>JAVIAB010000145.1:7743162-7943162 GCA_032433765.1 Megaustenia siamemsis | reverse complement strand
TGAGAGTGACGCACTGTGCGGCTAAACGTACTGAAAGAATTAATGGTAAATAAAGATTACACAATGGCACGGACAAACTTTACAAAAAGCAAAAGGGGCTTCGTTGTACTAGGAAACATGGAAATCCAAATAAGTTGGGTTAAATACACAAATATAAAAAAATCAGTCCTATTATATGGCTGTGAAACATGGAGATTATAACAACAATAGCAACCGTCAAGATACATACCTTCATTAATGGATGCTACCGCAGAATGAAAAGATGGAAATGGCAGGAGAAAATCACTAACGTTGAATTATGGGAAAAATAACCAGACAATTGCCAGCGGATAAAGAGATACATCGAAGACGATGGCACTGGATAGGACCTGCACTGCGGAAGTCAACAGAGAGTATTGCACGACAGGCCCTTTTATTGGAATCCCCAGGGAAGGTTACAAAGCGGAAGAACAAAATATTCTTGGAGAAGACAGATGGAAGCAGAAATGAAGATGATGGGAAGACATAGAATGATCTTAAAAGAATGGCAAGAAACAAGACGGCTTGAAGAGTATTTGCTGAAGACCTATGCTCCACAGGGAGCTGAAAAGAGGAAGAAGAAGTTTTTCAATAATTGAAACATAAAAAATAATAATAATTGAGAGCCAAGACGCCCACCCAACGACTGAGTCAAGCGCGGTGAGCGACCCACAGCTGACTGCATGCGTCAGGATTGGCGATCAAACAAGAGTTGATAAAGCTCATGCTCCACTTCTCATCAGTGCTATTGGAAACAGACTATCCAAATAGTCCACCGTATCAATTATGCTGTTTACTGTTTTCCAAAGGAGCCGGATAGCTCAGTGGCTAGTGAACTGGACTACAAAGGGCTAGAGGTCGGGTCCGATCCTGATCGACAGCTTCTGGGTTCACCCAGCCTTAAATGGGCACCGGATTTTTTTTTCTGGGAAAGTAAAGCGGCATGGGCATAATGCCGATCACATTACTCCAAACAAAATCATGTTCCGAAGGTCTATACAAATTGTGGTCACTAAAACCATATTCTTTACACGCCGCCACTTGGCGTGACGGGGCTCTTTACATTTTTACTTCATGTTTTCCATGCCATGACACCAAGCTATCCAGTACCTTATCTCTTTGTCGTCCGTGATCTCTCATCCCCTGTATTTTGCCAGTTGTAACCAAGCACTCCAACTTTTCTCTTCTCATGACGTGCCCGACAAAATGTCGGTTACTTTTATCTGATGTTTTATAGGAGCTCCCTTTCTGTGTTTGCCTCTTTGAGAATGCTCTTGTTGGTTTTAGCTGTCCTTGGCACGCTTAACATTATTCTGGGAAATCCCATCTTTAAGGCCTCTAATCATCTTTACCTTTGTCTACTGTCCTTGACTCGCCTTGTCACAACTGACTCTATATATCACCGCTGAACTCCCTTTCTCACTTCCATTGACATAGACTGGTTACATGAGACATTCTATAGTTTCTATTTCTCTAACCACATCAGAGACAAAAACACTCCACCTTCCTAAACACAACTGACCTTTGACATTTGGGAGACGTGACATTTTCATTAAGATATATATATATATATAGCTGCGTTATGTTGTTAATTACAACTGTATTGCCAACCTGGGAAAAAATATTATTTTTTTTATATTGCTCTTCTTCTGCTCTGAGTATTTTTGATTAGGCGCTAATTTAAGAGATAAGTTTCCCTCCCTCCCTCCCTTCTTCCTTCCTTCCTTCCTTCCTTCCTTCCTTCCTTCCTTCCTTCCTTCCTTCCTTCCTTCCTTCCTTCCTTCTTCACTACCTCCATTCATTTCTTCTGATCTCCTTTAGGATGTTCGCTTCTAAAACCCATTTGTTCGCTTCTAAAACCCATTTGGTTCTCTTTATGACTAACCTGATCTGGTGACCTAATGCCAGAACGGGACCTTAGATTCAAGAACAATAAGAGAAATAACTACCACCGATTTAATGTACGAAACACATGACAGGAAAAGGCCTAATAGATTAAATCAGAAAAATAAAGAACTCAGAAAATTGGAGGGAGTAATCACCGCTATTGAACACATAAAAAACAACAGATAAAATTGTTTGGCCATGTGATAAGACAGAACGATCAAAACACAACACAACGAGCCCTTAGCAAACGGTACGAGAACACTAGACTCAAGGGCCGACCACTAAAAAGATGGATTGACGAGAACAAGTATCAATGAGTAATTGACGCTTCAACCCAGGCCTCGCTGCTGAGACCAAGGGTGGTTGCCGCAGAGAGAAATCATAAATAAAAATCCCAACTGGTGAAACCTGGATTTGAACCCACAACCTCTCTGTCTTGATCCGAGTTAGCAGATAAATAATTAGATACGATTTAGCAGATACATAATTAGATAAGAGTTAACAGATAAATAATTAGATAAAAGTTAACAGATAAATAATTAGATAAGAGTGAACAGATAAATAATTAGATAAAAGTTAACAGATAAATAATTAGATAAGAGTTAAGACATAATTAATTAGATAAAAGTTAACAGATAAATAATTAGATAAGAGTTAGCAGATAACTAATTAGATAAGAGTTAGCAGATAACTAATTAGATAAGAGTTAGCAGATAACTAATTAGATAAGAGTTAGCAGATAACTAATCAGATAAAAGTTAGTAGATACATAACTTTCTGACGACGAACCTCTACAATAAAATGACGTTAATACTGGCACGGGAGCCGCCATAGCTCAGTGGTTAGTGAACTGGACTACAAAGGACAAGGGGTAGGGTTCGATCCCAACCGACGGCTTCCGGGCTCACCCAGCCTTAAATGGGTACCGGATTTTTTTCTGGGAAAGTGAAGCAGCACGGGCGTAATACCGACCACATTACCCCAAAAATCATGTGCTGAAGGTCTGTAAAATATAGGATCACTAACACCATATTTCCCTATATGCCACTTGGCGTGACGGGGGTACTTGACTTTAATACTGGCACATATGATGAATGATGAACGGGTGGACACAGTGAGTGGACGGGTGGACACAATGAGTGGACGGGTGGACACAATGTGTGGCTAGGCGGCTTGATAACCACATTGGTTGAATGAAGGACGGATGGGTGAATGCATGGGTAGACATATATCATTACAAGAAAATAGCAACCCGTGAGAATATCTGGGGGTTAGCAAGAAAGAAATAACAAAACGTGAGAATATCTGGTGACTACCAAGAAAGAAATAACAAAACGTGAGAATATCTGGTGACTACCAAGAAAGAAATAACAAAACGTGAGAATATCTGGTGACTTCCAAGAAAGAAATAACAAAACGTGAGAATATCTGGTGACTACCAAGAACGAAATAAAAGGACTGAGGTAGGGTTCGATCCCAACCGACGGTCCGGTTCACTCAGCCTTTAATGGGTACCGGATTTTTTTCTGGGAAAGTAAAGTGGCATTGGCGTAATACTGACCACATTACCATAAAAATCATGTGCCGAAGGTCTGTAAAATTTATGGTCACTACCACCTTATTCCCTACACGCCACTTTGCGTGACGAGGGGGGGAGGGGGGGGGACACGACTTACTTTTTTTTAAATTTAATTTTTTTTTATTTTATTTTTTTTTTTTACCAAGAAAGAAAAAATAACAAAACGTGAGAATATCTGGTGACTTCCAAGAAAGAAATAACAAAACGTGAGAATATCTGGTGACTTCCAAGAAAGAAATAACAAAACGTGAGAATATCTGGTGACTTCCAAGAAAGAAATAACAAAACGTGAGAATATCTGGTGACTTCCAAGATAGAAATAGCAAAACGTGAGAATTTATTGTGGCTATATTAAAAGAAATAAAAAAAAAAACAAACTGAACACATGGTCGTTACCAAGAAAGAAATAAAAAAAAAAAAAGAGGACGATTGACTACACCAACCCTACCAATAATTAAGACAACATATATCTAAATGTATGCAGGCTACACCTTCTATAACCAATAATTAAGACAACAACAAAAAAAAACCACGAGAATGTATGGAGGCTACACCTTCTATAACCAATAATTAAGACAACAACAAAAAACCACGAGAATGTATGGAGGCTACACCTTCTATAACCAATAATTAAGACAACAACAAAAAACCACGAGAATGTATGGTGGCTACACCGTGACATACCATCTACAAAATAACGAGCTTCATCAAAAGAAAAAAAAAAGATGCATCGATCACCGTCGTTGAGATTGACAAGCCTTCTAAATGTAGACAAAGACATTCACGCAAACACTGGCAACGCATGATTTCAGCGGACGGTGCTCAAACTGGGCCACAACGCCCCCTTGTCGGTCACGGGCGGGTAACGTTTTATTTTCTGAGGGCCAGATCTGTAAACTATGAAGACGCCGAGGGCCAGCTACCGTTACCTAATAAAATCATTACATAAATTACTTCATTTGCATTCACAAGCGATTGCAATGTACAAACCGTATTAGTGATGTAGAGTGGAAGACAGAAAAGAGAGTGGAATGAAAGGGAGATAGGTTGGACAGAAAAAAGGGTGGGGGAGGGATTCAACAATAAATTATAAATCGAAAGTTTACCTGTTAGGATCTGTGCATTTATGTATTACTTTTTAATTATTTTGGATCTGTGCATTTATGTATTACTTTTTAATTATTTTGGATCTGTGCATTTATGTAAAAAAAGGTAAAGTACCCCCCGTCGGTTGGGATCGAACCCTACCCCTTGTCCGTAGTAGTCCAGTTCACTAACCACTGAGCTATCGCGGCTCCCACTAATTTTTAGGGAATTAGTAAAACCCAGGTGTCCTCGCCAGGGTACGAACCCCGGCTGTTGCCGTGGTAAGCCAACCGCCTATCGATTGCGCTAACCGGACACTGTGCATTTATGTGTTACTTTTTAATTATTTTGGATCTGTGCATTTATATGTTATATTTTAATTATTTATTTCCCTGCTAGCTCAGAGAAAGGGAAATTTTATCAGTAAAAAGTAAAGAGCCCTGTCACGCCAAGTAGCGTATAGGGAATATGGTGTTGGTGACCATAAATTTTACAGACCTTCAGCACATGATTTTTGGGGTAATGTGGTCGATATTACGCCCGTGTTGCTTTGCTTTCCCAGAAAAAATCCGGTACTCATTAAAGGCTGGGTGAACCTGGAAGCCGTCGGTTGGGATCGAACCCTACCTCTTGTCCTTTGTAGTCCAGTTCAAAGGGGGTGTATATTAAATTTAAAATCGAACACAAGGACAAGCCAGAATAGCTTGGGCGACCGCTTCTGGCCCGCGAACCGTAGATTGTCCACCTCTGCCAGAGATGTAGACAGAGACATTCACACACACACCAAGGGAACGTAAGAGTGGAACAAAAGGTTCTCCAAATGTGGCGGCAACCGTCTCGTAGACGGTGTACCTTCCAATTTGACGATCGGAAGGCGAGGGTGATAGCAAAGTGAGTTACTGTTCATTGGTGGACTATAGCGGGCCATGTAACTGGGATTAAATAAACGGGGACAACGTCCCAAAGTAGGATGAACACGATGGAGGTCTCTAAGAATGGGGACACAAAAAACTGCAATTCTCCCAAGTTCTATAACAATACTATGGTAGCTACACAGCTTGGAAACTACGAAACATCATGGCAGCTATAAAACTTCATGGAGGTTAGAAAACATGATGGTCGTTATAATACATCAGCTATAACACACAATAGAGGCTATCATGGTAGCTATAACACATCATGGTAGCTATAACACATCATGGTAGCTATAACACATCATGGTAGCTATAACACATCAATGAAACTATGAAACATTATGGAAGTTAAAATGCACCATGGTAACTATAACACATCATGATAACTATAACACATCATGGTAACTATAACACATCATTGTAGCTAAAACCGAGGGTGGGAGAAATAAACAAACAAAGATGCGAAGCAAGAATTCTCATAAATTCTATAACACCCCATTTGAGCATGAGCACAGTTTGAAGGTGGAGGCGAAGAGGCCTTGCAAGTAAAAAGGCACAAATATGAACAACTTAGAGGGCGCACACAGCTAAAAGGGTGCTGGAATTATATGAAGACTGGTAACTTCCATTACAGCTTGTAGTACTTACTAAGTAGAGGGCGCTGAGAGGGAGCCAATGGGGGAATTGGATTTTATAGAAAAGGTTACACCGCTCCCTGGTTGGTGGTGGTATGACCAAAAGTGGAGGAACCAACAGTGGAGGGACCGACAGTGCAGAAAATAACAGTGGAGGGACCAACAGTGGAGAAAATAACAGTGGAGAAAATAACAGTGGAGGGACCAACAGTGGAGGGATCGACAGTGCAGAAAATAACAGTGGAGGGACCAACAGTGGAGAAAATAATAGTGGAGGGACCAACAGTGCAGAAAATAACAGAGAAGGGACCAACAGTGCAGAAAATAATAGTGGAGGGACCGACAGTGCTGAAAATAACAGTGTAGGGACCAACAGTGGAGAAAATAATAGTGGAGGGACCAACAGTGCAGAAAATAACAGAGGAGGGACCAACAGTGCAGAAAATAATAGTGGAGGGACCAACAGTGCAGAAAATAACAGTGGAGGGACCAACAGTGCAGAAAATAACAGTGGAGGGACCAACAGTAGAGGGACCAACAGTGCAGAAAATAACAGTGCTGAGAAAAACAATGGAGGGACCAACAGCAGAGATAACAAAAGTGGAGGGAACAAAGTTGGAAGAATCAATAGTACTGTGATCAACAACTGAGAGACCAAAATGGACAGACCAACAATGGAGACACCAACAGTACAGCGACCACAATTTAGAGACCAACAGTGCAGAGACCAACAATTGAGAGACCAACAGCGCAGAGACCAACAACTAACATGGTGGGAACAACAGTGCAGAGACTAAATATGGAGAGACCACCAGCGCAGAGACCAACAATGGAGAGACCAATAGTGCAGAGACCAACAACGGAGAGACCAATAGTGAAGAGACCAACAACGGAGAGACCAAAAGTGCAGAGACCAACAATGGAGAGACCAATAGTGCAGAGACAAACAACAGAGAGACCAACAGTGCAGAGACGAACAATGGAAAGACCAATAGTGCAGAGACCAACAACAGATAGACCAACAGTGCAGAGACCAACAACAGAGAGACCAATAGTGCAGAGACCAACAACAGAGAGACCAAGAGTGCAGAGTCCAACCAACAGCGCAGAGACTAAATATGGAGAGACCAACAGTGCAGAGACCAACAACAGAGAGACCAAGAGTGCAGAGTTCAACCAACAGCGCAGAGACTAAATATGGAGAGACCAACAGTGCAGAGACCAACAACGGAGAGACCAACAGTGCAGAGACGAACAATGGAAAGACCAATAGTGCAGAGACCAACAACGGAGAGACCAAGAATGCAGAGTCCAACCAACAGCGCAGAGACTAAATATGGAGAGACCAATAGTGCAGAGACCAATAACGGAGAGACCAAGAGTGCAGAGTTCAACCAACAGTGCAGAGACCAAATATGGAGAGACCAACAGTGCAGAGACCAAACATGGAGAGACCAACAGTGCAGAGACCAAATATGGAGAGACCAACAGTGCAGAGACCAAACATGGAGAGACCAACAGTGCAGAGACCAAATATGGAGAGACCAACAGTGCAGAGACCAAACATGGAGAGACCAACAGTGCAGAGACCAAGAGTACTGAGACCAAGAGTGAAGAGATCAACAACAATGGCGGTTGGGGGGAAATCAACACTGGAGGGATCAACAAAAGTGATCTTATAAACCACAGAAGATGGACTGCTGCTTGCGACTAATATGACCAATAAAATGCCAAAGCACACATTTTGAGAACCACTGCCCAAATCTTAAAGGTAGCCATAAAGAAGACGATAGCGGCGATGTTTATTACGGTTTTAACATCAGCGGACCGCAGACGTACAGGGGGCTGCACGAACGTGACGTCAAGAAAAACGCAAAGTAGGAATCTAGTGTCAGACAACGAATCAATTTACGAGGACAGGACGAGGGTGGAATCAAAAGTGAACGAACGAGTGAGCAAGCGAGACATAGAGTGGGGTGTTCGTAAAAATATGGACACAGAGACAACAAATCGATCTGACAGTTGTTAGGCGTAGATAAAAGTAAACATTTGGTTGTGTACTGTCTGCCTCCAGTTGGTAACAGCCATGGATTGACATATCCAGGTTCTGTCAGCCTATATCGGTCTGCAATGCGTCACTCTGCAGGAAAGTGTGTCGCTGGTGCTGCCTCCCAGCTTCAAATATATACGAAGATCACGTGGTCTTATCGTTTTAATTAATGTCTTAATGTTATGTTTGATTTCTTCTTTCTGGCGAGTACCCGATGATTAATAAAGGACTTTATAGCCCTTCCTGTCATCCGTCCTTAAAAGAACAAAACGAGGGCGCATATGATTTATGTTGAGCTTTATATTCGCTTTTCAGCCGGAAACATCCGGCTACAGAGTGGCATTTTAAGTACCGGATTGGCTTCCCTTCTTGGAACGCAAATAGTCTATTTCCAGGAGCACCGCTGGGAGTTGGAGCCGGGCCTTGATCAGCTTTGTTTTTCGTCGGTGTTGACGCAAACAGTCAGCTATGGGTCGCTGATTGCACTCGCTGGGCGGGTATAAGCATTTGTCTAATGTCGTGTTTGATGTCAGTGAAATCAGTGATGTCAGTGAAGTCAGTGAAGCCAGTGATGTTAGTGAAGTCAGTGATGTCAGTGAAGTCAGTGATGTTAGTGAAGTCAGTGAAGTCAGTGATGTCAGTGAAATCAGTGATGTCAGTGAAGTCAGTGGTCAGTGAAGTCAGTGATGTTAGTGAAGCCAGTGATGTCAGTGAAGTCAGTGATGTTAGTGAAGTCAGTGATGTTAGTGAAGCCAGTGATGTCAGTGAAGTCAGTGATGTTAGTGAAGCCAGTGATGTCAGTGAAGCTAGTGAAGTCAGTGATGTTAGTGAGGTCAGTGAGGTCAGTGAAGTCAGTGATGTCAGTGAAGTCAGTGATGTCAGTGAAGCCAGTGATGTCAGTGAAGTCAGTGATGTCAGTGAAGTCAGTGAAGTCAGTGAAGAGTAGGGCAACGTCAGCCTCTTTCTTCTGAATTGAACTGCTTGATTCTAGTGGAAAAACACGGTAAAGAAGGACTGAATGGGAAATGGGGGCTGCGACGGGAAGAGGGAGCTGGGATGGGAAATTGGGGCTAGGATGGGAAGTGGGAGCTGGGATGGGAAGTGGGGGTAGATATTTTAAACCACATTGGCACGAGCTCGTCGTTTTGCTACAGAGTGGTGTCAGAAAGAAAAACGAGAAATGTCCGTCCTTCAGTCAGACTTACTGCTCCCATCTTTTCTTCAAACTTAATAAATATATAAAGTCTCACTACACTTGGTATCTAGGTCAATTTGAAAAAAAAATGTTTATGACGTCATCACAATATGTGCTCCCACTGTCAATGAAATTTGTTGAATAAGTTTATTGCTACTGGAAATGTGGAAGATGCTCCACGATCTGGTAGGCCTGCTGTGAATGCTGAAATATGTTTAGATATCCAAGACAGAATCCTTAAAAGTCCAGACAAGTCATTAAGAAAACTGTCGCAACAAGTGAACTTACCATTGAGCACATATTGTGATGACGTCATAAACATGTTTTTCAAATTGACCTAGATACCAAGTGTAGTGAGACTTTATAAACACCCTATATATAAACAAATACAGAAGGAAAAGAAAATACAGAACCAGATAAAGAAACAAATAATAAGCAAAATACAGAAACAAATAAGCAAATAAAGAAAACAAAATGCAGAAACAGTTAGATAAACATATATATATATATATATATATATATATATATATATATATATATATATATATATATATAAAATAAACGAATAAGCAAATAAACAAATAAGTAAATAAACATATACATCAAAAACAGAAAGAGATAAACAGGTAATTTCCTAGTTTGATCAGATATATTATTTCAGTTTGGAAGAGTGATGTCCCCTAAAATATGTCTGCCAAAACACAGTGGTTCTACGCATTCTTGGCGTTGGGGTCATTACGCTGGCATGTGTCACTCACACTGGCGTTTTGGGTCAGCGTGGCGTTCGGGTCAGCGTCTGCGTCCAAATCGAGATGTTAATTAATAATTGGCTGAACCCCTATCCTTTCTTATGCTTCTTCTTACTAATTATCCGCCTATATATATATATAGGCTAGTTTGTCTAATATTTAAAAACCAGCTAAGCAGTTCTGAGTTCACTTACTTGAATTTGGTACTACTGTATTTGCAAAATGACCGGGCGACCTAGAGCCCCAACTGAAGTTGTGAATGTTGGGCAGATCATGACTTTTCATGACATCATTGCAGAGGATAGATGGAATTTACTAACTCTGATTCCCGAGATTGCCACTAATAAATTGTGTATTCAGTGGTTAGCTAAGCGTAGACTAATAATAAATACGTGTCTATGCAACATTTGTCATATGCCTGCGCGTTTAGTAGCCTACAGCAGAGGAGTAGATGGCTATCAGTGGTCATGTCAGGGGTGCAGTTTTGGAAAGTCCGTTCGTGATGGATCATTTTTCACAAAGAGCCATCTATCACTAAAACAAATTTTAATTATGATCTACTGTTGGAGCAGCGATTTTCCACAGAGCTTGATCCAGCATGAGGCAGGCGTCAATAAAAATACTGTAGTGGATTGGTGTAATTTTTTACGCGAGGAATGTGAGAAATACATGGTCAGACACTTCAGTCAAATTGGTGGTATGGACATTCTAGGCCAACCAATCGTTGTGGAAATTGACGAGTCCAAATATTTTCACCGAAAATATCACAGGGGACAATGGAATGAGGGTCACTGGGTGTTCGGTGGAATAGAAAGGATTTCAGGAAAATGCTTTCTAGTAGAAGTACCAGATCGCTCCGAGGCTACTTTAACAAAAGAGATAGTTGCCCATATTTTACCTGGAAGCCACATTATTTCTGACGGCTGGTCTGCATATGCCAATATCAGTCGAATTGCAAATGGTATTTATACCCATTGTTCAGTCATCCATCAAGAGAATTTTGTCGACCCAGATGATCCCGAAATTCACACACAGAATATTGAAAAATGTGGATGCGGGCCAAAAGGAAATTGAAGAGACAGTTCGGCACTAGGCGTACATTGTTCCCATCGTTTCTACACGAGTTCGCCTTCAGAAATGAAATCAGACAAGGAAACGTCGTAGGGACGCTAATTACAGGAATTGCAGAGAGTTATCCTGTGTAAAATCATCACATCCATGCAAACTACTGTCCTTTTCAGGACAACATAAGATTGCTCCAAACCTGCCCACTTCACAACTGTCCTTTTCAGGACAACCAAACATTCACAATTAACTATTTTAGATTGCCTAGAGTTTTCACTATGGTCCTTTTGAGGACTTTCATCACACTCGTTGTTATTCTCAAGCTCCGCACCAGATTGCTAATCGCTGACAGGTAATTTGAGGTAATACAGACGTTGCATTATGTTTCGTAAAGCTATTTCTATATATTTTTTGTATTTATGTGTGTGTATGTGCATTTTAATTAATAGCCAAAGTTGACAATCTTCCAACATTTGGCAGTAAATTACGGCGATTGGTAATCAACCGCACAATTCCCTTCGATCAGAAGATCATAATTAGGCCGAGTGGCGTCGTTTTTGTCACGCGTTATAATATATTTATAAATATTTAACACTAAAGCTAAACCTAACCCCGGACCCAACGCCCAATCAACAGATACTCCGAAATGATTACATGCCAGCGTAATGACCCCAACGCCAAGAATGCGTAGAACCACTGTATTTTGGTAGACATATTTTAGGGGACATCACTCTTCCAACTGAAATAATATATCTGATCAAACTAGGAAATTACCGATAAACAAATGAATAAACAAACAAAAATATAAAACTACAATTCATCATCAGCATCGAGTGCTATGTCCGCAACGAAGGTTGGCTACCATGGAGCGCCATTCTGCTCTGTCTCTTGCTTTGATGATGCAGGTTGTCATAAACTGGTTTGTCCATATTTTGTTTGATGTTACTCGTCCATGTTAGTCTTGGTCTGCCTTTGCCTCTTTTACCTTGTATTTTCCCCTCCAGGATTACTTTTAGTAGCCTGTTGTGTTTTTTAACATGGCCCAAAAATCGCATTTGTCTTGTTTGAATTGTGTTTAGTAATTCTCTTTTCATTTTCAGTTGTTTTAAAACTTCATCGTTTGTTTTCTTTTCCTTCCATCCAATTCTACCTATTCTTCTATAAATCCACATTTCAAAGGCTTCAATTCTCTGTTCTGTTTTCTTGTCTAATGTCCATGTTTCTGCACCATATAGGAATATTGTGAAAATGTAACATTTTACTATTCTTAGTTTTAGCCCTGGTGTTATTTGTTTTGATGTTGTATGCTCTTCTTGACATTAAAATTACTTTTTGCCATTCCTATTCTTTTGTTTATTTCAGTTGTATATTTTCCATCACTGGTTCAACATGTCCAAGGTAGTTGTAGTTCTGAACTGTCTCCAGGTCTATTCCTTCAATTTTGATATCCACTTGTAGGTTTTGAGTATTTTCTTTGTTTATCTCTCTCTCTCTCTCTCTGCGATCAAGACTCAATCAGAGCAGGATTCCAGACTCTCTCATGAAGTCAGCTGTTTGTTTAAGTGATTCGATTGCCCCATATTTCTTTGTTTATGATCATAGTTTTAGTTTGACTACAATTACAGACACACTTAAATAAATCAATAAAGAAATAAGGAAACAGGGTCTAATTGTCCGCATAGATATCTCAATATAAGCGTCACTGCCAACTCTTGGCACTGAGTGTGGCCTGACTCTGGACAATGAGGTATATATTGAGAGTCTGTTGAGCGCTGAGGTGGGAAATAGGCCTGGTCCATTCCGAGTGCTTGGTGGGATACGTGGCTTCAGCAATCCTCGAGTAATTCATTACTTCAGTACTCACTTCACTATCCTCATGTAATCAACTATCTCAGTACTCACTTCACTATCCTCGTGTAATCAACTATTTAAGTACTCACTTCACTATCCTCATGTAAGCAACTATCTCAGTACTCACTTCACTATCCTCATGTAAGCAACTATCTCAATACTCACTTCACTATCCTCATGTAAGCAATTATCTCAGTACTCACTTCACTATCCTCATGTAATCCATTACGTTAGTACTCACGCCACTATCTTCATGTAATCCATTATCTCAGTACTCACTCCAACCATGCCTAAATAATCACTCAGTACTCAATCCATTATCTTCAATCCATTAGTCCACCACTCACTGCCCTATCCTCAATTATACCATTACTCCACCACTCACCCCCTATTCACAATTATACCATTACTCCACCACTCACCCCCCTATTCACAATTATACCATTACTCCACCACTCACCCCCATTTCACAATTATACCATTACTCCACCACTCACCCCTATTCACAATTATACCATTACTCCACCACTCACCCCCTATCCTCAATTATACCATTACTCCACCACTCACCCCCTATTCACAATTATACCATTACTCCACCACTCACCACCCCTATTCACAATTATACCATTACTCCACCACTCACCCCCTATCCTCAATTATACCATTACTCCACCACTCACCCCTATCCTCAATTATACCATTACTCCACCACTCACCCCCTATCCTCAATTATACCATTACTCCACCACTCACCCCCTATCCTCAATTATACCATTACTCCACCACTCACCCCTATCCTCAATTATTCCATTACTCCATCACTCACTCCCCTATCCTCAATTATCCTATTACTCCACCAATCACTCCCCTATCCTCAATTATTCCATTGCTCCACCACTCACTCCCCTATCCTCAATTACCCCATTACTCCACTACTCACTCCCCTATCCTCAATTATTCCATTACTCCACCACTCACTCCCCTATCCTCAATTATTCCATTACTCCACCACTCACTCCCCTAACCTCAATTATTCTATTACTCCACCACTCACTCCCCTATCCTCAAGTATGCCATTACTCCACCATTAACTCCCCTATTCTCAATTATTCTATTACTCCACCACTCACTTCCCTATCCTCAACTATTCCATCACTCCACCACTCATTCCCCTATCCTCAACTATGCCATTACTCCACCATTCACTCCCCTATTCTCAATTATTCTATTACTCCACCACTCACTTCCCTATCCTCAACTATTCCATCACTCCACCACTCATTCCCCTATCCTCAACTATGCCATTAATCCACCATTCACTCCCCTATTCTCAATTATTCTATTACTCCACCACTCACTCCCCTATTCTCAATTATTCCAATACTCCACCACTCACTCCCCTATCTTAAACTATGCCATTACTCCATCACTCACTTCCCTATCCTCAACTATTCTATTACTCCACCGCTCACTCCCCTAACCTCAATTATTCCATACTCCACCACTCACTCCCCTATCCTCAATTATTCTATTACTCCATCACTCACTCCCCTATCCTCAATTATTCTATTACTCCATCACTCACTCCCCTATCCTCAATTATTCTATTACTCCACCACTCACTCCCCTATCCTCAATTATTCTATTACTCCACCACTCACTCCCCTATCCTCAACTATTCCATCACTCCACTAATCTCAAGTAAGTAAGCCAACACTGCTTACCCCTCCACCGTTATCGTCCCCTATATCTACGGTGCCATTATGTGAGGACACGATGTTTCAGTCTCAAACAACCACTCCCTACAGCACCGCGTGCCCTTTACTGAAATATAATGTTCGGGAGATGTTGGGAGATGTGGGGAGGTTCCATCCCCCTAGCTATAGAGTCTTACATCATCATCATCATTATCATCATCCCGTACCGGACCTGCTGGCTTAGGTGATCATGTCTCTTCTCAAATTTCGATCTCGACAGCTATTTATTATTTCTGTTGTTGACCTTCTGCCAAGCCATTCTCTTAAGCTGTCTGGTATCTTTTCTCTTTGCTTCCCTCTATCTCTTCGTCCCTCAATTTTCCCAGTTGTTACAATATATTCCAGCTGTTCTCATTACATGACCAAAAAATGATGATCGTTTCTTCCTAATATTGGAAATTAGCTCTCTTTTTGCTTTGGCCTCTTTCAGGGTCTTACATATGCCGGTCCAAGTCAGAGACAACAAGGATCAAGAGCTGTTTTGGTGGTACTTGTGTAGCGACTTAGGAGATGATAAACAACAAGGCATTTGTTGAGCCTCTTTTCCATTCATAGATTTCTAAAGGGTGATGGGTTTTAATGTTCGCACAGTGCACACAGGTCCTCACTACACAGAGAGGGCTACAGGTTGGTATCTTACCTTCAAATGTTGGAGTTTAGTGGTGTGGTATTTTTATATACATTAATACTTAATGAGATGCAACAAAGCTTGTCGAATTATCAGGCAACTATAAACACAATTGTCCAACCAGGATAAAACTAGAGGCAAAACGGGAACTCTACAATAAAATATCCAAACCAAGGTTGTGCTACCAATGCCAGACCTGGACTCTAGAATTAAGATGCGACAAAGCTTGTCAAATCATCGGACAGCTAAGACCGCTATTGTCTAACAAGGAAATAACTCTAGAGGCAAAACGGGCACTCTACAAAACAACCTTCAATCCCAACGTTGTGCTACCAATGCCAGTTCTGGACCCTAAATGCAAGAACGATAAGAAAAATAACTTCTACTGAGATGAAATGTGTTAGACGAATGACAGGAAACTGCCTGAAAGATAAGATCACAAATTGAGAACTGAGAAAAAAGCTAGGAACAGATGGATTGATGGATAGAACAGATGGATTGATGAATAGAACAGATGGATTGATGGATAGAACAGATTGATTTATGAATAGAACAGATGGATTGATGGATAGAACAGATGGATTGATGGATAGAACAGATGGATTGATGGATAGAACAGATGGATTGATGAATAGAACAGATGGATTGATGAATAAAACGGATGGATTGATGAATAGAACAGATGGATTGATGAATAGAACAGATGCAGAAGTATCAAGAGTAGAGTAAATCTGAGAGATACAAATACTCAAGAAAGAGGAGATGTATATATGACATACTCAGACTCATAGATATGTCTATGATAATTAATATTTAGTGCGTGGGGTCTGATGGTTATATGAAAGTAAAGCGTGAACAGAACTGATTTGGTGTGGACTTCGGATGAAAGAATATGACAGTTGTAAAGATTGTGGTCAACAGCTCGAGGAATAAAACATAAGACAAACAACAACAGACATAGGACTAGCAACAACTGATATAAGATTAGTAACAACAGACATAGGACTAGCAACAACAGATACAGGACTAGCAAAAACAGACATAGGACTAGCAACAACGGACATAAGATTAGTAACAACATACATAGTACTAGCAACAACAGACATAGGACTAGCAACAACAGACATAGGACTAACAACAACGGACATAAACTTAGTAACAACAGACATGGACTTCCGTTTCAAAATGGTGGAACGTTTCACGTTCTCTCGATCGCTGCAGAAAATTGATCTGGGGTTTGATTAATTTCGACTCTCTGATGCAATTTTCTGTGTTGAAATCAAAATGATGTTCTACTTGACAAATCTGCGCCGCCGAGTACATACAGCAATGTTCCTTTTTGACAAGTCAAGTATTGTAACGGCGACCTTCACCGTCTAGTGTTGACATGCGGTTTACGTCACATTGAGTGCTGTTCAATGGCCGACGCTGGAATTGTTTGACGCAAGTTATTTACATGCTGAAACGCATTAATGTGAACTGCTCCGTCAAGTCGACCGAAGGTTTTCCTCTTTGGGGAATTTGCACCGTGTTTCGTTCGTTGTACGCTAACCGCAGGGTCTGTTGTTTGATGTGTGACGGGGATAATTCGACGACTGTGTGTTTATATGTTCGGTTGGAGTCAAGAACGATGTCCTAACATCATCAAGCGCTATACATTTTTTTTTGTTCTCAATATGACGATCTTCATTTTCGGGAGGACGTGAACTTCCAGTATATGGTGGATAGGCGGCAGGAACCATTGAAGGCTATGTATGAAAAGTGTTCCTTGTTGCAGTTTCCTCATATTCCAAGTCCGGCTTGTTGCAGGAGCTACTGAGTTAGGTGCTCTGTGCACACCGTGAGCTGTGTGTCTCATCCGTTTTGATCACGTTTCGATATTCTAATTGTTTATTATGAATGATGATATCGTATGACAGGGAACAGTTGGCTGTGTTTGCTTTCTGCGCTGTTTCGCCTTATGTTTTTAGCGTGTGCTGAGACTGCTACGATAGGGACTACAGTTACCTTTCTTTTTTTGGGAGATGAGTTAGTAATTCGGATGATTCCACTGGCACGGGCGGTTGAGCGATTATGGATTTTAATTCGTTTGCAGTGATACCCAGGCCATCCATAACCAATAACCAATAACCAATAACACCATACATAGGACTAGCAATAACAGACATAGGACTATCAACAACGAATATAGGACTAGCAACAACGAACATAGGACTAGCAACAACAGACATAGGATTAGCAACAACAGACATAGGACTAGCAACAACAGACATAGGACTGGCAACAACAGATATAGGACTAGCAACAATAGATATAGGACTAGCAACAACAGACATAGGACTAGCAACAATAGATATAGTACTAGCAACAACGGACACAGGACTAGCAACAACGGAAATAGGACTAGCAACAACGGACACAGACTAGCAATAACGGACATAGGACTAGCAACAACAGACATAGGACTAGCAGCAACGAACACAGGACTAGCAAACGGACATAGGACTAGCAACAACAGACATAGGACTAGCAACAACAGACATAGGACTATCAACACGGACATAGGACTAGCAACAACGGACATAGGACTAGCAACAAAGGACATAGGACTAGCAACACGGACATAGGACTAGCAACAAAGGACATAGGACTAGCAACAGCGGACATAGGACTAGCAACAAGGGATATAGGACTAGCAACAGCGGACATAGGACTAGCACAACGGATATAGGACTAGCAACAACGGATATATGACTAGCAACAGCGGACATAGGACTAGCAACAACAGACACAGGACTAGCAACAACAGACATAGGACTAGCAACAACGGACATAGGACTAGCACAACAGACATAAGACTAGCAACAACAGACATAGGACTAGCACAACAGACATAGGACTAGCAACAACGGACATAGGATTAGCACAACAGACATAGGACTAGCAACAACAGACATAGGACTAGCACAACAGACATAGGACTAGCACAACAGACATAGGACTAGCACAACAGACATAGGACTAGCAACAACGGACATATGAATAGCAACAACAGACATAGGACTAGCAACAACGGACATAGGAATAGCAACAACGGACATAGGACTAGCAACGACTGACATAGGACTAGCAACAACGGACACAGGACTAGCAACAACGGACACAGGACTAGCAACAACAGACACAGGACTAGCAGCAACAGACATAGGACTAGCACAACAGACATAGGACTAGCAGCAATAGACATAGGACTAGCAACAGCGGACAAAGGACTAGCTACAACGAACATAGGACTAGCAACAACGAACATAGGACTAGCAACAACAGACACGGACTAGCACAACAGACATAGGACTAGCAACAACGGACATAGGACTAGCAACAACGGACATAGGACTAGCAACAACGGACACAGGACTAGCAACAAAGGACATAGAACTAGTAACAACAGACATACAACGAGCAACAAAAGACACAACATCAGCCAGGCTGAGAAGCAACCAGGCCTCCCTTATAGACGCAAACAACATAGCCAGGAATCCACGAAGAGAAATCCTTAAACGTTGAAATATCTCACCTCCACCCAAAATTGTCGAACGAAAGAAGGCGTGGCTGTAGAGCGAAGGAGGGTGTGGTAGCAAACATATTATTGGCGACCCATTAAAACGAAATATGATACAAATGTAAATCTAACGATAGCGAACGTTCTCTTCCTTACTCATATGCCTTTCAGCGTCGAGGGGAGATATAATTTGCGGTATTTTGCTCTCTCTTCTGTTGACCTCTCCTGCTCTAATGTTCCCTAGTGTTTCTAATATTCCACGAACCCTTCTTTTTCGTGGTCAGCCCTTGAGTCTGGTGTTCTCACAACGTTTATTGAATGCTAGTTGTGTTGTGATGTTTCTGTCTTATCATGTGGTACATAACACAGACATTATAGAAGTAATGACCAACAAGGAAATTGAATTTAGCGCATACATTATAGAAGTAATGTCAAACAAGAAAAATGAGCCTAACTCATAAATTATAGAAGTAATGTCCAACAAGAGAAATGAGCCTAACTCATAAATTATAGAAGTAATGTCCAACAAGAGAAAATGAGCCTAACTCATAAATTATAGAAGTAATGCCCAAAAAGAGAAAATGAGCCTTACTCATAAATTATAGAAGTAATGTCCAACAAGAAAAATGAGCCTACTCATAAATTATAGAAGTAATGTCCAACAAGAAACATGAGCCTAACTCATAAATTATAGAAGTAATGTCCAACAAGAAAAATTAGCCTACTCATAAATTATAGAAGTAATGTCCAACAAGAGAAAATGAGCCTAACTCATAAATTATAGAAGTAATGTCCAGGAAGGAAAATGAGCCTAACTCATAAATTATAGAAGTAATGTCCAACAAGAGAAAATGAGCCTAACTCATAAATTATAGAAGTAATGTCCAGGAAGGAAAATGAGCCTAACTCATAAATTATAGAAGTAATGTCCAACAAGAAAAATGAGCCTAACTCATAAATTATAGAAGTAATGTCCAGGAAGGAAAATGAGCCTAACTCATAAATTATAGAAGTAATGTCCAACAAGAAAAATGAGCCTAACTCATAAATTATAGAAGTAATGTCCAGGAAGGAAAATGAGCCTAACTCATAAATTATAGAAGTAATGTCCAGGAAGGAAAATGAGCCTACTAATAAATTATAGAAGTAATGTCCAACAAGAGAAAATTATCCTAACTCATAAATTATAGAAGTAATGACCAGGAAGGAAAATGAAGTAAAACCGATACAAATAAATGTCAGGTAAATTAAAATGAACAAAAATATTCGTTTTGACACCATTCACCTACTTGTCAACGAAGTTCATTATTATCACAGGAGAGAAATGAACTAAAATACAATATCTAAACTATTAGCCAACAATATATAAAGCTTTAGCCAACAATTTCTAAACCATTAGCCAACAATTTATAGTCAATATATAAACCATTAGCCAACAATATATAAAGCTTTAGCCAACAATTTCTAAACCAGTAGCCAACAATATATAAAGCTTTAGCCAACAATTTCTAAACCATTAGCCAACAATATATAAAGCTTTAGCCAACAATTTCTAAACCATTAGCCAACAATTTATAGCCAACAATATACAAACCATTAGCCAACAATATATAAAGCTTTAGCCAACAATTTATAAAGCTTTAGCTAACAATATATAAACCATTAACCAACAATTTATAAACCTTTAGCCAACCAGTTAAGTAAACTGTTGATAAATGATACATTATGTGGGGGAAGCAACAAAAACAACCAAACTACAAATGTCAAATGAGAGAGCGAGGTAAAGAAATACACTGGGAAAGCAAACTACTGGAAAGAGAAAGACACAATATGAAAGAGAAAGCGAGAAAAATATAATGTAATGTAAGAGTGAGAAATATAGAGAAGATGTCTAGAGATAGATAATTAGATAAATAGAGAGGGAAAGCAAGAAAAAAAAGGAAAAAAGGAAATCTAAAGATAAAGAATAGTAGAAATAGACAGGGGAAAAGAGAGATTGGGATAGATAAAGAGATAGAGAAAGAAGAAAGTAGAAAGAGAAAGGGAGGGAAAAGTGAGTGTGAGATAGAGAGAGACAACTCTGAACCGCTTTTCCTTTTCTTGTTAAAGGTTGTACTCTAAATAAACGGAGGCACTACCTCCCGCTCCACACCAGCACTAATGCTAACTGGTTGTGTTTGCCAGTAACATGTTTCGGAATAGTTGTCTCTATTGCATTTATATTCGCCGCAATGAAAATCAACGGAGTCTGTAGAAATGTGATTTTACAGAAAAATGTTCAGAATACCAACTGGTGTCTAGCCCTCTCTGGGTGGTGAGATCCCATACCTGGCCCTCCCTGGCAGGTGAGATCCGACGTCTGGCCCTCTCTGGGTAGTGAGATCCCATGTCTAGCCCTCCCTGGCTAGTGAGATCCCATGTCTAGCCCTCCCTGGCTAGTGAGATCCCATGTCTAGCCCTCCCTGGCTAGTGAGATCCCATGTCTAGCCCTCCCTGGCTAGTGAGATCCCATGTCTAGCCCTCCCTGGCTAGTGAGATCCTATGTCTAGCCCTCCCTGGCTAGTGAGATCCGATGTCTAGCCCTCCCTGGCTAGTGAGATCCCATGTCTAGCCCTCCCTGGCTAGTGAGATCCCATGTCTAGCCCTCCCTGGCTAGTGAGATACCATGTCTAGCCCTCCCTGGCTAGTGAGATCCCATGTCTCGCCCTCCCTGGCTAGTGAGATCCCATGTCTAGCCCTTCCTGGCTAGTGAGATCCCATGTCTAGCCCTCCCTGGCTAGTGAGATCCCACGTCTAGCCCTCTCGGATAACGGTGAACATGAAGTGGTCCCGTGTGCAAACGCGCACGTTAAAGAACCCTTGGCAATTAAAAATCGTAAAGAGTAGAACAAAGAAGCCCGTAGTCTTAGGTACAAGCCTTGAGCAAATGTGCTCACGCCGATCACGGATGTTTCGGGCCGAAAAAAAAGGGATTAACAAAAAAAATTCAGTTCCTAGACTCTGGATACTTCATCGGAGGTAGAAAGCTGGCGAACACACAAAAAAACTGCGCGTAGACAAGTATGTCAAAACTGTGACGAACACGGAAACAACAAATATAAACATTGCAAGGCACGTGCGGGCAGGGTAGATGAGTGGGCACAATCATCTGATATACGATAAGACATTCTTTCTTCCATTGGTATTCGCTGCTCCAACATAGCGATCCTATAATCCAGGACTTCATCTAACCGCGTAATGTCTTGCCTACCTGGATCCCCTCAAACTGTGACCGCGATAACCTGGGGGGGAGGGGGGGGGAAGGAGAAAAGGAGATAACTCTCCAACATCAACATTCCACTTCCGGTGCTCGGCGTCGAATTCTCAAACTTCAATAATAATTGATGTTGGTCATAGAACTACAAAATCAGGGTAAAAATGATGAAAGAAAGAAAGAAAGTTAAAAGAAATAAAATATATGTGACTATAAGGCACAAATCATCATCATGTATCAGTCGCATATCAGAGTGCGGTGTATGCGGTCATGTCCTTCCACAATCTTCTATTCAAAGTACATCATATCAATTCTGTTGTTGACTTTTGTCCATGTCATGATCCCAAGTTATCTAGTATCTTCTCCTCTTGTCGTCCACAATCTCTCTTACCCTAACACCAGTTGTAACCAAGTATTGCATTTTTCCTCTACTCATGATGTGCCCAAAAAAGTCGATTGCTTCTTTCTGATGTTTCTTAGGGGCTCCATTTTTGTGTTGGCTTCTTTGAGAATGTCCTCGTTGGTCTTTTCAGCTGTCTATGGAACTCTTAATATTCTTATGAGAAACCCCATCTATGTGGTCTCTAATCGTCTTTTCATTTGTTTGTTTACTGTCCATGATTCGTTTCCATAGGTCAGAATTGCCTCTACACAGATGAACTCTCTATTCTATTGACATAGACTTGTTGCATAAGACGATTTTCATTTTCTTCAATGCTATTTTGGCCTGAGTTATTCTGCTTTTTATTTCTTTGGTACATCTTCCATCTAATGTTGTTATTGTGTCCAAGTATTTGACGCGGTTTACTTATTTCATATTTGTCCTGTTTATTTTTATGTTACATGCTGGTGATAATTGTTTCTTCGATATGACCATTACTTATGTTTTCCTACTATTTAGCCTGAGACCTTTAGATTAACTGTACAGACTGTATAGAAAGAGATGGATCACACTGAATATTGCACTATAAAAATTATAGATGTTTCGGTATTGCCCCAGCGCCAAAGAAAGTCAGTCAAGGTAAGGGCTCAGTTCAGGCCTTAAGGTTTATGGGGGGATATGGTTAAGTGTCACGTGATCAATGGCGTATCTTATGGGGGATTTAGTCAGCATAACGCAGGCCGTCCTAGCTGAAAAGAAATAATATCAGGTAACTATTTTCTGAGGTCAGATTAATCCTGATGACGTGTTAGTTCAACACATGGATCGCCGCGTTAGTTCGACACATGGATCGCCGCGTTAGTTCGGCACATGGATCGCCGCGTTAGTTCGACACATGGATCGCCGCATTAATTCGGCACATGGATCGCCGCATTAGTTCGACACATGGATCGCCGCATTAGTTCGACACATGGATCGCCGCATTAGTTCGACACATGGATCGCCGCGTTATTTCAACACAGGGATCGCCTTGTTATTTTAACACAGGGACCGCCTTGTTATTTTAGCACAGGGATCGCCTTGTTGTTTTAACACAGGGATCGCCTCGTTATTTTAGCACAGGGATCGCCTTGTTATTTAAACACAGGGATCGCCTTGTTATTTTAGCACAGGGATCGCCTCGTTATTTTAACACAGGGATCGCCTTGTTATTTTAACACAGGGATCGCCTTGTTATTTTAGCACAGGGATCGCCTTGTTATTTTAACACAGGGATCGCCTTGTTATTTTAGCACAGGGATCGCCTTGTTATTTTAACACAGGGATCGCCTTGTTATTTTAGCACAGGGATCGCCTTGTTATTTTAACACAGGGATCGCATGTTAGTTCGATACAAACATCCACAGTATCTGGCGATGGAAAAGATGAGAAGATGACAAACTGAAGGATAAACAATGAGTTGGATATGAATGCCATTATAAAGAAAAATGAACTGGAGACGTAAGACACGATAACATAAAATAACATTATGAAAATGCGAAGTAAAATTACAGCGATAATAAGTGGGGAAAAAAAAGAAGAAATTAATCAGTAAAATACTGACGACTGTATAAATGGGAGCGACATATCAAGAAATTTATCAGAAAATGCGAGCAGCTTTGTAAATAGGAGGTAAATTTCATGAAATTGATCAATGAAATGCTGACGACCTTATAAATGGGATATAAGCATCAAGAAATTTAGCAGAAAAATGCTGACGGCCTTATACATGCTATATAAATATTAAGAAATTAAATCAATGAAAGACTGACGGCCTTATACATGCTATATAAATAGTAAGAAATTAAATCAATGAAAGACTGACGGCCTTATACATGCTATATAAATATTAAGAAATTAAATCAATGAAAGACTGACGGCCTTATACATGCTATATAAATATTAAGAAATTAAATCAATGAAAGACTGACGGCCTTATACATGCTATATAAATATTAAGAAATTAAATCAATGAAAGATTGACGGCCTTATACATGCTATATAAATATTAAGAAATTAAATCAATGAAAGACTGACGGCCTTATACATGCTATATAAATATTAAGAAATTAAATCAATGAAAGATTGACGGCCTTATACATGCTATATAAATATTAAGAAATTAAATCAATGAAAGATTGACGGCCTTATGCATGCTATATAAATATTAAGAAATTAAATCAATGAAAGATTGACGGCCTTATACATGCTATATAAATATTAAGAAATTAAATCAATGAAAGATTTACGGCCGTATAAATTGCAAATACATATCATGAAATTGATCAATGAAATGCTGACAAACTGGGAGATAAACACCAAGAAATTAATCAGCAAGATGCTGACGGACTTATAAATGAAAGATATATATCAAGTAATGGACTAGTCAAATAACGACAGCAATTTAAATGTAAATTAACATTTAAAAAATGGATAGTAGTTGACACGGAGTAACATGGGAAATAGATAACAGCGCTATAATTAGAAATAAAGCGTATACCGTTGGCAGCCTGTCAGAATATATCCACAAGAAAAGATGAAGAAACAGCTAAAGGTATTCTTCAGTTATAACATCAACGCATCATTAGCACTCATCAGTGCCTACATTCTGACTCTTATTTCAACTATCACTACCAGAGCGCTTACAGGAATTCATAATCACATCTACAGTCGGTGTATGCATAACAGAAGCAAATATTTATGTTCACACTTACAGCCTCATTTACAACGAAATTCAGAGCCATACTTACAGCCTCATTTACAACGAAATTCAGAGCCATATTTACAGCCTCATTTACAACGAAATTCAGAGCCATATTTACAGCCTCATTTACAACGAAATTCAGAGCCATATTTACAGCCTCATTTACAACGAAATTCAGAGCTATATTTACAGTCTCATTTACAACGAAATTCAGAGCCATATTTACAGCCTCATTTACAACGAAATTCAGAGCCATATTTACAGCCTCATTTACAACGAAATTCAGAGCCATATTTACAGCCACACACAGCAATTTGTGGCCGAACTACTGTAAGTGCTATCAGAAATAGCAACATTAAGTAAGAAGCAAAACTATTAAGCTAGTATGGAAATGACAAGCTCTGCAAGCTTCATTAAGTTCACGTAGCGAACGAGTGTTTCATCTTCTTCTGAGAGGCACAAGTCGGTGCGTTGCTCTCAAATGCAACAATTTTAAACGAAATCGCGTGATCTGTAATTGATATGTTTACTTACGTATAATATTCCCATAGTATGACATACAATCCAATTACGTCTGGCCGTAAAGTATTTCCTGTTAATGATTGCCAATATATTTTGTTACTTGACTTCTTCTTGCATGCTTTTTTATTTATTTTTTTGTATCTGTTGCTTGAAGACCAACGAGGAAATTCTCAAAGAGGCCAACACAAAATTGGAGCTCCTAAAGAAAAATGGTCTCCTAAAGAAAAATGGAGCTCCTAAAGAAAAATGCAGCTCCTAAAGAAAAATGGTCTCCTAAAGAAAATGCAGCTCCTAAAGAAAAATGCAGCTCCTAAAGAAAAATTCAGCTCCTTAAGAAAAATGCAGCTCCTAAAGAAAAATGGAGCTCCTAAAGAAAAATGCAGCTCCTAAAGAAAAATGGTCTCCTAAAGAAAAATGCAGCTCCTAAAGAAAAATGCAGCTCCTAAAGAAAAATGGAGCTCCTAAAGAAAAATGCAGCTCCTAAAGAAAAATGCAGCTCCTAAAGAAAAATGGTCTCCTAAAGAAAAATGGAGCTCCTAAAGAAAAATGCAGCTCCTAAAGAAAAATGCAGCTCCTAAAGAAAAATGGTCTCCTAAAGAAAAATGCAGCTCCTAAAGAAAAATGCAGCTCCTAAAGAAAAATGGAGCTCCTAAAGAAAAATGGTCTCCTAAAGAAAAATGCAGCTCCTAAAGAAAAATGGAGCTCCTAAAGAAAAATGGAGCTCCTAAAGAAAAATGGAGCTCCTAAAGAAAAATGGAGCTCCTAAAGAAAAATGGAGCTCCTAAAGAAAAATGGAGCTCCTAAAGAAAAATGGAGCTCCTAAAGAAAAATGGAGCTCCTAAAGAAAAATGCAGCTCCTAAAGAAAAATGCAGCTCCTAAAGAAAAATGGTCTCCTAAAGAAAAATGGAGCTCCTAAAGAAAAATGGAGCTCCTAAAGAAAAATGGAGCTCCTAAAGAAAAATGCAGCTCCTAAAGAAAAATGCAGCTCCTAAAGAAAAATGGAGCTCCTAAAGAAAAATGGAGCTCCTAAAGAAAAATGCAGCTCCTAAAGAAAAATGCAGCTCCTAAAGAAAAATGGTCTCCTAAAGAAAAATGCAGCTCCTAAAGAAAAATGCAGCTCCTAAAGAAAAATGGAGCTCCTAAAGAAAAATGCAGCTCCTAAAGAAAAATGGTCTCCTAAAGAAAAATGCAGCTCCTAAAGAAAAATGCAGCTCCTAAAGAAAAATGCAGCTCCTAAAGAAAAATGCAGCTCCTAAAGAAAAATGCAGCTCCTAAAGAAAAATGCAGCTCCTAAAGAAAAATGGTCTCCTAAAGAAAAATGCAGCTCCTAAAGAAAAATGCAGCTCCTAAAGAAAAATTCAGCTCCTTAAGAAAAATGCAGCTCCTAAAGAAAAATGGAGCTCCTAAAGAAAAATGCAGCTCCTAAAGAAAAATGCAGCTCCTAAAGAAAAATGGAGCTCCTAAAGAAAAATGGTCTCCTAAAGAAAAATGCAGCTCCTAAAGAAAAATGGAGCTCCTAAAGAAAAATGCAGCTCCTAAAGAAAAATGGAGCTCCTAAAGAAAAATGCAGCTCCTAAAGAAAAATGCAGCTCCTAAAGAAAAATGGAGCTCCTAAAGAAAAATGCAGCTCCTAAAGAAAAATGCAGCTCCTAAAGAAAAATGCAGCTCCTAAAGAAAAATGCAGCTCCTAAAGAAAAATGGAGCTCCTAAAGAAAAATGCAGATCCTAAATAAAAATGGAGCTCCTAAAGAACATCAGACAGGAACAATCGGCATTTTTTGGGCACATCCAAAGAAGAGGAAATTTGGAATACTTGGTTACAGCTTGCAAAATGCATGGAAAGAGAGATCGCGGACAACAAAGAGAAAGGATACTATATAGACAACTTGGTGTCATGGCATGGAAAACAGTCAACAACAGAATTGATACGATTCACTGTGGATAGAAAGAGCCGCGATAGCTCAGTGGTTAGTGAAATGGACTGCAAAGGCTTCCGGTTCCCCCAGTCTTTAATGGGTACCGGATTTTTTTCTGGGAAAGTAAAGCGGCACGGGCGTAATACCGACCACATTAACTCAAAAATCATGTGCAGAAGGTCTGTAAAATTTATGGTCACTAACACCATATTCCCTATACGCCACTTGGTGTGATGGGGGTACTATACTTTTTTTTTTTTTACTGTGGATAGAAGATTGTGGAAGGATATGATCGCCTACGTCAACCGGTATGGCACATGATGATGATGCTTGAAGATAATCTAGCATTTTGTAACGTTGTTGCCTTTCTTCTAATTGTGTATTATTTTTATTTATTCTATTGTCTTCTTCAAACATGATTGCATATCGTTCTGTCCTCATTTTGCTGCCTCGACCAATGGCTTCTAATTTCCTGTCCAGTATTCGCTCGGTGAGGACATGGGACTTCTACTACAACGCTAAGTTTCTTTCCATTATACTTCCTCTTTCTCAACTTCATTAGTCTCCAGTCAATCAATCAATTATCCCGTAACCCTGTTGGCCATTCATCTTCTTTTTCTTCTACCTTTCAGCTCCCTGTGGAGCATATGTCTTCAACAAACTCTTTCCAAGCCGTTCTGTTTTTCGCCATACTTTTAAGATCATTCCATGTCTTCCTATCATGATACCACTAATATCTTCATATCTGCTTCCATCTGTCTTCTCCAACGAATATTTTGGGATTTCAAGAAAAGGGCATGTTGTGTTATACTATTCGTTAGCTTCCGCAGTGTATGGTCATATCCAGCGCCATCGTTTTCGCTGTATCTCTTCATCCACTGGTATTTCAGTGGTACATGTCGGTCATTGAGACACCATAGGTGATATTTTCCGTACATGTCGGTCATTGGGGCACCATAGATGATATTTTCCGTACATGTCGGTCATCGGGGCACCATAGATGATATTTTCCGTACATGTCGGTCATCGGGGCACCATAGATGATATTTTCCGTACATGTCGGTCATTGGGGAACCATAGAAGATATTTTCACAAATTGCGTCCACCCGGTCGCGATTTACAGCAGCTCTCTGTCGCACAACGAGTGCAATTCCTGTCTATTCTCTGATACTACCAACGCATCTTTTCATTTGTCCTCCCGATCTTATTTTGCCTCGTACTGTGCCCTGCAGAATGATTTTGGCAAGGCCCGTGGACCGTGTGATGTGTCTATACAAGGTCAATTTCCGCTCTTTGTAGTATAGTTTTAGTTGCTGCTTAATATGTAGTAGATTATATTTCCCTTGTGTGTCCGTTCGTTTTTGTTGTCGTTTTTTTTTTTTTAGGTAGGCCGCATATAGACCGAAACCTCAATAATCTGTATTGTCCACTTTTTGTAATGCTATCATCATACATTGTGTTCAACTCGTTATCTTCTTCTTCTGAATCCTATTAACTCCGGGAGCATTGGGCACTCTTCACAAGAGATCTCCACCCACTCCGGTCTGGAGTAAGCGAGGACAACACTCGCCGGGACCTGCCAGCCTCTTCCATTTCATAATGTATGGTTGGTTCGTCGCCATGTCGCCAATGGGCTCCCTCTTCTTCGTTTGCCAGGTGGTGTCCATGTTAATTCCTAGGTGTGGACGCCTGGCTCATTCCATTCCTAGAACATGGCCTGGCCATTTCCAACGTTTTCTTCTCACTTCTTCAGTGATTCTGTTAATGCCTGATCTTCTGTCGACCTCTTTGTTCGTCATGTGTTGATGCAAACAAATGATTTTAATCTTCTTAAGACAGCGACCTTCAAATCCTCTTAGTCAACTTCCTATCTTATGGTTCATCATCCATGTTTCTGCTGTATATCAGTATGGATCGCACATTTGACTTGTAAATTCTAAGCTTGGTGCTGAGATGGAGACTAGTTTAACACAAGATTTTTTCTAATTCTATTCAATGCCCGGGCTGCCAGGTCTATTCTTGTAGTTCCCTGAAACTGCAGTAACTGAGGTAGTTATTGAGTTTTTTTGAGTTATTAGCGGGTCATCATCATTGCACTCCGAACATGTCCATACGTGCTCAAATCCCATCCTCAGTTATTGAGTTATTAGCGGGTCATCATCATTGCACTCCGAACATGTCCATACGTGCTCAAATCCCATCCTCAGTTATTGAGTTATTAGCGGGTCATCATCATTGCACTCCGAACATGTCCATACGTGCTCAAATCCCCTCCTCAGCAAGTCCCGAAGCGTCCAGCGACTGACGACCCCAGTTCTGTGTTGATTAATTAGTCTTCTTACACACCCACTAAGTTTCTCGTTTCTGGCTGTGTCCATCTCAACTCCCATCTCTTTCATCCGAAGAAGTGACGTGGACTCATGGTTGTCGAAATCCTGTGTCCTTCCCACTTCCCGGAGGGCATTGATGATGTCCGCCCGATCCATTGGTTGACTGTCCTCAACAATAGCGCAGCTAGCCAACCTACACTGCTCAACGAATAATTTTAGGGGAAGAGATATATTTACAGTACTCAGACAAAAAAATCACAAATACTCTATAACAGAAAAAAAAAAAACAAAGAACAACAGATGGTCCGAAGCAGGATCGAACCCGTACTCCTCAGCACACAGCCTTGCCACAAAAATAAAAAACAATCGCTAGAGCACACGGCCAACTCAGGTATCTGAAGAGACTATCACTGCTCCAAATGGACGGATACTGTATGTAGACCAGCTGACGTCATATCAAGTGTAACAAACTTGATGCTAACATCCTGGTTATTACTTATTGTTAACATCCTGATTATCACTTGTTGTTACTCTCCCACCTGTAACTGTGCAAACAGTTTGCTTGGTGTTAACTTACAGGTAGATTATTTCCACCGAACTGCTCTCACGAAATATCAGCAACTACTCGCGCCTCACTTACAGGTAGATTATTTCCACCGAACTGCTCTCACGAAATATCAGCAACTACTCGCGCCTCACTTACAGGTAGATTATTTCCACCGAACTGCTCACGAAATATCAGCAACTACTCGCGCCCCACTTACAGGTAGATTATTTCCACCGAACTGCTCACGAAATATCAGCAACTACTCGCGCCTCACTTACAGGTAGATTATTTCCACCGAAATGCTCTCACGAAATATCAGCAACTACTCGCGCCTCACTTACAGGTAGATTATTTCCACCGAACTGCTCACGAAATATCAGCAACTACTCGCGCCCCACTTACAGGTAGATTATTTCCACCGAACTGCTCACGAAATATCAGCAACTACTCGCGCCTCACTTACAGGTAGATTATTTCCACCGAACTGCTCTCACGAAATATCAGCAACTACTCGCGCCCCACTTACAGGTAGATTATTTCCACCGAACTGCTCTCACGAAATATCAGCAACTACTCGCGCCCCACTTACAGGTAGATTATTTCCACCGAACTGCTCTCACGAAATATCAGCAACTACTCGCGCCCCACTTACAGGTAGATTATTTCCACCGAACTGCTCTCACGAAATATCAGCAACTACTCGCGCCTCATCTCAATGAAAGAAACTAGGAAAATCTGGCATCAGATCGTAGTTCGTGGAGGAAAAACCAAAAACGGCACAGCAACAATCGTGGAAGCGTTAAGTCAAATTCTGAAGAAAAAGATGCAGGAGAAAGGAGATGAGTCCAGGCGCCACCAATACATCATTTTCAATGGTCGGTCTGATCTTTCTATCCAACATTGACACATTCAGCCATGAGAGAAGCTGATCAGTAGAGCAGTATACGACACTAATATTTGACTAAACTACTAACTAATCGTGATTGCTTGCTACCAACCATCTGTCAAGACGCAAACGGTCATATATATATATATACGGCCCAGACCGTCTTGTTAGATGGTCTAGTGGAGGCTATTGTGCATTTTTTTTTTTAGGTTTTGTTTTTGGCGAACAGCTTCTCTTGTGGCTAATTCTACCAATGTTTGACAAACACACACGGCCACAGAATGAACAAGTCAGGCCCACTGATCCACAGGATTTTCCATCCTTTTTCATGAGTCTTTTCTCTTCTAAGTTTTGCCTTAGCACAGGTTCAAAAGATGTTATACCATTCCTTATAAAGCTCTCCATGATGTGCGATTACTAGCCAGATGTTCCCAGTCATTTTCACAGATGGAGAAGTCATTCAGAGATGATTTACAGATATCTCTATATCGTAGTTTAGTTCTGCCGAGTTGTCTTTTTCCGTGTGTTAGTTCATCATATAGTATTTGCCTGGGGATGAGTTTTTCTTTCATTCGCTGGACATGCCCCAGCCATCTTAGTCTTCGGCTTTTGAGCATCGACATGATTGTTGGGTTCATAGCACGTTGCAGGACAGTTAAGTTGGTTATTTTGTCCAGCCATTTGATGTGCACTATTATGCGGAGACATCGAATGTGGAAGACATTTTGTCTATTTCCGTGATTTGAGTATGTTGTCCAGGTTTCAGATCCATTATTTTTTGTTTAAATCCATATTATAGTGTGCTAAGCGCACAAGTTTGATATATTCAGAGTTTGGTCTTCAGTTCCGCGTTGTTCCAGGCCCTTATATATAAATAACAGGGATTTGCGCACGCCAGATTTATATCTCGAGCTAGACCCAAGCGACATTAATGTATCACCTTTTCTTATTTGTTTATACCGACATGGTTTGAGATACTCATTTAGATTTCTAGATGGTTTTTAACGTTCGCATAGTGCGAACAAAAATTCATATAGGAGAAGGTGTATCTTGGTCTACGCCCTATGGGCCGGTTACGGCTCGAAAGGTCAATAGATAGATAGATAGTGCACACAGGTCTTCCTATTTTTCGATGTTACCGATGAGGGTGAGACATGGGATCTCACTACCCGGAGAGGGCTAGACATGGGATCTCACTTCCATAGAGGGGTTAGACATGGTATATTACTACCCAGAGAGGGTTAGACATTGGATCTCACTACCCAGAGAGGGCTAGACATGGTATCTCACTACCCAGAGAGATCTAGACATGGTGTCTCACTACCCAGAAAGGGCTAAACATGGTATCTCACTATCCAGAGAGATCTAGACATGGTATCTCACTACCCAGAGAGATCTGGACATGGTATCTCACTACCCAGAGACCAGGGAAGGGTAAAGCCACAAAGAAACCACGGAAGAGAGAAATTCCCACCACCTCCGAGACCTTTTTGTAGCCCGTCTTGTTACCTCATTTCAATTCCATGTTCCCTGTTGTTAAATCGTCAAGTGTTGGATCCCAGTGTGGTAGATCCCTCGTAATAGATCCTAGGTGGCAGATCCTTGGAGGTTGATCCTTGGAGGTAGGTCCCTGGTGGTACATTCCTGGTGGTAGATCCCTGGTGGCAGATCCCTGGCGGTACATTCCTGGTGGTAGACCCCTGGTGGTAGATCCCTGGTTGTAGATCTCTGGTGGTAGATCCCTGGCGGTAGACCCCTAGTGGCAGATCCCTGGTGGTAGACCCCTGGAGGTAGATCCCTGGCGGTAGACCCATGGGGGTAGATCCCTGGTGGTAGATCCCTGGAGTTAGATCCCTGGTGGCAGATCCCTGACGGTAGACCCTGGTGGTAGATCCCTGGTGGCAAACCCCTGGGGGTAGATCCCTGGTGGTAGATCCCTGGCGGTAGACCCCTGGGGGTAGATCCCTGGTGGTAGATCCCTGGGGGTAGATCCCTGGTGGCAGACCCCTGGTGGCAGATCCCTGGCGGTAGACCCCTGGGGGTAGATCCCTGGCGGTAGATCCCTGGTGGTAGATCCCAAGTGGCAGATCCCTGGGGGGAGATCCCCGGAGGTACATCCCCGGTGAATCGCTAACACCTGAGAATATAACTTTTCACGCTTTTATTATTTGCCTCTAACTTGGCAGGTTGCCTATTTTTGTTTTCCAGTTAGCCGAATACCCACTTCGCTACCTTGACGACTCATTTCACCACGCTGCTGATAAAGTATTTTCCTCGACTTATTTTATTTTCTTTTCTTAATCCGATCCTTTCATTTAATTTATCACGTTTAATTTTTGTCTTCCTGTGTTTTCATCTTTAATGCCTTGTGAATTTTACAACAACTAAAAAAAGAGAGAACAAAAGAAGAAAGACATGAAATAAAAAAAATGAATCATGAAGGGGATAAAGTGCAGGTAAAGCAGTGTTGCAGGTAGAAACCTATTTATTCAGTCTTTTTAATTGTGAGTTATCAATGGAATTACTATTATGGTGGTGAGGAATAGGAAAAGCATTGGGACTGAATGCATATAGCGACTCATAGATGCAAGTCTGTATCATGATCTGCAAATCAGAGCTGATCAAGATACTGCTCCATATTCCAGACGTGACCTTTGAAACAAACAACCAGCTTACTCAAGCGAAGATGGACGGTAATATTGGTACCCACAATAGCTGTCGGATGTGCTGGGACGCAAGGCGGAATTATCGCAGCTCGCTACGGGATTTATCACATTTCTGTGGTGTTATGCACACAGAACCAGAGGAGTTCACACCGGGGTCAGTGTGCACACACAAAGGAAAAATGTGTGATATGTGATAGACATCATCATCATCATCAAGTACCGTGCCTGCTGGCGTAGGTGATCATGTCTCTCCATAACTTTCGATCTCGACAGTCATTTATCTTTATCTAACTTACAGTAGAATGGTGACGATCGGGTATCACCTGTAGCACATGATGTCCCCTACCGAACAAGGGTATTCCATTGGAATCCCCCTTAACGTTGTTGTCGTGAATTCTGTTACTGTGACCATTCATGATTGTACAAATGAATTACGACGGTGGTTTTCTGTTGCCTTCCGTCGGTTTGTTTACGGTTGGCTCCGCTAGCCTTTGACTAAAAAGTCTCACCCACACGGCAGTGGAGTGGACACATGTGTTAGAGATGAAACAGCCCTAGAGACAAGATCAGAAATGAAAAACTGAGAAAAAAGCTAGGATGAATTTCCCCCTATAGAGTACATAAAGAAACAACATATACAATGGTTTGGTCACAGGATAAGACAGAAATACCAAAACACAACAAAATGAGCCTTCAATAAACGTTGCAAGAACACCAGACTCAAGGGCCGACCACGAAAATGATGGAGTGGAGAATATTTGAAATACCAGAAAATACCAGAAGCAGAGACTAACACAAGAGCACAAATGATATCTGCCCTCGGCTCTAAAAGACAAATGAGGTAGGAAAGAAGAAGGAGAAAGAAGAAGAAAAAATAATAATAATAATAGTAAAAAGAAGACGAACAAATAATGATAATATTAAGAAGTAGAAGAAAAATAAAAAAGAAAAGAAGAAGGCAAAGAAATAATTAAGAAGGAAGAAGAATACGAAAAATTATACAAAGACGAGAATGAACAGGAAATATGAAAAAGAAAGGAGATAAAAATTACCAAGGACGAAGAATATTAAATGATATAAATATAATTAATAGTAAGAAGAAAGATAACAGAAATGAAGAAATAGGATTAAGATAAAAAAAAGAACAGATAAAATTAGGTAATTGATATTATTGATAATGATAATAATAATAATAACTAGAAAAAGATAAGAAAATGGAGGAGATGGGAATAAGAGGAGTAAATTGAAGAGAACAAAATAGCAAGAAAGTGAGACGCAAAAGATTGTATTAGAAAAGAGTAATGTAAGGAGCAGAACTAGCATTGCAAACAAACTCATTTTAAAAACGCATCATAAAGAGCAGACTCAAATAAAAACATGACATTCTTACCAATAAGTATTTATTATCTCCCCTAAAAAAATAATAAAATTAGAACGCCAATTCATCAAAACAACATCCATTCATCAGAGGAAGACTCTAGAGAACGAGTCAACCAGATATCAAATAAAACAGGAATTAAACGATCCAGGTAAGATACATCATCATCATATTGGAATACTCAACTACCGAACGGTCTGTAACAAAATTGCTGAACTACTGTACGATCTGTAACAAACTTACTGAACTACTGTACGATCTGTAACAAACTTACTGAACTACTGTACGATCTGTAACAAACTTACTGAACTACTGTACGATCTGTAACAAACTCACTGAACTACTGTACGATCTGTAACAAACTTACTGAACTACTGTACGATCTGTAACAAACTTATTGAACTACTGTACGATCTGTAATAAACTTACTGAACTACTGTACGATCTGTAATAAACTTACTGAACTATTGTACGATCTGTAACAAACTTACTGAACTACTGTACGATCTGTAACAAACTTACTGAACTACTGTACGATCTGTAACAAACTTACTGAACTACTGTACGATCTGTAACAAACTTACTGAACTACTGTACGATCTGTAACAAACTTACTGAACTACTGTACGATCTGTAACAAACTTATTGAACTACTGTACGATCTGTAATAAACTTACTGAACTACTGTACGATCTGTAATAAACTTACTGAACTATTGTACGATCTGTAACAAACTTACTGAACTACTGTACGATCTGTAACAAACTTACTAAACTACTGTACGATCTGTAACAAACTCACTGAACTACTGTACGATCTGTAACAAACTTACTGAACTACTGTACGATCTGTAACAAACTTACTGAACTACTGTACGATCTGTAACAAACTTACTGAACTACTGTACGATCTGTAACAAACTTACTGAACTACTGTACGATCTGTAACAAACTTACTGAACTACTGTACGATCTGTAACAAACTTACTGAACTACTGTAGGTCTGTAACAAACTTACTGAACTACTGTAGGTCTGTAATAAACTTACTGAACTACTGTACGATCTGTAACAAACTTGCTGAACTACTGTACGATCTGTAACAAACTTATTGAACTACTGTACGATCTGTAACAAACTTACTGAACTACTGTACGATCTGTAACAAACTTACTGAACTACTGTACGATATGTAATAAACTTACTGAACTAATGTACGATCTGTAACAAACTTGCTGAACTACTGTACGATATGTAACAAACTTACTGAGCTGCTGTACGATGAGTAACAAACTTACTGAACTACTGTAGGTTTGTAACAAACTTACTGAACTATAGTACGATATGTAACAAACTTACTGAGCTGCTGTACGATCTGTAACAAATTTACTGAACTACTTTACGATATGTAATAAACTTACTGAACTACTGTACGATATGTAACAAACTTACTGAGCTGCTGTACGATCTGTAACAAACTTACTGAACTACTGTAGGTCTGTAACAAACTTACTGAACTACTGTACGATCTGTAAACGATCTGTAACAAACTTACTGAACTACTGTACGATCTGTAACAAACTTACTGAACTACTGTACGATCTGTAACAAACTTACTGAACTACTGTACGATCTGTAACAAACTTACTGAACTACTGTACGATCTGTAACAAAATTACTGAACTACTGTACGATCTGCAACAAAGTTACTGAACTACTGTACGATCTGTAACAAACTTACTGAACTACTGTACGATCTGTAACAAACTTACTGAACTACTGTACGATCTGTAACAAACTTACTGAACTACTGTACGATCTGTAACAAAATTACTGAACTACTGTACGATCTGTAACAAAATTACTGAACTACTGTACGATCTGTAATAAACTTACTGAACTACTGTACGATCTGTAACAAACTTACTGAACTACTGTACGATCTGTAACAAATTTACTCAACTACTGTACGATCTGTAACAATCTTAATGAACTACTGTACGATCTGTAACAAACTTACTGAACTATAGTACGATCTGTAATAAACTTACTGAACTACCGTACGATCTGTAACAAACTTAATGAACTACTGTACGATCTGTAACAAACTTACTGAACTATAGTACGATCTGTAACAAACTTACTGAACTACCGTAGGTCTTTAATAAACTCACTGAACTACCGTAGGTCTTTAATAAATTTAATGAACTACCGTAGGTCTTTAATAAACTTAATGAACTATTGTAGGTCTTTAATGAACTTATTGAATTACCGTAGGTCTTTAATGAACTTACTGAACTACCGTAGGTCTTTAATAAACTTACTGAACTACTGTAGGTCTTTAATAAACTTACTAAACTACCGTAGATCTTTAATGAACTTACTGAACTACCGTAGGTCTTTAATAAACTTACTGATCTACTGTAGGTCTTTAATAAACTTACTGATCTACTGTAGGTCTTTAATAAACTTAATGAACTACGGTACGATCTGTAATAAACTTACTGAACTATAGTACGATCTGTAATTGTAATAGACTTACTGAACTATAGTACGATCTGTAATAAACTTACTGAACTACTGTACGATCTGTAATACACTTACTGAACTACCGTAGGTCTTTAATACGCTTAATGAACTACGGTACGATCTGCAATAAACTTACTGAACTATAGTACGATCTGTAATAAACTTACTGAACTACCGTAAGTCTTTAATAAACTTACTGAACTACTGTACGATCTGTAATAAACTTACTGAACTACTGTACGATCTGCAATAAACTTACGGAACTACTGTACGATCTGTAATAAACTTACTGAACTACTGTACGATCTGTAATAAACTTACTGAACTATAGTACGATCTGTAATAAACTTACTTAACTACCGTAAGTCTTTAATAAACTTACTGAACTAAGGTACGATCTGCAATAAACTTACTGAACTACGGTACGATCTGCAATAAACTTACTGAACTATAGTACGATCTGTAATAGACTTACTGAACTATAGTACGATCTGTAATACACTTACTGAACTACCGTAGGTCTTTAATAAACTTACTGAACTACGGTACGATTTGTAATAAACTTACTGAACTATAGTACGATCTGCAATAAGCATACTAAACTACTGTACGATCTGTAATACACTTACTGAACTACCGTAAGTCTTTAATAAACTTACTGAACTACTGTACGATCTGTAATAAACTTACTGAACTACTGTACGATCTGTAATAAACTTACTGAACTATAGCACGATCTGTAATAAACTTACTGAACTAACGTAAGTCTTTAATAAACTTACTAAACTATAGTACGATCTGTAATAAACTTACTGAACTACCGTAAGTCTTTAATAAACTTACTGAACTTTAGTACGATCTGTAATAAATTTACTGAACTACCGTAAGTCTTTAATAAACTTACTGAACTACGGTACGATCTTTAATAAACTTACTGAACTACCGTAAGTCTTTAATAAACTTACTGAACTACTGTACGATCTGCAATAAACTTACTGAACTACTGTACGATCTCCAATAAACTTACTGAACTACCGTAAGTCTTTAATAAACTTACTCAACAACTGTACGATCTGCAATAAACTTACTGAACTACCGTAAGTCTTTAATAAACTTACTGAACTACTGTACGATCTGCAATAAACTTACTGAACTACCGTAAGTCTTTAAAAAAACTTACTGAACTATAGTATGATCTGTAATAAACTTACTGAACTATAGTACGATCTGTACTAAACATACTGAACTATAGTACGATCTCCAATATACTTACTGAACTATAGTACGATCTGTAATAAACTTACTGAACTACTGTACGAATAGCAATAAACTTACTGAACTATAGTACGATCTGTAATAAACTTACTGAACTATAGTACGATCTGTAATAAACTTACTGAACTACTGTACGATCTGTTATAAACTTACTGAACAACTGTACGATCTGCAATAAACTTACTGAACTATCGTAAGTCTTTAATAAACTTACTGAACTACTGTACGATCTGCAATAAACTTACTGAACTATAGTACGATCTGTAATAAACTTACTGAACTATAGTACGATCTGTAATAAACTTACTGAACTATAGTACGATCTGTAATAAACTTACTGAACTATAGTACGATCTGTAATAAACTTACTGAACTACTGTACGAATAGCAATAAACTTAATGAACTATAATACGATCTGTAATAAACTTACTGAACTATAGAATACGATCTGTAATAAACTTACTGAACTACTGTACGATCTGTAATAAACTTACTGAACTATAGTACGATCTGTAATAAACTTACTGAACTATAGTACGATCTGTAATAAACTTACTGAACATAGTACGATCTGTAATAAACTTACTGAACTACTGTACGATCTGTAATACACTTACTGAACTACCGTAGGTCTTTAATACGCTTAATGAACTACGGTACGATCTGCAATAAACTTACTGAACTATAGTACGATCTGTAATAAATTTACTGAACTACCGTAAGTCTTTAATAAACTTACTGAACTACTGTACGATCTGTAATAAACTTACTGAACTACTGTACGATCTGCAATAAACTTACGGAACTACTGTACGATCTGTAATAAACTTACTGAACTACTGTACGATCTGTAATAAACTTACTGAACTATAGTACGATCTGTAATAAACTTACTTAACTACCGTAAGTCTTTAATAAACTTACTGAACTAAGGTACGATCTGCAATAAACTTACTGAACTACGGTACGATCAGCAATAAACTTACTGAACTATAGTACGATCTGTAATAGACTTCCTGAACTATAGTACGATCTGTAATACACTTACTGAACTACCGTAGGTCTTTAATAAACTTACTGAACTACGGTACGATTTGTAATAAACTTACTGAACTATAGTACGATCTGCAATAAGCATACTAAACTACTGTACGATCTGTAATACACTTACTGAACTACCGTAAGTCTTTAATAAACTTACTGAACTACTGTACGATCTGTAATAAACTTACTGAACTACTGTACGATCTGTAATAAACTTACTGAACTATAGTACGATCTGTAATAAACTTACTGAACTAACGTAAGTCTTTAATAAACTTACTAAACTATAGTACGATCTGTAATAAACTTACTGAACTACCGTAAGTCTTTAATAAACTTACTGAACTTTAGTACGATCTGTAATAAATTTACTGAACTACCGTAAGTCTTTAATAAACTTACTGAACTACGGTACGATCTTTAATAAACTTACTGAACTACCGTAAGTCTTTAATAAACTTACTGAACTACTGTACGATCTGCAATAAACTTACTGAACTACTGTACGATCTCCAATAAACTTACTGAACTACCGTAAGTCTTTAATAAACTTACTCAACAACTGTACGATCTGCAATAAACTTACTGAACTACCGTAAGTCTTTAATAAACTTACTGAACTACTGTACGATCTGCAATAAACTTACTGAACTACCGTAAGTCTTTAAAAAAACTTACTGAACTATAGTATGATCTGTAATAAACTTACTGAACTATAGTACGATCTGTACTAAACATACTGAACTATAGTACGATCTCCAATATACTTACTGAACTATAGTACGATCTGTAATAAACTTACTGAACTACTGTACGAATAGCAATAAACTTACTGAACTATAGTACGATCTGTAATAAACTTACTGAACTATAGTACGATCTGTAATAAACTTACTGAACTACTGTACGATCTGTAACAAACTTACTGAACTACTGTACGATCTGTAATAAACTTACTGAACTACTGTACGATCTGTAACAAACTTACTGAACTACTGTACGATCTGTAACAAATTTACTCAACTACTGTACGATCTGTAACAATCTTAATGAACTACTGTACGATCTGTAACAAACTTACTGAACTATAGTACGATCTGTAATAAACTTACTGAACTACCGTACGATCTGTAACAAACTTAATGAACTACTGTACGATCTGTAACAAACTTACTGAACTATAGTACGATCTGTAACAAACTTACTGAACTACCGTAGGTCTTTAATAAACTCACTGAACTACCGTAGGTCTTTAATAAATTTAATGAACTACCGTAGGTCTTTAATAAACTTAATGAACTATTGTAGGTCTTTAATGAACTTATTGAATTACCGTAGGTCTTTAATGAACTTACTGAACTACCGTAGGTCTTTAATAAACTTACTGAACTACTGTAGGTCTTTAATAAACTTACTAAACTACCGTAGATCTTTAATGAACTTACTGAACTACCGTAGGTCTTTAATAAACTTACTGATCTACTGTAGGTCTTTAATAAACTTACTGATCTACTGTAGGTCTTTAATAAACTTAATGAACTACGGTACGATCTGTAATAAACTTACTGAACTATAGTACGATCTGTAATTGTAATAGACTTACTGAACTATAGTACGATCTGTAATAAACTTACTGAACTACTGTACGATCTGTAATACACTTACTGAACTACCGTAGGTCTTTAATACGCTTAATGAACTACGGTACGATCTGCAATAAACTTACTGAACTATAGTACGATCTGTAATAAACTTACTGAACTACCGTAAGTCTTTAATAAACTTACTGAACTACTGTACGATCTGCAATAAACTTACGGAACTACTGTACGATGTGTAATAAACTTACTGAACTACTGTACGATCTGTAATAAACTTACTGAACTATAGTACGATCTGTAATAAACTTACTTAACTACCGTAAGTCTTTAATAAACTTACTGAACTAAGGTACGATCTGCAATAAACTTACTGAACTACGGTACGATCTGCAATAAACTTACTGAACTATAGTACGATCTGTAATAGACTTACTGAACTATAGTACGATCTGTAATACACTTACTGAACTACCGTAGGTCTTTAATAAACTTACTGAACTACGGTACGATTTGTAATAAACTTACTGAACTATAGTACGATCTGCAATAAGCATACTAAACTACTGTACGATCTGTAATACACTTACTGAACTACCGTAAGTCTTTAATAAACTTACTGAACTACTGTACGATCTGTAATAAACTTACTGAACTACTGTACGATCTGTAATAAACTTACTGAACTATAGTACGATCTGTAATAAACTTACTGAACTAACGTAAGTCTTTAATAAACTTACTAAACTATAGTACGATCTGTAATAAACTTACTGAACTTCCGTAAGTCTTTAATAAACTTACTGAACTTTAGTACGATCTGTAATAAATTTACTGAACTACCGTAAGTCTTTAATAAACTTACTGAACTACGGTACGATCTTTAATAAACTTACTGAACTACCGTAAGTCTTTAATAAACTTACTGAACTACTGTACGATCTGCAATAAACTTACTGAACTACTGTACGATCTCCAATAAACTTACTGAACTACCGTAAGTCTTTAATAAACTTACTCAACAACTGTACGATCTGCAATAAACTTACTGAACTACCGTAAGTCTTTAATAAACTTACTGAACTACTGTACGATCTGCAATAAACTTACTGAACTACCGTAAGTCTTTAAAAAAAACTTACTGAACTATAGTATGATCTGTAATAAACTTACTGAACTATAGTACGATCTGTACTAAACATACTGAACTATAGTACGATCTCCAATATACTTACTGAACTATCGTAAGTCTTTAATAAACTTACTGAACTACTGTACGATCTGCAATAAACTTACGGAACTATAGTACGATCTGTAATAAACTTACTGAACTATAGTACGATCTGTAATAAACTTACTGAACTATAGTACGATCTGTAATAAACTTACTGAACTATAGTACGATCTGTAATAAACTTACTGAACTACTGTACGAATAGCAATAAACTTAATGAACTATAATACGATCTGTAATAAACTTACTGAACTATAGAATACGATCTGTAATAAACTTACTGAACTACTGTACGATCTGTTATACACTTACTGAACTACCGTAGGTCTTTAATACGCTTAATGAACTACGGTACGATCTGCAATAAACTTACTGAACTACTGTACGAATAGCAATAAACTTAATGAACTATAATACGATCTGTAATAAACTTACTGAACTATAGAATACGATCTGTAATAAACTTACTGAACTACTGTACGATCTGTAATACACTTACTGAACTACCGTAGGTCTTTAATACGCTTAATGAACTACGGTACGATCTGCAATAAACTTACTGAACTATAGTACGATCTGTAATAAATTTACTGAACTACCGTAAGTCTTTAATAAACTTACTGAACTACTGTACGATCTGTAATAAACTTACTGAACTACTGTACGATCTGCAATAAACTTACGGAACTACTGTACGATCTGTAATAAACTTACTGAACTACTGTACGATCTGTAATAAACTTACTGAACTATAGTACGATCTGTAATAAACTTACTTAACTACCGTAAGTCTTTAATAAACTTACTGAACTAAGGTACGATCTGCAATAAACTTACTGAACTACGGTACGATCAGCAATAAACTTACTGAACTATAGTACGATCTGTAATAGACTTACTGAACTATAGTACGATCTGTAATACACTTACTGAACTACCGTAGGTCTTTAATAAACTTACTGAACTACGGTACGATTTGTAATAAACTTACTGAACTATAGTACGATCTGCAATAAGCATACTAAACTACTGTACGATCTGTAATACACTTACTGAACTACCGTAAGTCTTTAATAAACTTACTGAACTACTGTACGATCTGTAATAAACTTACTGAACTACTGTACGATCTGTAATAAACTTACTGAACTATAGTACGATCTGTAATAAACTTACTGAACTAACGTAAGTCTTTAATAAACTTACTAAACTATAGTACGATCTGTAATAAACTTACTGAACTACCGTAAGTCTTTAGTAAACTTACTGAACTTTAGTACGATCTGTAATAAATTTACTGAACTACCGTAAGTCTTTAATAAACTTACTGAACTACGGTACGATCTTTAATAAACTTACTGAACTACCGTAAGTCTTTAATAAACTTACTGAACTACTGTACGATCTGCAATAAACTTACTGAACTACTGTACGATCTCAAATAAACTTACTGAACTACCGTAAGTCTTTAATAAACTTACTCAACAACTGTACGATCTGCAATAAACTTACTGAACTACCGTAAGTCTTTAATAAACTTACTGAACTACTGTACGATCTGCAATAAACTTACTGAACTACCGTAAGTCTTTAAAAAAACTTACTGAACTATAGTATGATCTGTAATAAACTTACTGAACTATAGTACGATCTGTACTAAACATACTGAACTATAGTACGATCTCCAATATACTTACTGAACTATAGTACGATCTGTAATAAACTTACTGAACTACTGTACGAATAGCAATAAACTTACTGAACTATAGTACGATCTGTAATAAACTTACTGAACTATAGTACGATCTGTAATAAACTTACTGAACTACTGTACGATCTGTTATAAACTTACTGAACAACTGTACGATCTGCAATAAACTTACTGAACTATCGTAAGTCTTTAATAAAATTACTGAACTACTGTACGATCTGCAATAAACTTACTGAACTATGGTACGATCTGTAATAAACTTACTGAACTATAGTACGATCTGTAATAAACTTACTGAACTATAGTACGATCTGTAATAAACTTACTGAACTATAGTACGATCTGTAATAAACTTACTGAACTATAGAATACGATCTGTAATAAACTTACTGAACTACTGTACGATCTGTAATAAACTTACTGAACTATAGTACGATCTGTAATAAACTTACTGAACTATAGTACGATCTGTAATAAACTTACTGAACATAGTACGATCTGTAATAAACTTACTGAACTATAGTACGATCTGTAATAAACTTACTGAACTATAGTACGATCTGTAATAAACTTACTGAACATAGTACGATCTGTAATAAACTTACTGAACTACTGTACGATCTTTAATAAACTTACTGAACTATAGTACGATCTGTAATAAACTTACTGAACTATAGTACGATCTGTAATAAACTTACTGAACTACTGTACGATCTGTAATAAACTTACAGAACTATAGTATGATCTGTAATAAACTTACTGAACTATAGTACGATCTGTAATAAACTTACTGAACTACTGTACGATCTGTAATAAACTTACTGAACCATAGTACGATCTGTAATAAACTTACTGAACATAGTACGATCTGTAATAAACTTACTGAACTATAGTACGATCTGTAATAAACTTACTGAACTATAGTACGATCTGTAATAAACTTACTGAACATAGCACGATCTGTAATAAACTTACTGACCTACTGTACGATCTGTAATAGACTTAATGAACTATAGTACGATCTGTAATAAACTTACTGAACTATAGTACGATCTGTAATAAACTTACTGAACTACTGTACGATCTGTAATAAACTTACTGAACTATAGTATGATCTGTAATAAACTTACTGATCTACTGTACGATCTGTAATAAACTTAATGAACTATAGTACAATCTGTAAGAAATTTACTGAACTACTGTACGATCTGTAATAAACTTACTGAACTACTGTACGATCTGTAATAAACTTACTGAACTATAGTACGATCTGTAATAAACTTACTGAACATAGTACGATCTCCAATAAACTTACTGAACTATAGTACGATCTGTAATAAACTTACTGAACTATTGTACGATCTGTAACAAACTTACTGAACTACTGTACGATCTGTAACAAACTTACTGAACTACTGTACGATCTGTAACAAACTTACTGAACTACTGTACGATCTGTAACAAACTTACTGAACTACTGTACGATCTGTAACAAACTTACTGAACTACTGTACGATCTGTAACAAACTTACTGAACTACTGTACGATCTGTAATAAACTTACTGAACTACTGTACGATCTGTAACAAACTTACTGAACTACTGTACGATCTGTAACAAACTTACTGAACTACTGTACGATCTGTAACAAACTTACTGAACTACTGTACGGTCTGTAACAAACTTACTGAACTACTGTAAGACCTGTAACAAACTTACTGAACTACTGTACGATCTGTAATAAACTTAAAGAACTACTGTACGATCTGTAACAAACTTAATGAACTACTGTACGATCTGTAACAAACTTACTGAACTACAGTAGGTCTTTAATAAACTCACTGAACTACCGTAGGTCTTTAATAAACTCACTGAACTACGGTAGGTCTTTAATAAATTTAATGAACTACCGTAGGTCTTTAATAAACTCACTGAACTACCGTAGGTCTTTAATAAATTTAATGAACTACCGTAGGTCTTTAATAAACTTAATGAACTATTGTAGGTCTTTAATGAACTTACTGAACTACCGTATGTCTTTAATGAAATTACTGAACTACCGTAGGTCTTTAACAAACTTACTGAACTACTGTAGGTCTTTAATAAACTTACTAAACTACCGTAGGTCTTTAATGAACTTACTTAAATTACCGTAGGTCTTTAATAAGCTTACTGATCTACTGTAGGTCTTTAATAAACTTACTGATCTACTGTAGGTCTTTAATAAACTTAATGAACTACGGTACGATCTGTAATAAACTTACTGAACTATAGTACGATCTGTAATAGACTTACTGAACTATAGTACGATCTGTAATAAACTTACTGAACTACTGTACAATCTGTAATACACTTACTGAACTACCGTAGGTATTTAATAAACTTACTGAACTACGGTACGATTTGTAATAAACTTACTGAACTATATCAGTGACCTAGTTACTGAACTACCACATGGCATCAAAGTGGCAATGTATGCAGATGACTTGGTAATGTGGTGCACAGAGGAGTATGCAACAGTGCCCTCCGAATTGCTACAAAGAGCTATGAATGCACTGAATTCATGGACAAATAGATGGTGTATCAGCATCAATACAGACAAATGCAGTACTACATTTTTCACACTCTCCCTAAAACAAAAAGCAGGAGCCATCTACATAAACAATGAGCCCGTGAAAGAAGACATACAAGCTACATATCTCGGAGTTACATTTGATAACAAACTATCTTGGAACCAGCAGATAAATAAGGCAACCCAAAAAGCAAGGAGGAAATTGGCTATTCTAAGAAAGTTGTGTGGAACCACATGGGGTGCGAGTGGGAAAATACTCAGTAAAGTTTACCAACAGAGTATACGCCCACATTTAGAATATGGATCATCCGCATGGTGCTCAGCATCAAACACCACATTGCAAGAACTGGATAAAGTACAAAACCATGCAGTTAGGGTCATCACAGGAGCAATGAAATCAACACCAATATTGGAGATGGAGAAATTGTGGAGGATACCAGCACTGAGAGAACGGAGAGACACAAAGGTGCTGATACAGGCAGAAAAATTTGTATGCATGCCGAGACATCCAATGAAGGACAGATTCCAAAATCTTGCATTGGGACGACTTAAGAGAAGCAGCTTTATCCACCAAGCCAAGCGTATTAGTAGACAAACACCAGACATGTCAAGAGTTGTTAAACCCCTTCTGCCCATACCAGAACAGACTCCCTGGACAGATGAATCAGGATTATCAGTTCAAATACGGACAGAAGTGAAAGGAATAGATCTTTATTATAGAATTAGTTTATCTGTAATAAACTTACTGAACTATAGTACGATCTGTAATAAACTTACTGAACTATAGTACGATTTGTAATAAACTTACTGAACTACCGTACAATCTGTAATAAACTTACTGAACTACTGTACAATCTGTAATAAACTTACTGAACTATAGTACGATCTGTAAGAAACTTACTAAACTAATGTACGATCTGTAATAAACTTACTGAACTATAGTACGATCTGTAATAAACTTACTAACTAATGTACAATCTGTAATAAACTTACTGAACTATAGTACGATCTGTAATAAACTTACTGAACTATAGTACGATCTGTAATAAACTTACTGAACTATAGTACAATCTGTAATAAACTTACTGAACTATAGTACGATCTGTTATAAACCTACTGAACTACTGTACAATCTGTAATAAACTTACTGAACTATAGTACGATCTGTAATAAACGTACTGAACTATAGTACAATCTGTAATAAACTTACTGAACTACTGTACAATCTGTAATAAACTTACTGAGCTATAGTACGATCTGCAATAAACTTACTGAACTATAGTACGATCTGTAATAAACTTACTGAACTACTGTACGATCTGCAATAAACTTACTGAACTACCGTAAGTCTTTAATAAACTTACTGAACTACTGTACTATCTGCAATAAACTTACTGAACTACTGTACGATCTGCAATAAACTTACTGAACTACTGTACGATCTGCAATAAACTTACTGAACTACTGTAAGTCTTTAATAAACTTACTGAACTACCGTAAGTTTTTAATAAACTTACTGAACTACTGTAAGTCTTTAATAAACTTACTGAACTACCGTAGGTCTTTAATAAACTTACTGAACTACTGTTTCCCTGTATCTCCTGTTAGTGGTCACTTCTTGGTGTTTCCCTGTATCCCCTGTTAGTGGTCACTTCTGGGTGTTTCCCTGTATCTCCTGTTAGTGGTCACTTCTGGGTGTTTCCCTGTATCCCCTGTTAGTGGTCACTTCTTGGTGTTTCCCTGTATCTCCTGTTAGTGGTCACTTCTTGGTGTTTCCCTGTATCTCCTGTTAGTGGTCACTTCTTGGTGTTTCCCTGTATATCCTGTTAGTGGTCACTTCTTGGTGTTCCCTTGTATCTTCCTTTAGTGTTCACTTCTCTACAATAGACCACTTCACAAGCCAAAGCCCTACAGCTGGCATCATTCATTGAAACCACTCCTTCGATTAGAAGGAAACGCGAACAGACATTCTAGGAATGTTTATTTCAGACTAAACTTTAAACGTCAATAAATGAAGTAAACACATCAGATTGAAATAAAACATGAACTTTAACATTCTTTTCCATTTATTCTAGTGTTGGTTTAAACAAAAAAAATACTTACCTTTTTTTTAAAAAATAATAAAATTATCATTTAAAATTCCATGATGGAGAAACGAAAGGCAATTTAGGTGAATTTTATCGAGAATTTAAGTGAATTTTATCCACAATTTAAGTGAATTTTATCGACAATTTAGGTGAACTTTGTCGACATTTCGGTGAATTTTATCTACATATGAATGAATTGTGTCGATATTTCAGTGAGTTTTATCTACATATCAATGAATTGTGTCGATATTTCGGTGAGTTTTATCTACATATCAATGAATTGTGTCGATATTTCGGTGAATTTTTATCTACATATCAATGAATTGTGTCGATATTTCGGTGAGTTTTATCTACATATCAATGAATTGTGTCGATATTTCGGTGAGCTTTATCTACATATCAATGAATTGTGTCGATATTTCGGTGAGTTTTATCTACATATCAATGAATTGTGTCGATATTTCGGTGAGTTTTATCTACATATCAATGAATTGTGTCGATATTTCGGTGAGCTTTATCTACATGGTTGGCTTACCACGGCAACAGCCGGGGTTCGTACCCTGGCGAGGACACCTGGGTTTTACTAATTCCCTAAAAATTAGTAGGAGCCGCGATAGCTCGGTGGTTAGTGAACTGGACTACTACGGACAAGGGGTAGGGTTCGATCCCAACCGACGGCTCCGGGTTCACCCAGCCTTAAATGGGTACCGGATTTGTTCTGGGAAAGTAAAAGCAGCACGGGCGTAATACCGACCACATTACCCCAAAAATCATGTGCTGAAGGTCTGTAAAATATAGGGTCACTAACACCATATTTCCCTATACGCCACTTGGCGTGACGGGGGGTACTTTACTTACTTTTACTTTATCTACATATCAATGAATTGTGTCGATATTTCGGTGAGTTTTATCTACATATCAATGAATTGTGTCGATATTTCGGTGAGCTTTATCTACATATCAATGAATTGTGTCGATATTTCGGTGAGTTTTATCTACATATCAATGAATTGTGTCGATATTTCGGTGAGCTTTATCTACATATCAATGACTTGTGTCGATATTTGGATGAGTTTTATCTACATATCAATGAATTGTGTCGATATTTCGGTGAGTTTTATCTACATATCAATGAATTGTGTCGATATTTGGATGAGTTTTATCTACATATCAATGAATTGTGTCAATATTTCAGTGAGTTTTATCTACATATCAATGAATTGTGTCGATATTTGGATGAGTTTTATCTACATATCAATGACTTGTGTCGATATTTCGGTGAGTTTTACCTACATATCAATGAATTGTTGAAACTAAGAATGGCAAAATGTTACATCTTCTCAATATTCCTGTATGGTGCAGAAACATGGACATTAGACAAGAAAACAGAACAGAAAATTGAAGCCTTTGAAATGTGGATTTATAGAAGAATAGGTAGAATTGGATGGAAACAAAAGATAACAAACGATAAAGTTTTAAAACAACTGAAAATAAAAAGAGAACTACTAAATACAATTAAGACACGACAAATGAAATGTTTGGGGCATGTTAAAAGACACAACAGCCTACTAAAAGTAATATTGGAAGGAAAAATACAAGGTAAAAGAGGCAGAGGCAGACCAAGACTAACATGGACGAGTAACATCAAAAGATGGTCAAGTCAATCTATGACAGCCTGCACCATCAAAGCAAGAAACAGAGTAGAATGGCGATCCATGGTAGCCAACCTTCGCTGCGGAGAAGGCACACGATGATGATCAATGAATTGTGTCGATATTTCGATGAGTTTTATCTACATTTCCGTGAACATTAATGTAAGCAATTAATGTTTCATTTACAATTTTCATGTCAATAAACAAAAGTAAGTGAAATGACAATTAAATGGAAGTGTGATTTATGAGTGTAGGCAAGGGAACAAAAAATGGGCTCTAGATATGTGCTGAGGAAACTGGACGTTAGGCATTAGAAGTTGATGGATAAGTTGAAGTGTTGGTTTGTAATGAGATAAACAGAGGAAGGTAGTCATGTTTAGTTGTGAAGAGTGTAGGCAAGGGAACAAAAAATGGGCTCTAGATATGTGCTGAGGAAACTGGAAGTTAGGCATACGAAGTTGATGGATAAGTTGAAGTGTTGGTTTGTAATGAGATAAACAGAGGAAGGTAGTCATGTTTAGTTGTGAAGAGTGTAGGCAAAAGAGTGTAGGTATGAAATGTGTAGGCGTTGGTGTAGACAGGAAGAGTGTGTTCCTTATTGGACATTTTAGACATGAGAGAGTGTTGGCTGGGAGAGTGGTGTCATACGAGAAATTGACATGAGGACAGATGGTATGATGAGTGTTGAGATTAGGACAGATGGTACGATGAATGTTAACAATATGACAGATGGTATGATGAGTGTTGAGATGATGACAGATGGTATGATGAGTGTTGAGATGATGACAGATGGTATGATGAGTGTTGAGATGATGACAGATGGTATGATGAGTGTTGAGATAAGGACAGATGGTATGATGAGTGTTGAGATGATGACACATGGTATGATGAGTGTTGAGATGATGACAGATGGTATGATGAGTGTTGACATAAGGACAGATGGTATGATGAGTGTTGAGATGATGACAGATGGTATGATGAATGTTGACAAGATGACAGATGGTATGATGAGTGTTCAGATGATGACAGATGGTATGATGAATGTTGAGATGATGACAGATGGTATGATGAATGTTGAGATGATGACACATGGTATGATGAATGTTGAGATGATGACACATGGTATGATGAATGTTGAGATGATGACAGATGGTATGATGAATGTTGAGATGATGACAGATGGTATGATGAATGTTGAGATGATGACAGATGGTATGATGAATGTTAAAAATATGACAGATGGTATGATGAATGTTGAGATGATGACAGATGGTATGATGAATGTTAACAATATGACAGATGGTATGATGAATGTTGAGATAAGGACAGATGGTATGATGAATGTTGAGATGATGACAGATGGTATGATGAATGTTAACAATATGAGAGATGGTATGATGAATGTTAACAATATGACAGATGGTATGATAAGTGTTGGCGTGGGAAATGTTGACAAGATGAATGTGGACATAAAGTATGTAGACATGAGGACCGCATGAGAGAAGACATGACGAGTTTAGGAATCAAGAAGAGTGTTGACATGACTCTTAATGAAAAGCATTATTAGGGACAATTATAGTGTCAGGCACGCATAGGGAATGTATGGCTGGGGACAATTATAGTGTCAGGCACGCATAGGGAATGTATGGTTGGGGACAATTATAGTGTCAGGCACGCAGAGGGAATGTATGGCTGGGGACAAATATAGTGGCAGACACGCATGGGGAATGTATGGTTGGGGACAAATATAGGGGCAGACACCCACAGGGAATGTATGGTTGGGGACAAATATAGTGTCAGGCACGCATAGGGAATGTATGGTTGGGGACAATTATAGTGTCAGGCACGCATAGGGAATGTATGGTTGGGGACAATTATTGTGTCAGGCACGCATAGGGAATGTATGGCTGGGGACAAATATAGTGGCAGACACGCATGGGGAATGTATGGTTGGGGACAAATATAGGGGCAGACACCCACAGGGAATGTATGGTTGGGGACAAATATAGTGTCAGACACGCATGGGGAAAGTATGGTTGGGGATAAATATAGGGGCAGATCACAAGGGGAAAGTGTGAAAAAAGTAAAGTAAAGTGCCCCCGTCACGCCATGTGGCGTATAGGGAATATGGTGTTAATGACCATACATTTTACAGACCTTCGGAACATGATTTTTGGGGTAATGTGGTCGGTATTACGCCCGTGCTGCTTTACTTTTCCAGAATAAAATCCGGTACCCGTTAAAGTCTGGGTGAACCCGGAAGCCATCGGTTGGGATCGAACCCTACCTCTTGTCCTTTGTAGTCCAGTTCATTAACCACTGAGCTATCGCGGCTCCCATGGGGAAAGTGTGGTTGGGGACAATTCTAGTATAAGACACTCAATGGGAAAGTAGGGCTGGGATAATTATAGTGTCAGACACGCATGTGAAGAGTATGGTTGAGTATCTTCTTCTTTCCTTCTTCATTTGCCTTTCAGCGTAGAGGGGAGATATAATTTGCGATCTTTTGGTTGGCATTTGCTGCTGTTATGTTTCCTAGTGTTTCTAATATTCTGTCAATCCATAATTTTCTGGTTGGCCCTTGGGTTCGGTGTTCTCGCAACGTTTATTGAAGGCTTACTGTGTTTTCATCATTCTGCCTTGTCACGTGGCCAAACCATGTTATCTGTTGTTTCCTTATATATCCTATGGCAGGGGCTATTCCTAGCTTTTTTCTCAGTTCTTCATTTCTGATCTTATCTCTCAGACTGTTTCCTGTTATTTCGTCTAACACATTTCACCTCAGTAGAGGTTATTTTTCTTATTGTTCTTGCATCTAGGGCCCAAGTAGCACAACGTTGGGATGAAAATGGTATTATAGTCCCCGTTTTGCCGCTATGTATTTCCTTGTAGGACAATAGTGGTGATGGCTGTCCAATGATTTGACAAGCTTTATTTCTGCTGTTTGTGGAATTGTCGTTTGTCACCAGACTTCCTAGGTATTTAAATCCCTCTACTTGTTTTAGTTGTCAGCCGTCTATAGTTATGTTGATGTCCTGTTTCTCTTTTGCGATATGTGTTTTGTTGATGTTGACTTTCATGTTGAATTGTGTGTCTGGGCTGTTGAGTCTATTTAAGTGTTCTTGAAGGTCTTCTATTCTTCCATGTACTATTCTCCCCCCCCCCCCTTTTTGAGAAATTATATATATATATATATATATATATATATATATATATATTTTTTTTTTTTATTACATGAGCTTTAATGGGGAAATTTGAAATTTATAATTCGTGGCACGAGGAAAACTGACGATAGAGAGGCATGATGAGAAGTTTGTCTAACAAGCAAGGTAGATATATCTGTCAAGTGCTGAAGGAGATTGATAAAGGATCACGTTTCCTAGAGAAGAGAGCAATCAATTGGCTTTTGATGATCAATAAACCGTAATCAGTTGATTGACGTGCCAGCCCACCCCTCAATAGCCATGGTCAGCTGTCAGTCAATAACCAGACTGCATGCCGGGAAAGTTCTGACGTCATGCAATGAATGAAACGCTTATTTCTGTCGGTCGGGGTCTAGCGGTCTGTGTTATTGGTAGGTGGTAGAAAGTAGATTAAGTTGTGTTATTGGTAGATGGTAGAAAGTAGATTAGGTTGTGTTATTGGTAGGTGGTAGAAAGTAGATTAGGTTGTGTTATTGGTAGGTGGTAGAAAGTAGATTAGGTTGTTACTGGTGGGTGGTAGAAAGTAGATTAGGTTGTGTTATTGGTAGGTGGTAGAAAGTAGATTAGGTTGTGTTACTGGTAGGTGGTAGAAAGTAGATTAGGTTGTGTTATTGGTAGGTGGTAGAAAGTAGATTAGGTTGTGTTACTGGTAGGTGGTAGAAAGTAGATTAGGTTGTGTTATTGGTAGGTGGTAGAAAGTAGATTAGGTTGTGTTATTTGTTAGGTGATAGAAAGTAGATTAGGTTGTGTTATTTGTTAGGTGGTAGAAAGTAGATTAGGTTGTGTTACTGGTAGGTGGTAGAAAGTAGATTAGGTTGTGTTACTGGTAGGTGGTAGAAAGTAGATTAGGTTGTGTTATTTGTTAGGTGGTAGAAAGTAGATTAGGTTGTGTTATTGGTAGGTGGTAGAAAGTAGATTAGGTTGTGTTATTGGTAGGTGGTAAAAAGTAGATTAGGTTGTGTTATTGGTAGGTGGTAGAAAGTAGATTAGGTTGTGTTACTGTTGATTGCCATTAAGCTCGGTTTTGTTATTGTTGGTTGGCATTAGGCTAGGTTGTGTTATTGTTGGTTGACATTAGGCTAGGTTGTGTTATTGTTGGTTGACATTAGGCTAAGTTGTGTTATTGTTGATTGACATTAGGCTAGGTTTTGCTATTGTTAGTTGGCCAATGGCTAGGTTGTGTTATTGTTGGTTGAAATAAGGCTGGTTTGTGTTATTGTTGGTTGACATTAGGCTAGGTTGTGTTATTGTTGGTTGACATTAGACTAGGTTGTGTTATTGTTGGTTGACATTTGGCTAAGTTGTGTTAATGTTGGTTGACATTAGGCTAAGTTATGTTATTGTTGGTTGACATTAGGGTAAGTTGTTTTATTATTGGTTGACATTAGGCTAGGGTGTGTTACTGTTGGTTGGCATTAGGCTAAGTTTTGTTATTGTTGGTTGAAATTAGGTTAAGCTGTGTTATTGTTGGTTGACATTAGGCTAAGTTTTGTTATTGTTGGTTGACATTAGGCTAAGTTTTGTTATTGTTGGTTGACATTAGGCTAAGTTTTGTTATTGTTGGTTGACATTAGGCTAAGTTGTGTTATTGCTGGCTGACATTAGGCAAGGTTGTGTTATTGTTCGTTGACATTAGGGAAGGTTGTGCTATTGTTGGTTGACATTAGGCTAGGTTGTGTTATTGTTGGTTGACATTAGGCTAAGTTGTGTTATTGTTGATTGACATTAGGCTAGGTTTTGCTATTGTTGGTTGACATTTGGCTAAGTTGTGTTAATGTCGGTTAACATTAGGCTAAGTTATGTTATTGTTGGTTGACATTAGGCTAAGTTGTTTTATTATTGGTTGACATTAGGCTAAGTTTTGTTATTGTTGGTTGACATTAGGCTAAGTTGTGTTATTGTTGGCTGACATTAGGCAAGGTTGTGTTATTGTTGGTTGACATTAGGGAAGGTTGTGCTATTGTTGGTTGACATTAAGCTAGGTATTGTTATTGTTGGTTGACATTAGGCTAAGTTGTGTTATTGTTGGTTGACATTAGGCTAAGTTGTGTTAATGTTGATTGACATTAGGCTAAGTTATTTTATTGTTGATTGCCATTAGGCTAAGTTATGTTATTGTTGGTTGACATTAGTCTAAGTTATGTTATTGTTGGTTGACATTAGTCTAAGTTGTGTTATTGTTGGTTGGCATTAGGCTAAGATATGTTATTGTTGGTCGACATTAGGAAAAGTTGTGTTATTATTGGTTGACACAAGGCTAGGTTGTGTTATTGTTGGTTGAAATAAGGCTAGGCTGTGTTATTGTTGGTGGACATTAGGCTAGTGACTAGTAGAAAGGTTGTAAATGTGAGAAAGAGGGAGAGGTGGGCGGAAGAGGGAATGAAGTAAAATATAAAAGAGTAAGGGAGTGAGAGTGATAAATGTGAGAGATAACTGTGCGTGTGTGAGAGAGAGAGTATATGCAAGAATGAGAGCGATAAAATAACAAAGCGTGAGATTGGGGTAGAATGAATGAAAGATTGAAACGTAAATTGAGAACATAAATAATGAAAGTTAGAATGTGAAACAAAATGATAGGACGAGTGAGATAAACAACAAAATGATAGGACGAGTGAGATAAACAACAAAATGATAGGACGAGTGAGATAAACAACAAAATGAAAGATACATAGAGAGGAGAGAAAGAGTGAGAAGTAGGAAGGGATTAATGAAATATTCCAAACAAGTTAAAGAACTTTAAGGGATTAATGAAATATTCCAAACAAGTTAAAGAACTTTAAGGGATTAATGAAATATTCCAAACAAGTTAAAGAACTTTAAGGGATTAATGAAATATTCCAAACAAGTTAAAGAACTTTAAGGGATTAATGAAATATTCCAAACAAGTAAAGAACTTTATGGAATTAATGAAATATTCCAAACAAGTTAAAGAACTTTAAGGAATTAATGAAATATTCAAAACAAGATAAAGAACTTTAATGAATTAATGAAATATTCCAAACAAGTTAAAGAACTTTAAGGGATTAATGAAATATTCCAAACAATTTAAAGAACTTTAAGGAATTAATGAAATATCCCAAACAAGTTAAAGAACTTTAAGGAATTACTGAAATATCCCAAACAAGTTAAAGAACTTTAAGGAATTAATGAAATATCCCAAACAAGTTAAAGAACTTTAAGAACAACAATGAAAGAAAATGCAGTATCCACGAGCAGACATGTTTGTAATACACCAGCCTTCAGGACTCCTGGAATGTCAGCAATTCCAGGCATTAGGTCAGGCCAAAAGACGAGAAGGGTGGAGGCCTAAGGCAGTTAACGATGGAGTCAGTCTAAACACCGGAGCCTAGTCTCATACGCCATGACAGCGTGATGTATTAGCGCTTACATGTCACAGAAATCACTTCCTCAAAATGGTTTCTACTTCCAGGAGTTAACATATCAGATTACGACCGAGATATTCTCTTCATGTATCCCATTCATTTTATCTCTCTATCCCTTCATCTCTTTCACTCTATCTCTTCATCTCTTTCACTCTATCTCTTTCACTCTATCTTTTAATCTCTCTCACTCTATCTCATCATCTCTCTCACTCTATCTCATCATCTCTCTCACTCTATCTCTTCATCTCTCTCTATCTCTTCATCTCTCTCACTCTATCTCTTCATCTCTCGCTCTATCTATTAATCTATCTCACTCTATCTCATCATCTCTCTCACTCTATCTCATCATCTCTCTCACTCTATCACTTCATCTCTCTTGCTCTATCTATTCATCTCTCGCACTCTATCTCTGCATCTCTCTAGCTCTATCTCTTCATCTCTCTCACTCTGTCTCTTCATCTCTCTCACTCTATCTCATCATCTCTCTCACTCTATCACTCCATCTCTCTCGCTCTATCTCTTCATCTTTCTCACTCTATCTCAACATCTCCCTCACACACACTCTCTCTCTTCATCTCTCTCACTCTATCTCTGCATCTCTCTCACTCTATCTCTGCATCTCTCTCACTCTATCTCTGCATCTCTCTCACTCTATCTCTGCATCTCTCTCACGCTATCTCTGCATCTTTCTCACGCTACCTCTGCATCTCTCTCACTCTATCTCTGCATCTCTCTCACTCTATCTCTGCATCTCTCTCACTCTATCACTCCATCACTTTCCTTTTAATCTTTCATGTCACTAAGAAAACGCCTCTCGCATTTATTTTCACTTTGTCTTTCACTCACTCACTAGCTTCCTCAGTTTGTCTTCTTCTTTTTAGCTCCCTGTGGAGCATAGGTCTCCAACAAACACTTTCAGCTCCCTGTGGAGCATAGGTCTCCAACAAACACTTTCAGCTCCCTGTGGAGCATAGGTCTCCAACAAACACTTTCAGCTCCCCGTGGAGCATAGGTCTCCAACAAACACTTTCAGCTCCCTGTGGAGCATAGGTCTCCAACAAACACTTTCAGCTCGTTGTGGAGCATAGGTCTCCAGCAAACACTTTCAGCTCCCTGTGGAGCATAGGTCTCCAACAAACACTTTCAGCTCCCTGTGGAGCATAGGTCTCCAACAAACACTTTCAGCTCCCCGTGGAGCATAGGTCTCCAACAAACACTTTCAGCTCCCTGTGGAGCATAGGTCTCCAACAAACACTTTCAGCTCCCTGTGGAGCATAGGTCTCCAACAAACACTTTCAGCTCCCTGTGGAGCATAGATCTCCAACAAACACTTTCAGTTCTCTGTGGAGCATAGGTCTCCAACAAACACTTTCAGCTCCCTGTGGAGCATAGGTCTCCAACAAACACTTTCAGCTCCCCGTGGAGCATAGGTCTCCAACAAACACTTTCAGCTCCCTGTGGAGCATAGGTCTCCAACAAACACTTTTAGCTCCCTGTGGAGCATAGATCTGCAACAAACACTTTCAGTTCTCTGTGGAGCATAGGTCTCCAACAAACACTTTCAGCTCCCTGTGGAGCATAGGTCTCCAACAAACACTTTCAGTTCTCTGTGGAGCATAGGTCTCCAACAAACACTTTCAGCTCCCTGTGGAGCATAGGTCTCCAACAAACACTTTCAGCTCGTTGTGGAGCATTGGTCTCCAACAAACACTTTCAGCTCCCTGTGGAGCATAGGTCTCCAACAAACACTTTCAGCGCGCTGTGGAGCATAGGTCTCCAAACACTTTCAGCTCGCTGTGGAGCATAGGTCTCCAACAAACACTTTCAGCTCCCTGTGGAGCATAGGTCTCCAACAAACACTTTCAGTTCTCTGTGGAGCATAGGTCTCCAACAAACACTTTCAGCTCCCTGTGGAGCATAGGTCTCCAACAAACACTTTCAGCTCGTTGTGGAGCATTGGTCTCCAACAAACACTTTCAGCTCCCTGTGGAGCATAGGTCTCCAACAAACACTTTCAGCGCGCTGTGGAGCATAGGTCTCCAAACACTTTCAGCTCGCTGTGGTGCATAGGTCTCCAACAAACACTTTCAGCTCGCTGTGGAGCATAGGTCTCCAACAAACACTTTCAGCTCCCTGTGGAGCATAGGTCTCCAACAAACACTTTCAGCGCGCTGTGGAGCATAGGTCTCCAACAAACACTTTCAGCTCCCTGTGGAGCATAGGTCTCCAACAAACACTTTCAGCTCGCTGTGGAGCATAGGTCTCCAACAAACACTTTCAGCTCGCTCTGCAGCATAGGTCTCCAACAAACACTTTCTAAGCCGTTCTGTTTTCCATGGGTGTCCTATCCAGCGTCATCGTCTTCGCTGTATCTCTTTGTTCACTGATATTTGACTGGTACATTTTCATAATTCTATATTAGTTATTTTATTCTGCCATTTCCATCCTTCTATTGTGCGTAAGCATCCATTAATGAAAGTCTCTATCTTCATGATTGTCATTTTAGTTAGACTGCCATATAATCAGACTGCCTTAACATTGAGTTGAACATTTTTATTTTTGTATTTAATCTAATTTCTTTGGACTTCCATATGTTTCCCAGTGCAACAAATGTTCCTCTTGCTTTAAGTATCCTTATTTTGGTATAATTCTCTGTTCCTCCCTCTTTGTCTATAGTACAGCCCATATATTGTAAGATAGTACGTCTAGTAAAAGTATTGTTTGTGAAGGTTTTTTTTTTGATTATTTTTTTTTATAGTACATGATAGCCAGTCCCATACTCAACACTCCTTAGTCACCTCTTACTAACAAGTCTGGTAGGGAACAGCGTCATAATTCTTTACTCTCCTTTCGGGCCACGGTAGCTTTCTCAATTAACTCAAATCATTTACTCACTCACTCCATCTACTTATTTAACTTACCCACTCACTAACTCACTCAATCCAATCATACATTCTACTCACTCACTCTCTCTATTCAGTCCAATCACTTTCTCACTCCATCTATTCACTTCATTCGCTCACTCCCTCATTCCACTCCCACACTAAACTCACTCACTCCATTCACTTCCCTCTATTCACTCATTCCACTCTCTCACTCATTCCACTCTCTCACTCATTCCACTCCCTCACTCATCTCACTCCATCCACTTCCCTCTATTCACTCATTCCACTCCCTCACTCATTCCACTCCCTCACTCAACTCACTCACTCCATCTACTCACTCCACACACTTATGCACTCCACACACTTATGCACTCCACTCACTTATACACTCCATTCAATTATACACTACACTCACTGACTGCATCTACTCACTCCAGTTGCTCATTCTACTCACTCACTCACACATATACGCAAACTACCTCTATACCGCACACATACACGCTCGATTGAAAAAGCAGACACATATATAAATGTAAATAAATACAACAGCTCTGGGGAGAAATACAAGAGAAAGAGTGAGAGAGAGAGAGAGAGAGAGAGAGAGAGAGAGAGAGAGGGGAGCAAATTATTTTAATATAAACACATATTTGGAAGTATAGAGAGAGAGAGAGAGAGAGAGAGAGAGAGAGAGAGAGAGAGAGAGAGAGTGACAAACTGTGTAGTTGTAAAACATGTTTAAAGATGGGAATGGGAAAATATAGCAGCAGCTGATATATACATAAACGAGTAGGGAAACGCAGCGTTCTGGCTTTGATGCTGTTCGCTATTACCGAATTGTGGATGTGGGTTAGCGATACTGGTAATCAAAATTCAACAGTAGCATGTTACAACATTCCTGGGTGTTGACACAGCGTGTATCTTACTCGTTCCCAAATTTAGCCCGTGAAACAGGAGTAATTGACAGTGGCCGAAACGTCATACTTGAAAATTATACGGCACACTTTTGCTGGGGAGAGGGAGGTAGAGAGAAACACTAGCTGTAGAAATTGGAGGTAGAGAGAAATACTAGCTGTAGAAATTGGAGGTAGAGAGAAATACTAGCTGTAGAAATTGGAGGTAGAGAGAAACACTAGCTGTAGAAATTGGAGGTAGAGAGAAATACTAGCTGTAGAAATTGGAGGTAGAGAGAAATACTAGCTGTAGAAATTGGAGGTAGAGAGAAACACTAGCTATAGAAATTGGAGGTAGAGAGAAATACTAGCTGTAGAAATTGGAGGCAGAAATAAACAATAGCTGTGAGAATGTGAAGACCTATGCAGGGAGAAACAACAGCTGTAGGTATAGGATGTAGAGAGATACAATAGCTGTAGTTATGGGATGTAGAGATACAATAGCTGTAGTTATGGGATGTAGAGATACAATAGCTGTAGTTATGGGATGTAGAGATACAATAGCTGTAGTTATGGGATGTAGAGATACAATAGCTGTAGTTATGGGATGTAGAGAGATACAATAGTTGTAGGTATGGGATGTAGAGAAACAACAGCTGTAGTTATGGGATGTAGAGATACAATAGCTGTAATTATGGGATGTAGAGATACAATAGCTGTAGTTATGGGATGTAGAGAGATACAATAGCTGTAGGTATGGGATGTAGAGAGATACAGTAGCTGTAGGTATGGGATGTAGAGAGATACAATAGATGTATATATGGGATGTAGAGAGATACAGTAGATGTATGTATGGCATGTAGAGAGATACGACAGCTGTATGCAAGGGATGTAGAGAGATACAATAGATATAGGTATGGGATGTAGAGAGATACAGTAGATGTAGGTATGGGATGTAGAAAGATACAGTAGCTGTAGGTGTACGATGTAGAGAGATACAGTAGCTGTAGGAATGGGATGTAGAGAGATGCAGTAGCTGTAGGTATGGGATGTAGAGAGATACAATAGCTGTAGTTAAGGGATGTAGAGAGATACAGTAGCTGTAGGTATACGATGTAGAGAGATACAGTAGCTGTAGGAATGGGATGTAGAGAGATGCAGTAGCTGTAGGTATGGGAGGTAGAGAGATACAATAGCTGTAGTTATGGGATGTAGATATATACACTAGCTGTAGGTATGGGATGTAGAGAGATACAGTAGCTGTAGGTATACGATGTACAGAGATACAGTAGCTGTAGGTATGGGATGTAGAGAGATACACATGATGTATGTATGGGATGTAGAGAGATACAATAGCTGTAGTTAAGGGATGTAGAGAGATGCAGTAGCTGTAGTTAAGGGATGTAGAGAGATACATCAGATGTAGGTATATGATGTAGAGAGATATAGTAGCTGTAGGTATGGGGTGTAGAGAGATACAATAGCTGTAGGTATGGTATGTAGAGAGATACAATAGCTGTAGGTATGGGATGTAGAGAGATACAGTAGCTGTAGGTATGGGATGTAGAGAGATAAGACAGCTGTAGTTAAGGGATGTAGAGAGATACAATAGCTGTAGTTATGGGATGTAGAGGGATACAATAGCTGTAGGTATGGGGTGTAGGGAGACACAATAACTGTAGGTATGGGGTGTATTGAGATACAGTAGCTGTCGGTATGGGGTGTAGTGAGATACAGTAGCTGTAGGTATGGGGTGTAGAGAGATACACATGATGTATGTATGGGATGTAGAGAGATACAATAGCTGTAGTTAAGGGATGTAGAGAGATGCAGTAGCTGTAGTTAAGGGATGTAGAGAGATACATCAGATGTAGGTATATGATGTAGAGAGATATAGTAGCTGTAGGTATGGGGTGTAGAGAGATACAATAGCTGTAGGTATGGTATGTAGAGAGATACAATAGCTGTAGGTATGGGATGTAGAGAGATACAATAGCTGTAGGTATGGGATGTAGAGAGATAAGACAGCTGTAGTTAAGGGATGTAGAGAGATACAATAGCTGTAGTTATGGGATGTAGAGGGATACAATAGCTGTAGGTATGGGGTGTAGGGAGACACAATAACTGTAGGTATGGGGTGTATTGAGATACAGTAGCTGTCGGTATGGGGTGTAGTGAGATACAGTAGCTGTAGGTATGGGATGTAGAGAGATAAGATAGCTGTAGTTAAGGGATGTAGAGAGATACAATAGCTGTGGTTATGGGATGTAGATATATACACTAGCTGTAGGTATGGGATGTAGAGAGATACAGTAGCTGTAGGTATGAGGTGTAGGGAGATATAATAGCTGTTGGTATGGGGTGTAGGGAGATATAATAGCTGAAGGCATGGGGTGTAGGGAGACACAATAACTGTAGGTATGGGGTGTAGGGAGATACAGTAGCTGTAGGTATAGGGTGTAGTGAGATACAGTAGCTGTAGTTATAGGGTGTAAGGAGATATAATAGCTGTAGGTATGGGGTGTAGTGAGATACAGTAGCTGTAGTTATAGGGTGTAGGGAGATATAATAGCTGTAGGTATAGAGTGTAAGAAGATACAATAACAGTAGGTATGGGGTGTAGGGAGATACAATAGCTGTAGGTATGGGTGTAGAGAGATACAATAGCTGTAGGTATGGGATGTAGAGAGATACAATAGCCGTAGGTATGGGGTGTAGAGAGATACAATAGCTGAAGGTATGGGATGTAGAGAGATACAGAAGCTGTAGGTATGGGGTGTAGAGAGATACAGTAGCTGTAGGTATGGGCTATAGAGAGATACAGTAGCTGTATGTATGGGATATAGAGAGATACAGTAGCTGTAGGTATGGGATGTTGAGAGATACAATAGCTGTAGGTATAGGTATGGGATTGATTGATCAAAAAAACATAAGGGCACGATGGACAGAATACATTAAGGATCTTTATAATGATGAACGAACGGAAGTAAATATTAAGGATAATGGAGAAGGACCAGAAATACTCAGAGAAGAAGTGGAAGACGCCTTGCGCAATATGAAAGCAGGCAAAGCTCCTGGACCAGATAATATAACTAAAGAAGAGATTGAAGCCATGGGTGATTTTGGAATAGAAATAATAACAACAATATTGAATGATATCTACAACAACGGATATATACCAGACGACATGCTCAAATCAATATTCATAGCCCTACCAAAGAAATCGGGTGCGATTGAATTCGATGATCACCGCACAATAAGCCTTATGAGTCATATGACTAAGATATTACTAAGAATCATCATGCGAAGAGTGCGAAACAAAATCAGTCCAGAAATTAGCGATGAACAGTGTGGTTTTGTTAGAGATAAAGGAACAAGCAATGTCATTTATATCATAAGATCTTTAGTAGAAAGAGCCATAGAGGTGAAAACAGATCTATACCTATTTTTCATAGATTACACCAAGGCATTTGACAATGTAAAGCACCAAGAAATAATCAACATTTTAGAAAGCATAAACATAGACAGCAAAGATCTAAGAATAATAAAGAACATGTACTGGCAACAAACAGCGGCCATAAGAACTGGAAACCAATTGAGAATGTTTCAACAAATAAAACAGGGTGTTAGACAAGGTTGTGTGCTGTCACCAGATTTGTTTAATATTTATAGTGAGATTATTTTAAGATCCACAAGGGGCATGCCTGAAATATCAATTGGAGGTCATAATATAAATAATCTAAGGTATGCTGATGATACAGTATTAATCGCTAAGAGTGAAAATGAGTTACAAGAAATGTTGGACATTATAGTGAAAGAAAGCAAAAATAAAAGACTCAGCCTTAATAGCAAAAAGACAGAGGTAATGGTAACAAAAAAGGAAAAGACATCACCTCAGTGCAAAATAAAGACAAGTGGAACAATATTAAAACAGGTAAATGAATTTAAATATTTGGGAACTTTGTTAACCTCAGACGGAAGATGTACAAAAGAGGTGAGATGCAGAATGGCTCAGGCAAAAGCAGCTTTCCAAAAAATGAGGAAGATACCATGCAATCCATTTTTGACAATAGAAACACGAAAAAGAGTTCTTAAATGTTACGTAGAGCCAGTCTTAACATATGGATGCGAGTCATGGCCAATAGGACAACAGACAAGAAAATCACTGGAGTCTGTAGAAATGTGGTTTTACAGAAGAATGTTGAGAATACCATGAACAGCTAAGAAGAGTAATGAAGAGGTTCTGAGAGAGGTCAAAGCAAAAAGAGAGCTAATTTCCAATGTTAGGAAGAGACAGTCATCATTTTTTGGCCATGTAATGAGAAGAGAACAACTTGAATATATTGTAACAACTGAAAAATTTGAGGGACGAAGAGATAGAGGGAAGCAAAAAGAAAAAATAACAGACAGCTTAAGAGAATGGCTTGGCAGAAGGTCAACAACAGAAATGATAAATAGCTGCCGAGATCGAAAGTTGTGGAGAGACATGATCACCTACGCCACTAGGCCCGGTACTTGATGATGATAGGTATGGGATAGATAATACATAGATGTAGGTATGGGATATAGAAAGATACAATAGCTTTAGGTATGGGATATAGAAAGATACAATAGCTGTAGGTATGGGATATAGAAAGATACAATAGCTGTAGGTATGGGATATAGAAAGATACAATAGCTGTAGGTATGGGATATAGAAAGATACAATAGCTGTAGGTATGGGATATAGAAAGATACAATAGATGTAGGTATAGGATATAGAAAGATACAATAGCTGTAGGTATGGGATATAGAACGATACAATAGCTGTAGGTATGGGATATAGAAAGATGCAATAGATGTAGACAGGCCAGATTTAAACTTGGAAACGGCCCTAACCTGGGCTAAGCTAAATACAACTTTGAGGCAAGCTGGGTTAAGCTAAATACAACTTTGAGGCAAGCTGGATTAAGCTAAATACAACATTGAGGCAAGCTGGGCTAGGCTAAATACAACTTCGAGGCAAGCTGGGTTAAGCTAAATACAAATTTGAGGCAAGCTGGGCTAGACTAAATACAACTTCGAGGCAAGCTGGGTTAAGCTAAATACAACTTCGAGGCAAGCTGGTCTTCTATGTTTCATATATCCAATATTAGCATATGGAAGTGAGTCATGGAGAATTAGGGCCAAAACGTCTGGGTTAATGGAAGTTGGAAAAGAGCTGTTCTATGTTTCATATATCCTATATTGGCATGTGGAAGTGAGTCATGGAGAATTAGGGCCAAAGACAATAAATGAAACAAGTGTAACTCTACGGGAAAATGTATAGAATATGGTGGGCAGATTAATGGAGTAATGGGCGTAACTTGGATGAGGTCAAAACGCACAAAGAAAACTTCTGAAATGCACTAGAGAAATAAGAAGAAGAGAATATTGCGACAACTGGGAAAATGTTGCAGGAAATAGTGACAGATGAAGACTAACTAATAAAACATAATACTAGACGGTTGAACAGTCCACCATGCAATGATATCGATAGGTGGAAGCAAAAGATAAAGTAGATGGGGAAGACATGGAACTATCTTAAAAGAATGGCATGAAACTGGACAGCTTAGAAAGTGTTTGTTGAAGTCCTATGCTCAACAGGGAGGTGAAACTTAAAAAAAAAAATTGAAGAGGAGGAGGAAAAGGATGGAGAGGAGGAAGATGAAGAGGAAGAGGAGGAAGAAAGAAGAGGCGGAGAAAGAGGAAGAAGATGAGAATGAAGAGGAGGTGGAAGAGAAAAAAGAAGACGAACAAGATGAAGAAGCAGAAGAGGAAGAAAGATAGTAAAAATATCATCAGAAGGCATGAGCGGTACGGCCCTTGATGATAGTTATAAACATGTTATCAGCCCATATGGGAAATGAAAATATATGCACCGCACCACCAAATATGTACAGGTAGCTACAGACAACTAACGGACACCTACCCTGTCGACATCCTGAAGTAATCAGTTATGTCTGAGAGGGTTTTCATTGACAGCGACAACAACAACAACCAGGATGGGCTATTTGATGTGTGCCCCTTGATCTAGGCGATGCCTTTACCCACCACTGAATAGAGAATTGTACATGATAGACGTCTATAATCGAGTGTGGTGTAACTTTGAATGAATAAGGGATGGTGTCCGGTTAGCGCAATCGATAGGCGGTTGGCTTACCACGGCAACAGCCGGGGTTCGTACCCTGGCGAGGACACCTGGGTTTTACTAATTCCCTAAAAATTAGTACCTCTGAAGTCGGAGTAAATCTGCCTGCATGGCGAGGGGCATCCTGTAATGGGATAAAACAGACTTTACACGCAAAATTCAGTCCCACAAAATTGAGTGGGTGGGACTTCGTCAGAGGTCAAAGCTGACGAAAGCGAACGAACGAATGAATAAGGAAATCAACCTGTGGCATAGTAACAGTTGAATGAACTAAGCAATCAACCTGTGGCATAATGACAGTTGAATGAACTAGGCAATCAACCTGTGGTGGTGTGGCATAGTAACAGTTGAATGAACTAAGCAATCAACCTGTGGGATAGTAACAGTTGAATGAACTAAGCAATCAACCTGTGGGATAGTAACAGTTGAATGAACTAAGCAATCAACCTGTGGGATAGTGACAGTTGAATGAACTAAGCAATCAACTGTGTTACAGGAACAGTTGAATGAACGAGGCAATCAACCTGTGGTATTGTAACAGTTGAATGAACGAGGCAATGAACCCGTGCAATAGTAACATTAACATTAACAATGAAACTAGTCACTCCACCACCTATCTGTAAATACAAGGACCAGCTTCAGATAAATGTAGCCCTATAGCAACTGACGCTGAGTAATGTAATGTTAGATATCAAGTCTCAGAATCGTTGTCCGGTATTTAAATGATGTTGCGTTGTTATTGATCAAATTTGCGTTCACCAAAGGGAGACATAATGCAACAAAGCTAACCAAATAACCAGGCAAATAGCATTCAATATAAAGAAAAATGGTGATAAATATATAAGACAAGAACAACATATGTGGAACTCTGTTTTTGTGCCAGCGCTCTCTCGCTCTCTCTCTCTCTCTCTCTCTCTCTCTCTCTCTCTCTCTCTCTCTCTCTCTCTCTCTCATTCCCATCTTTATGATTACAACAGTGGACAAAAGAACAGGTTTCTTCCAATGATTGATTGACTTATAATTTAGTCCACGCCTAAAGTGATAGCAGAGTTTTTTTTTAGTTTGGTCTCAATTTCCATCTTCTATATATACAAGGAGATAATTACGTCATCATCAGGTCGCATGCATACAGTTGCATTCACCACATCCCGTCTACAAGAATCTCTCTCACTCTAGCCAGATCTCCCACACAACGTTGCATTCACCACATCCCGTCTACAAGAATCTCTCTCACTCTAGCCAGATCTCCCACACAACGTTGCATTCACCACATACCTCTACAAGAATCTCTCTCACTCTAGCCAGATCTCCCACACAACGTTGCATTCACCACATCCCGTCTACAAGAATCTCTCTCTCTCTCTCTCCAGCCAGATCTCCCACACAACGTTGCAATCACCACATACTGTCTGAAAGAATCTCTGTCTCTAGCCAGATCTCCCACAGAACGTTGATTTCACCGCAGTCCGTCTGAAAGAATCACTCTCTCTAGCTAGATCTCCCACAGAACGTTGCATTGACCGCAGTTCGTCTTAAAGAATCACTCTCTCTAGCTAGATCTCCCACAGAACGTTGCATTGACCGCAGTTCGTCTTAAAGAATCACTCTCTCTAGCTAGATCTCTCACAGAACGTTGCATTGACCGCAGTTCGTCTTAAAGAATCACTCTCTCTAGCCAGATCTCCCACAGAACGTTGCATTGACCGCAGTTCGTCTTAAAGAATCACTCTCTCTAGCTAGATCTCCCACAGAACGTTGCATTGACCGCAGTTCGTCTTAAAGAATCACTCTCTCTAGCTAGATCTCCCACAGAACGTTGATTTCACCGCAGTCCGTCTGAAAGAATCACTCTCTCTAGCTAGATCTCCCACAGAACGTTGCATTGACCGCAGTTCGTCTTAAAGAATCACTCTCTCTAGCTAGATCTCTCACAGAACGTTGCATTGACCGCAGTTCGTCTTAAAGAATCACTCTCTCTAGCCAGATCTCCCACAGAACGTTGCATTGACCGCAGTTCGTCTTAAAGAATCACTCTCTCTAGCTAGATCTCTCACAGAACGTTGCATTGACCGCAGTCCATCTGAAAGAATCACTCTCTCTAGCTAGGTCTCCCACAGAACGTTGCATTCACCACAGTCCGTCTGAAAGAATATGAACCCTGGATATTGGTGCAGATACATGATCACTAACTGAATCATTAGCTCATCTCACCTCCCTGAGAGCATTAAAAAGTCAGTCCGGTCCATTGAACGGCAGCCGCTCAAGTCAGGCTGTCAGCTCCACGAAAGTCTTCAGCATAATATTGGTACAGGTGATTGAAATCGAATACATCTCCATGATTCTTACATTTTTTAGTAGTAGTGGCAAAGGTCAATTACGAGACTTGAATCAGCGTCTTAGCACGCGAGTTTTCATCCATAGTGCTCGGCCGCAAATCCAGAAGTGTTTGGAGACTTCTGAACAGTGTCGCTTCAAACATCGAAACTCACGATGCGAGGCGGCATTCCTCGCCTTCACAGAGTACTAAACTGGTACCCGGGGGCCTCGGTAGTCTAGTTGGGAAAACCACACGATTGGACTACTGACGTACGGACAACCCGTGTTCGATTGCCGCTGGGAGCAGTGTGAATTGTACACGTGGCTGGAAAAAAAAATACCCCCACGGTCGACCCAGCCATTTGCAGAAATGGGTACCAGGGTATTACCCTGGGAAGGTGAGGAATGTCGCCTCGAATCTGAGTTTCGATGCTTGAGGCAACACTATACAGAAATCTCCAAACATTTGTGGATAGGTGGCCGAGCACATATGAGAGGAAACTCGCGTGTTAAGACGCCGGTTCAAGTCTCGTACTTGACCTTGACCTAACTTGGTACCCATTTATGCCAGCGGCTGGGTCGACCGCGATGGGTATTGTTTTACCCAACCACGAGTACAACTCACAAACTGCTTCCAAGGGGAATCCAACACGGCTTGTTGTCCAAACGTCGGTAGCCCAATCGGATGTTTTTCCCAACTAGGCTACCGAGGCTCCATAGGAGTTGTTTCAACTTGCGAGACCATACAACAAGTTTCATAGGAGTTGTTTCAACTTGTGAGACCATACAACATGTTTCATAGGAGTTGTTTCAACTTCTGCGACCATACAACAAGTTTCATAGGAGTTGTTTCAACTTGTGCGACCATACAACAAGTTTCATAGGAGTTGTTTCAACTTGTGGGACCATACAACAAGTTTCATAGGAGTTGTTTCAACTTGTGGGACCATACAACAAGTTTCATAGGAGTTGTTTCAACTTGTGGGACCATACAACAAGTTTCATAGGAGTTGTTTCAACTTGTGGGACCATACAACAAGTTTCAATTTTACCGCTTCTTCATCATCATCATCATCGTGTGCCTTCTCCGCAACGAAGGTTGGCTACCATGGATCGCCATTCTACTCTGTTTCTTGCTTTGATCGTGCATGTTGTCATAGGTTGACTTGTCCATCTTTTGATGTTACTCGTCCATGTTGGTTTTGGTCTGCCTCTGTCTCTTGCTTTAATGATGCAGGTTGTCATAGGTTAACTTGTCCATCTTTTGATGCTACTCGTCCATGTTAGTCTTGGTCTACCTCTGTCTCTTGCTTTGATGAGGCAGGTTGTCATAGGTTGACCTGTCCATCTTTTGATGTTGCTCGTCCATGTTAGTCTTGGTCTGTCTCTGCCTATTTTACCTTGTATTGTTCCTTCCAATATTACTTTTAGTAGACTGTTGTGTCTTTTAACATGCCCCAAAAATTTCATTTATCTTGTCTTGATTATATTTAGTAGTTCTCTTTTTATTTTCATTTGTTTTAAAACTTTATCGTTTGTTCTCTTTTGTTTCCATCCAATTCTACCTATTCTTCTATAAATCCACATTTCAAAGGCTTCAATTTTCTGTTCTGTTTTCTTGTCTAATTAATGTCCATGTTTCTGCATCATACAGGAATATTGAGAAGATGTAACATTTTGCCATTCTTAGTTTCAACCCTACTGATATTTGTTTTGTTGTTAGTATATTTTTCATGGCACTAAAATTACCGTTTTGCCATACCTATTCTTTTGTTTATTTCAGTTTTACATTTTCCGTCATTGGTTATAGTATGTCCCAGGTAGTTGTAGTTCTGGACTGTCTCCAGACGTATTCCATCAACTGTGATATTTAATTGTAGGTCTTTACCGCTTAGGACAGCGATATTTTAAAATATTAATAGGTTGGAGAAAAGCAAAGTTAAAGTTTGACCAAATACAGTGTTTTTCCTTGTAAGTGTTTTAAAACTATTTTTCCCCCAATTAACGTGAAAATACAATCTAAAGAGAAATATAGCAGATGTAGTTCTAAAACTGGCGAACTAATGAGGTAACTATAACATCAAGGTGAAACAGTTGTGACATGAACTTCCTGTTTATCATATGTATCTTGCGTGAGAGGGAGAATAAAACCTGGATAAGCAGTAAAACTACAGGCTCCCCAGTTAGTAAAGAAGATTCACATGTTGCTGGACCTCTCTCTCTTATATATATATGGGAGCCGCGATAGCTCAGTAGTTAATGAACTGGACTACAAAGGACAAGAGGTCGAGTTCGATCCCAACCGACGGCTTCCGATTCACCCAACCTATAATGGGTACAGGAATTTTTTCTGGGCGTAATACTGACCACATTACCTCAAAAATCATGTGCTGAAGCTCCGTAAAATTTATGGTCACTAACATCATATTCCCTATACGCCACTTGGCGTGACGGGGTACTTTTTTTTTTTAAACCCCCGTCGCGTCTTATATATATATATATAAGCGCAGGTGGAGACACGACAGATATACTCTGCAATATTCTGCATGGAACAAGCAACAGATTGTCTCTGTCCTTATCTGCCGCAGGCCTTGGTTAAGTAAGTGTTCTATTTGCAGCTCTGTTATTTCCATCTCCGGTTTCATTGAGTGGGTTATCTTGGGCATCAGAACGCGAGCCCCACAACACCATCATTCATACAGTTAGTTGCTATACCCCTCCCCCCCCCCCTTTTCTCTCTCCTGGGCCAGGTTGGAGCTCTGGGTCAGTTACAGAACAGCGCTAGGGGGATAGAGGACGGAGATGCGTTTTCTGCAGCCGCGCGCACTTGTAAACACCAATCTTGATTATAGACATCATGTACCTTCCTCATAACGAACGTTGACTACCATGAAATACCCCTCTCCTATTGTCACTTGCTTTTATAACAATCAAAAGCTTTTTAGGCACATGTTTAGAGCACATACCACTACAACATCACTCTATCCATCCCTGTTCTTTGACGTTTCCTTTACATATCTCCAGCGTCAGATGTAATGACAGTGCTGATTGATTTGCCAGTTTGGCTGATGTTGAATTAATTGCGGGTCATCATCATTGCACTGTAAACATGTCCATAGGTGTTCAGATCCCCTCCTCAGCAAGTCCGGCAGTGTCCAGTGACTGACGACTCCAGTTCTGAGTTGGTTGATAAGTCTTTTTACATGGCCAATAAGTTGCTCTTTGATCAGGCTAAAGCAGCTTTCCAAAAAATGAGGAAGATACATGCAATACATTTTTGACAATAGAAACAAGAAAAAGAGTTCTTAAATGTTATGTAGAGCCAGTCTTAACATATGGATATGAATCATGGACAATAGGACAACAAACAAGAAAATCACTGGAGTCTGTAGAAATGTTGTTTTACAGAAGAATGTTGAGAATGCCATAGACAGCTAAGAAGAGTATTGAAATTGTTCTGAAAGAGGCCTAAGCAAAAAGAGAGCTAATTTCCAATATTAGGAAGAAACAATCATCATTTTTTGGCCATGTAATGAGAAGAGAACAACTGGAATATATTGTAACAACTGGCAAAATTGAGGGACGAAGAGATAGAGGGAAGCAAATAGAAAAGTTACCAGACAGCTTAATAGAATGTCTCGGCAGAAGGTCAAGAATAGAAATGATAAATAACTGTCGAGATCGAAAGTTGTGGAGAGACATGATCACCTACGCTGCAGGCTCGGTACTTGATGATGATGATGAAGTTACTCGTTGCTGGCTGTGCCCATCGTAACTCCCATCTCTTGCTGTTCAGAGCGAAAGTGCAATGGACTGATATGCCATTCTGAATACCCTCGGTAAGGTTGGACGAAAAAAAAAAAAAAAGACTAAAAAAAGACTGAACTCTCAGCCATGAACAGACTTGACGAATATCAGGTCAAGGTGGGAGATACCAAACAAGAGCGCTACGTAGGAACCCGAACAAGGCTTGTCAATCAACACAACATCGCTGACGTTAGTCGCTACACGTTGAGGGATATACTTCGGTGGAGATCTGGGCACTTATGGACTTGTCTGATGTCTAATGATGATGGCCTGTCGACTAAACTAATCTAAACTAAACTAAACCGAAAAGTAAAGTAAGCTAAATTAAATTCTATCCATCTATTGACCTTTCGAGCCGTAGCCGGCCCATAGGGCGAAGACCAAGATACTCCCTCTCTTATCTGAATTTTTGTTCTAGCAGTTTTCAATTCTTTTAAAGATATTTGATCCAATCTCGACATTTGTCTCTGTAAAATTAAATTAACATAAACTAAATTAAATTAACATAAACTAAATTAAATGAACATAAACTAAATTAAAACTAAACTAAAATATATCCAGTCTAGGCCAGTATTCTTAAGTTTCAACGACTGCCCTACCCCGTACATTCCAGGGCCTTTTTGCCTTTCCCTGCGGTGTTCATGGAGGTTTGCTTTGACAGTAAATTTAAACTGCACCGAGGCGATCCATCTGTGCTGTACCTCTGCTTCCACATGCTCATCATCCTCTACTTCCACATGCTCATCATCCTCTACTTCCACATGCTCATCATCCTCTACTTCCACATGCTCATCATCCTCTACTTCCACATGCTCATCATCCTCTACTTCCACAGGCTCATCATCCTCTACTTCCACATGCTCATCATCCTCTACTTCCACATACTCATCATCCCTCTACTTCCGCATACCCGTCGTCCTCTACTTCCACATACCCGTCGTCCTCTACTTCCACATACTCATCATCCCTTACTTCCACACACCCGTCGTCCTCTACTTCCACATACTCATCATCCCTTACTTCCACATACCCGTCGTCCTCTACTTCCACATACTCATCATCCTCTACTTCCACATACTCATCATCCTCTACTTCCACATACTCATCATTCTCTACTTCCACATACCCATCATTCTCTACTTCCACATACCCATCATCCTCTACTTCCACATACCCATCATCCTCTACTTCCACATACCCATCATCCTCTACTTCCACATACCCATCATCCTCTACTTCCACATAATAATAATCATCTACTTGTACATAATCATCTTCCACATCCATATAATCATACATATATACATATACGCTTTTACGTTTAGTAGCGGTATTTCTCCAATTGTTACCTGGTCATTGCCAACTCCATGTATTCTCCACATTCATCTAATTCTTTCACAGATTCAATATTATCACTTCTGCAAATGGACGTCAGTCCTGGACGGCTCCAACAACATTAGCAGAATTCCGGAAACATCAAAGGCCAACATATCCATATATTATTATGTCTAGAATCCTCTACTGAATCTCTGGGAGTAGCTAACGTTCGTGCCAACAAGCACACCTGATAGAGCCGTTGCTCCGAGATAAGACATGCACGTAAATGTTCAGCAAACAGCCCGGCTCACGTATTTTGACATCGTTCTTATTTTGTCTCTATTTTTATCGTATTATTTTATTTTCGCAGTTTATTTTATAACCACTCATATTGCGTTACAATTTCCCGGTAGTCCTGAGATACGGTGCTGGCCTCCAGACAGGAACTACCCTGGTCCAAACTAGAAGTGGTGGTGATCTCTAAAGAGTATGAAAAAAAAGGATCTATGGTTTTATCACAAGAAATGATAAGACATAATAGTAAAAGAAAGCAACAAGAAAGGTCTCAGTCTGAATAGTAATAAAACAGAAGTAAAGGTTATATCGAAGAAACAATCATCACCATCATGCAGCATAAAAAAAACGAGACAAATCTGAAACAAGTGCAATGTTTTAAATAATTGGGCACAATAATAACATCATATGGGAGATGCACCACGGAAATAAAAAGCAGAATAGCTCAGGCCAAAGTAGCATTTCAGAAGGTTAAAAATATCTTATGCAACAAATATATGTCAATAAAAATGAGAAAGAGAGTTCATCGGTGCTATATAGAACCAATTCTGACCTATGGAAGCGAATCATGGACAGTGGACAAACAAATGAAAAGACGATTGGAGGCCACAGAGATGGGATTTCTCAGAAGAATGTTGAAAGTTCCCTGGACAGATAAAAAGACCAATGAGGAAATTCTCAAAGAGGCCAACACAAAAAGGGAGCTCTTAAAAAACATCAGAAAGCTTTATTAAGATGGGTATGTACAGAAAGATTGAAACAGAGAGATATAACATGAGACGGAAGTTGAAACAGAGAGATATAACAAAGACGGAAGTTGAAGCAGAGAGATATAACAAAGACGGAAGTTTAAGCAGAGGGATATAACATCAGACGGAAGTTGAAGACGAGAAATAACATCAGACGGAAGTTGAAACAGAGAGATATAACAAAGACGGAAGTTGAAGCAGAGAGATATAACGTCATATGGAAGTTGAAACAGAGAGATATAACATGAAACGGAAGTTGAAATAGAGAGATATAACATCAGACGGAAGTTGAAACCGGTAGATATAACATCATACGGAAGTTGAAACAGAGAGATATAACAAAGACGGAAGTTGAAGCAGAGAGATATAACATCAGACGGAAGTTGAAGCAGAGAGATATAACAAAGACGGAAGTTGAAGACGAAAAATAACATCAGACGGAAGTTGAAACAGAGAGATATAACAAAGACGGAAGTTGAAGCAGAGATATATAACGTTAGATGGACGTTGAAACAGAGAGATATAACATGAGACGGAAGTTGAAACAGAGAAATAACATGAGACGGAAGTTGAAGCAAAGAAATAACATGAGACGGAAGTTTAAGCAGAAAAATAACATGAGACGGAAGTTTAAGCAGAAAAATAACATGAGACGGAAGTTGAAGCAGAGAAATAACATGAGACGGAAGTTGAAGCAGAGAAATAACATCAGACGGAAATTGAAGCATAGAATGAAAAAAACAATACAGCAGAATAGGACAAGTCAAAGTAGCATTTCAGAACATGGAAAAACATCTACGCATCATATTAATTACTGTTATTGTCCCCTATGCGTGCCTTATTGTTTTAGTATCACTTTCCTCATTACTGCTAATGTTGCATTTGTGTCCCGTCTTGCTATATATCATATTCCTTACTGCTATTGTCACAATTACGTCTCTTATTATCACATCACCATATTCATTACTGTAATTGCCCCCTTTAGTCCCTTATTGTTATATCACCATATTCATTACTGTAATTGCCCCTTTTAATCCATTATTGTTATATCACCATATTTATTACTGTAATTGACCCTTTTAGTTTCTTTTTGTTATATCACCATATTTATTACTGTAATTGCCCCTTTTAGTTTCTTATTGTTATATCACCATATTCATTACTGTAATTGCCCCTTATTACAGTTACTGCCCCCTCCCAAACCCTCACTGTTATATCTTCATATATAATTCCTGCTATTGTATCATTCGCGTCCCTCATCACAATCCACACTTTTACATCTCACTGTTTCTCCCTACTAATATTCATCGTTATATCCTGCACTGCTGTTTTCCCTTAACATTCATCATTGCTGTTTTCCCTTAACATTCATCATTGCTGTATTCCCCATCGTGTCCCTGTCCCTCACATTTCCTACAATTCACACGTTTCGACAGGACACGGCCGGTACATTCAAGTGGCTAATTTTTACACACTTTTTTTTTACATACTCTCTCTCTCTCTCTCTCTCTCTCTCTCTCTCTCTCTCTGTCTACTATACATGTAATATAGTATATTCTCAGTACGTATTTTCTTATTGTTTTATCTCTTTGGTTCTTTGGTTATGGAAGGCCTCGGTATCACTGCAAACGAATTAAAATCCACAATTGCTCACCCGCCCGTGCCAGTGGAATCATCCGAATTACTAACCCATCTCCCAAATAAAGAAAGTTAGCTGTAGTTCCCCATCATAGCAGTCTCAGCACACGCCAGAAGACATAAGGCGAAACCTTTATCTCTTCCTTCTTTGTAGTATTACTTTCATTACTCCAGAACATGTAGTAGAGTTTATCTTCATTTCATTGTCTGTTTGTGTTGTCTCTGTTTTTTAAGAAGGCTACATGTAGACCGAAACGTCCAATATTTTGTATTGTTCTTTGTTGTAAAGCTGTCACCATACTTTGTAGGAGCGTATGTTGTAAAGCTGTCACCATACTTTGTAGGAGCGTATGTTGTAAAGCTGTCACCATACTTTGTAGGAGCGTATGTTGTAAAGCTGTCACCATACTTTGTAGGAGCGTATGTTGTAAAGCTGTCACCATACTTTGTAGGAGCGTATGTTGTAAAGCTGTCACCATACTTTGTAGGAGCGTATGTTGTAAAGCTGTCACCATACTTTGTAGGAGCGTATGTTGTAAAGCTGTCACCATACTTTGTAGGAGCGTATGTTGTAAAGCTGTCACCATACTTTGTAGGAGCGTATGTTGTAAAGCTGTCACCATACTTTGTAGGAGCGTATGTTGTAAAGCTGTCACCATACTTTGTAGGAGTGTATGTTGTAAAGCTGTCACCATACTTTGTAGGAGCGTATGTTGTAAAGCTGTCACCATACTTTGTAGGAGCGTATGTTGTAAAGCTGTCACCATACTTTGTAGGAGCGTATGTTGTAAAGCTGTCACCATACTTTGTAGGAGCGTATGTTGTAAAGCTGTCACCATACTTTGTAGGAGCGTATGTTGTAAAGCTGTCACCATACTTTGTAGGAGTGTATGTTATTCGCTCAGCGATGTCTACAGTGTGGCTTATTCACATGACATGGAACACATTGTTCGGATAAGTAGGTGATATGGAACAAATTGTTCGGATAAGTAGGTGACATGGAACAAATTGTTCGGATAAGTAGGTGACATGGAACAAATTGTTCGGATAAGTAGGTGACATGGAGCAAATTGTTCGGATAAGTAGGTGACATGGAACAAATTGTTCGGATAAGTAGGTGACATGGAACAAATTGTTCGGATAAGTAGGTGACATGGAACAAATTGTTCGGATAAGTAGGTGACATGGAGCAAATTGTTCGGATAAGTAGGTGACATGGAACACATTGTTCGGATAAGTAGGTGACATGGAACACATTGTTCGGATAAGTACGTGACATGGAACACATTGTTCGGATAAGTATGTGATATGGAACAAATTATTCGGATAAGTAGGTGACATGGAACAAATTGTTCGGATAAGTAGGTGACATGGAACAAATTGTTCGGATAAGTAGGTGACATGGAACAAATTGTTCGGATAAGTAGGTGACATGGAACAAATTGTTCGGATAAGTAGGTGACATGGAACAAATTGTTCGGATAAGTAGGTGACATGGAACAAATTGTTCAGATAAGTAGGTGACATGGAACAAATTGTTCGGATAAGTAGGTGACATGGAACAAATTGTTCAGATAAGTAGGTGACATGGAACAAATTGTTCGGATAAGTAGGTGACATGGAACAAATTGTTCGGATAAGTAGGTGATATGGAACAAATTGTTCGGATAAGTATGTGATATGGAACAAATTGTTCGGATAAGTAGTTGACATGGAACAAATTGTTCGGATAAGTAGGTGACATGGAAGACATTGTTCGGATAAGTACGTGACATGGAACAAATTGTTCGGATAAGTAGGTGACATGGAACAAATTGTTCGGATAAGTATGTGATATGGAACAAATTGTTCGGATCAATAAGTCGCATATAGTAATTTGTTGAATGGAACAAACGCTATTCACATATTGCATTCAGTGAAGAAAGAGCAGTCTAGTGATGGTTTCAACACATCAAATAGACAATCAGAAGTGAGCTGTCCTACTGGTAACCCAGTCAACTGCTCTAATCAACACATCAAATAGACAATCAGAAGTGAGCTGTCCTACTGGTAACCCAGTCAACTGCTCTAATCAACACATCAAATAGACAATCAGAAGTGAGCTGTCCTACTGGTAACCCAGTCAACTGCTCTAATCAACACATCAAATAGACAATCAGAAGTGAGCTGTCCTACTGGTAACCCAGTCAACTGCTCTAATCAACACATCAAATAGACAATCAGAAGTGAGCTGTCCTACTGGTAACCCAGTCAACTGCTCTAATCAACACATCAAATAGACAATCAGAAGTGAGCTGTCCTACTGGTAACCCAGTCAACTGCTCTAATCAACACATCAAATAGACAATCAGAAGTGAGCTGTCCTACTGGTAACCCAGTCAACTGCTCTAATCAACACATCAAATAGACAATCAGAAGTGAGCTGTCCTACTGGTAACCCAGTCAACTGCTCTAATCAACACATCAAATAGACAATCAGAAGTGAGCTGTCCTACTGGTAACCCAGTCAACTGCTCTAATCAACACATCAAATAGACAATCAGAAGTGAGCTGTCCTACTGGTAACCCAGTCAACTGCTCTAATCAACACATCAAATAGACAATCAGAAGTGAGCTGTCCTACTGGTAACCCAGTCAACTGGTCTAATCAACACATCAAATAGACAATCAGAAGTGAGCTGTCCTACTGGTAACCCAGTCAACTGCTCTAATCAACACATCAAATAGACAATCAGAAGTGAGCTGTCCTACTGGTAACCCAGTCAACTGCTCTAATCAACACATCAAATAGACAATCAGAAGTGAGCTGTCCTACTGGTAACCCAGTCAACTGCTCTAATCAACACATCAAATAGACAATCAGAAGTGAGCTGTCCTACTGGTAACCCAGTCAACTGCTCTAATCAACACATCAAATAGACAATCAGAAGTGAGCTGTCCTACTGGTAACCCAGTCAACTGCTCTAATCAACACATCAAATAGACAATCAGAAGTGAGCTGTCCTACTGGTAACCCAGTCAACTGCTCTAATCAACACATCAAATAGACAATCAGAAGTGAGCTGTCCTACTGGTAACCCAGTCAACTGCTCTAATCAACACATCAAATAGACAATCAGAAGTGAGCTGTCCTACTGGTAACCCAGTCAACTGCTCTAATCAACACATCAAATAGACAATCAGAAGTGAGCTGTCCTACTGGTAACCCAGTCAACTGCTCTAATCAACACATCAAATAGACAATCAGAAGTGAGCTGTCCTACTGGTAACCCAGTCAACTGCTCTAATCAACACATCAAATAGACAATCAGAAGTGAGCTGTCCTACTGGTAACCCAGTCAACTGCTCTAATCAACACATCAAATAGACAATCAGAAGTGAGCTGTCCTACTGGTAACCCAGTCAACTGCTCTAATCAACACATCAAATAGACAATCAGAAGTGAGCTGTCCTACTGGTAACCCAGTCAACTGCTCTAATCAACACATCAAATAGACAATCAGAAGTGAGCTGTCCTACTGGTAACCCAGTCAACTGCTCTAATCAACACATCAAATAGACAATCAGAAGTGAGCTGTCCTACTGGTAACCCAGTCAACTGCTCTAATCAACACATCAAATAGACAATCAGAAGTGAGCTGTCCTACTGGTAACCCAGTCAACTGCTCTAATCAACACATCAAATAGACAATCAGAAGTGAGCTGTCCTACTGGTAACCCAGTCAACTGCTCTAATCAACACATCAAATAGACAATCAGAAGTGAGCTGTCCTACTGGTAACCCAGTCAACTGCTCTAATCAACACATCAAATAGACAATCAGAAGTGAGCTGTCCTACTGGTAACCCAGTCAACTGCTCTAATCAACACATCAAATAGACAATCAGAAGTGAGCTGTCCTACTGGTAACCCAGTCAACTGCTCTAATCAACACATCAAATAGACAATCAGAAGTGAGCTGTCCTACTGGTAACCCAGTCAACTGCTCTAATCAACACATCAAATAGACAATCAGAAGTGAGCTGTCCTACTGGTAACCCAGTCAACTGCTCTAATCAACACATCAAATAGACAATCAGAAGTGAGCTGTCCTACTGGTAACCCAGTCAACTGCTCTAATCAACACATCAAATAGACAATCAGAAGTGAGCTGTCCTACTGGTAACCCAGTCAACTGCTCTAATCAACACATCAAATAGACAATCAGAAGTGAGCTGTCCTACTGGTAACCCAGTCAACTGCTCTAATCAACACATCAAATAGACAATCAGAAGTGAGCTGTCCTACTGGTAACCCAGTCAACTGCTCTAATCAACACATCAAATAGACAATCAGAAGTGAGCTGTCCTACTGGTAACCCAGTCAACTGCTCTAATCAACACATCAAATAGACAATCAGAAGTGAGCTGTCCTACTGGTAACCCAGTCAACTGCTCTAATCAACACATCAAATAGACAATCAGAAGTGAGCTGTCCTACTGGTAACCCAGTCAACTGCTCTAATCAACACATCAAATAGACAATCAGAAGTGAGCTGTCCTACTGGTAACCCAGTCAACTGCTCTAATCAACACATCAAATAGACAATCAGAAGTGAGCTGTCCTACTGGTAACCCAGTCAACTGCTCTAATCAACACATCAAATAGACAATCAGAAGTGAGCTGTCCTACTGGTAACCCAGTCAACTGCTCTAATCAACACATCAAATAGACAATCAGAAGTGAGCTGTCCTACTGGTAACCCAGTCAACTGCTCTAATCAACACATCAAATAGACAATCAGAAGTGAGCTGTCCTACTGGTAACCCAGTCAACTGCTCTAATCAACACATCAAATAGACAATCAGAAGTGAGCTGTCCTACTGGTAACCCAGTCAACTGCTCTAATCAACACATCAAATAGACAATCAGAAGTGAGCTGTCCTACTGGTAACCCAGTCAACTGCTCTAATCAACACATCAAATAGACAATCAGAAGTGAGCTGTCCTACTGGTAACCCAGTCAACTGCTCTAATCAACACATCAAATAGACAATCAGAAGTGAGCTGTCCTACTGGTAACCCAGTCAACTGCTCTAATCAACACATCAAATAGACAATCAGAAGTGAGCTGTCCTACTGGTAACCCAGTCAACTGCTCTAATCAACACATCAAATAGACAATCAGAAGTGAGCTGTCCTACTGGTAACCCAGTCAACTGCTCTAATCAACACATCAAATAGACAATCAGAAGTGAGCTGTCCTACTGGTAACCCAGTCAACTGCTCTAATCAACACATCAAATAGACAATCAGAAGTGAGCTGTCCTACTGGTAACCCAGTCAACTGCTCTAATCAACACATCAAATAGACAATCAGAAGTGAGCTGTCCTACTGGTAACCCAGTCAACTGCTCTAATCAACACATCAAATAGACAATCAGAAGTGAGCTGTCCTACTGGTAACCCAGTCAACTGCTCTAATCAACACATCAAATAGACAATCAGAAGTGAGCTGTCCTACTGGTAACCCAGTCAACTGCTCTAATCAACACATCAAATAGACAATCAGAAGTGAGCTGTCCTACTGGTAACCCAGTCAACTGCTCTAATCAACACATCAAATAGACAATCAGAAGTGAGCTGTCCTACTGGTAACCCAGTCAACTGCTCTAATCAACACATCAAATAGACAATCAGAAGTGAGCTGTCCTACTGGTAACCCAGTCAACTGCTCTAATCAACACATCAAATAGACAATCAGAAGTGAGCTGTCCTACTGGTAACCCAGTCAACTGCTCTAATCAACACATCAAATAGACAATCAGAAGTGAGCTGTCCTACTGGTAACCCAGTCAACTGCTCTAATCAACACATCAAATAGACAATCAGAAGTGAGCTGTCCTACTGGTAACCCAGTCAACTGCTCTAATCAACACATCAAATAGACAATCAGAAGTGAGCTGTCCTACTGGTAACCCAGTCAACTGCTCTAATCAACACATCAAATAGACAATCAGAAGTGAGCTGTCCTACTGGTAACCCAGTCAACTGCTCTAATCAACACATCAAATAGACAATCAGAAGTGAGCTGTCCTACTGGTAACCCAGTCAACTGCTCTAATCAACACATCAAATAGACAATCAGAAGTGAGCTGTCCTACTGGTAACCCAGTCAACTGCTCTAATCAACACATCAAATAGACAATCAGAAGTGAGCTGTCCTACTGGTAACCCAGTCAACTGCTCTAATCAACACATCAAATAGACAATCAGAAGTGAGCTGTCCTACTGGTAACCCAGTCAACTGCTCTAATCAACACATCAAATAGACAATCAGAAGTGAGCTGTCCTACTGGTAACCCAGTCAACTGCTCTAATCAACACATCAAATAGACAATCAGAAGTGAGCTGTCCTACTGGTAACCCAGTCAACTGCTCTAATCAACACATCAAATAGACAATCAGAAGTGAGCTGTCCTACTGGTAACCCAGTCAACTGCTCTAATCAACACATCAAATAGACAATCAGAAGTGAGCTGTCCTACTGGTAACCCAGTCAACTGCTCTAATCAACACATCAAATAGACAATCAGAAGTGAGCTGTCCTACTGGTAACCCAGTCAACTGCTCTAATCAACACATCAAATAGACAATCAGAAGTGAGCTGTCCTACTGGTAACCCAGTCAACTGCTCTAATCAACACATCAAATAGACAATCAGAAGTGAGCTGTCCTACTGGTAACCCAGTCAACTGCTCTAATCAACACATCAAATAGACAATCAGAAGTGAGCTGTCCTACTGGTAACCCAGTCAACTGCTCTAATCAACACATCAAATAGACAATCAGAAGTGAGCTGTCCTACTGGTAACCCAGTCAACTGCTCTAATCAACACATCAAATAGACAATCAGAAGTGAGCTGTCCTACTGGTAACCCAGTCAACTGCTCTAATCAACACATCAAATAGACAATCAGAAGTGAGCTGTCCTACTGGTAACCCAGTCAACTGCTCTAATCAACACATCAAATAGACAATCAGAAGTGAGCTGTCCTACTGGTAACCCAGTCAACTGCTCTAATCAACACATCAAATAGACAATCAGAAGTGAGCTGTCCTACTGGTAACCCAGTCAACTGCTCTAATCAACACATCAAATAGACAATCAGAAGTGAGCTGTCCTACTGGTAACCCAGTCAACTGCTCTAATCAAACACATCAAATAGACAATCAGAAGTGAGCTGTCCTACTGGTAACCCAGTCAACTGCTCTAATCAACACATCAAATAGACAATCAGAAGTGAGCTGTCCTACTGGTAACCCAGTCAACTGCTCTAATCAACACATCAAATAGACAATCAGAAGTGAGCTGTCCTACTGGTAACCCAGTCAACTGCTCTAATCAACACATCAAATAGACAATCAGAAGTGAGCTGTCCTACTGGTAACCCAGTCAACTGCTCTAATCAACACATCAAATAGACAATCAGAAGTGAGCTGTCCTACTGGTAACCCAGTCAACTGCTCTAATCAACACATCAAATAGACAATCAGAAGTGAGCTGTCCTACTGGTAACCCAGTCAACTGCTCTAATCAACACATCAAATAGACAATCAGAAGTGAGCTGTCCTACTGGTAACCCAGTCAACTGCTCTAATCAACACATCAAATAGACAATCAGAAGTGAGCTGTCCTACTGGTAACCCAGTCAACTGCTCTAATCAACACATCAAATAGACAATCAGAAGTGAGCTGTCCTACTGGTAACCCAGTCAACTGCTCTAATCAACACATCAAATAGACAATCAGAAGTGAGCTGTCCTACTGGTAACCCAGTCAACTGCTCTAATCAACACATCAAATAGACAATCAGAAGTGAGCTGTCCTACTGGTAACCCAGTCAACTGCTCTAATCAACACATCAAATAGACAATCAGAAGTGAGCTGTCCTACTGGTAACCCAGTCAACTGCTCTAATCAACACATCAAATAGACAATCAGAAGTGAGCTGTCCTACTGGTAACCCAGTCAACTGCTCTAATCAACACATCAAATAGACAATCAGAAGTGAGCTGTCCTACTGGTAACCCAGTCAACTGCTCTAATCAACACATCAAATAGACAATCAGAAGTGAGCTGTCCTACTGGTAACCCAGTCAACTGCTCTAATCAACACATCAAATAGACAATCAGAAGTGAGCTGTCCTACTGGTAACCCAGTCAACTGCTCTAATCAACACATCAAATAGACAATCAGAAGTGAGCTGTCCTACTGGTAACCCAGTCAACTGCTCTAATCAACACATCAAATAGACAATCAGAAGTGAGCTGTCCTACTGGTAACCCAGTCAACTGCTCTAATCAACACATCAAATAGACAATCAGAAGTGAGCTGTCCTACTGGTAACCCAGTCAACTGCTCTAATCAACACATCAAATAGACAATCAGAAGTGAGCTGTCCTACTGGTAACCCAGTCAACTGCTCTAATCAACACATCAAATAGACAATCAGAAGTGAGCTGTCCTACTGGTAACCCAGTCAACTGCTCTAATCAACACATCAAATAGACAATCAGAAGTGAGCTGTCCTACTGGTAACCCAGTCAACTGCTCTAATCAACACATCAAATAGACAATCAGAAGTGAGCTGTCCTACTGGTAACCCAGTCAACTGCTCTAATCAACACATCAAATAGACAATCAGAAGTGAGCTGTCCTACTGGTAACCCAGTCAACTGCTCTAATCAACACATCAAATAGACAATCAGAAGTGAGCTGTCCTACTGGTAACCCAGTCAACTGCTCTAATCAACACATCAAATAGACAATCAGAAGTGAGCTGTCCTACTGGTAACCCAGTCAACTGCTCTAATCAACACATCAAATAGACAATCAGAAGTGAGCTGTCCTACTGGTAACCCAGTCAACTGCTCTAATCAACACATCAAAAAGACAATCAGAAGTGAGCTGTCCTACTGGTAACCCAGTCAACTGCTCTAATCAACACATCAAATAGACAATCAGAAGTGAGCTGTCCTACTGGTAACCCAGTCAACTGCTCTAATCAACACATCAAATAGACAATCAGAAGTGAGCTGTCCTACTGGTAACCCAGTCAACTGCTCTAATCAACACATCAAATAGACAATCAGAAGTGAGCTGTCCTACTGGTAACCCAGTCAACTGCTCTAATCAACACATCAAATAGACAATCAGAAGTGAGCTGTCCTACTGGTAACCCAGTCAACTGCTCTAATCAACACATCAAATAGACAATCAGAAGTGAGCTGTCCTACTGGTAACCCAGTCAACTGCTCTAATCAACACATCAAATAGACAATCAGAAGTGAGCTGTCCTACTGGTAACCCAGTCAACTGCTCTAATCAACACATCAAATAGACAATCAGAAGTGAGCTGTCCTACTGGTAACCCAGTCAACTGCTCTAATCAACACATCAAATAGACAATCAGAAGTGAGCTGTCCTACTGGTAACCCAGTCAACTGCTCTAATCAACACATCAAATAGACAATCAGAAGTGAGCTGTCCTACTGGTAACCCAGTCAACTGCTCTAATCAACACATCAAATAGACAATCAGAAGTGAGCTGTCCTACTGGTAACCCAGTCAACTGCTCTAATCAACACATCAAATAGACAATCAGAAGTGAGCTGTCCTACTGGTAACCCAGTCAACTGCTCTAATCAACACATCAAATAGACAATCAGAAGTGAGCTGTCCTACTGGTAACCCAGTCAACTGGTCTAATCAACACATCAAATAGACAATCAGAAGTGAGCTGTCCTACTGGTAACCCAGTCAACTGGTCTAATCAACACATCAAATAGACAATCAGAAGTGAGCTGTCCTACTGGTAACCCAGTCAACTGGTCTAATCAACACATCAAATAGACAATCAGAAGTGAGCTGTCCTACTGGTAACCCAGTCAACTGCTCTAATCAACACATCAAAAAGACAATCAGAAGTGAGCTGTCCTACTGGTAACCCAGTCAACTGCTCTAATCAACACATCAAATAGACAATCAGAAGTGAGCTGTCCTACTGGTAACCCAGTCAACTGCTCTAATCAACACATCAAATAGACAATCAGAAGTGAGCTGTCCTACTGGTAACCCAGTCAACTGCTCTAATCAACACATCAAATAGACAATCAGAAGTGAGCTGTCCTACTGGTAACCCAGTCAACTGCTCTAATCAACACATCAAATAGACAATCAGAAGTGAGCTGTCCTACTGGTAACCCAGTCAACTGCTCTAATCAACACATCAAATAGACAATCAGAAGTGAGCTGTCCTACTGGTAACCCAGTCAACTGCTCTAATCAACACATCAAATAGACAATAAGAAGTGAGCTGTCCTACTGGTAACCCAGTCAACTGCTCTAATCAACACATCAAATAGACAATCAGAAGTGAGCTGTCCTACTGGTAACCCAGTCAACTGCTCTAATCAACACATCAAATAGACAATCAGAAGTGAGCTGTCCTACTGGTAACCCAGTCAACTGCTCTAATCAACACATCAAATAGACAATCAGAAGTGAGCTGTCCTACTGGTAACCCAGTCAACTGCTCTAATCAACACATCAAATAGACAATCAGAAGTGAGCTGTCCTACTGGTAACCCAGTCAACTGCTCTAATCAACACATCGGGCTCGATTCGGTCTCAAAAGACGGAATTCTAAGCACTGCGACTTGTCAATACATCGCCTTTCACTGAAGATCCCTTTATTACCCACAAGTTTAGAACCGTTGATGTATAGTTCTGCTAATATTTGAAGGCGGATTGTAATCGTTAGCGTCAACAAGTTGAGAACCGCCGGCCTTCTTTCATGGCGGGCAAGCATATGGTGCACAGGAAGTAGAGTATACAGATGGTGCACAGGAAGTAGAGTATACAGATGGTGCACAGGAAGTAGAGTATACAGATGGTGCACAGGAAGTAGAGTATACAGATGGTGCACAGGAAGTAGAGTATACAGATGGTGCAAAGGAAGTAGAGTATACAGATGGTGCACAGGAAGTAGAGTATACAGATGGTGCACAGGAAGTAGAGTATACAGATGGTGCACAGGAAGTAGAGTATACAGATAGTGCACATGAAGTAGAGTATACATATGGTGCACAGGAAGTAGAGTATACATATGGTGCACAGGAAGTAGAGTATACATACTGGTGCACAGGAAGTAGAATATACAGATGGTGCACATGAAGTAGAGTATACAGATGGTGCACAGGAAGTAGAGTATACAAATGGTGCACAGGAAGTAGAGTATACAGATGGTGCACAGGAAGTAGAGTATACAGATGGTGCACAGGAAGTAGAGTATACAGATGGTGCACAGGAAGTAGAGTATACAGATGGTGCACAGGAAGTAGAGTATACAGATGGTGCACAGGAAGTAGAGTATACAGATGGTGCACAGGAAGTAGAGTATACAGATGGTGCACAGGAAGTAGAGTATACAGATGGTGCACAGGAAGTAGAGTATACAGATGGTGCACATGAAGTAGAGTATACAGATGGTGCACAGGAAGTAGAGTATACATATGGTGCACAGGAAGTAGAGTATACAGATGGTGCGGACGCAGATTGTATCAAAAGTGCGGTTGGGTGCGCGTGTGTTGGTGTGTGCGCTGGTTGATAATGTGTGAGTGCGTGTATGTTGAATCGGTTACAAGGGACATGCCCTAAAAGTTTCTGTCCATCAGGGAACAGAAATAAGAAATTAACAGAAATAAGAAATTAACAGAAATAAGAAATTAACAGAAATAAGCAATTAACAGAAATAAGCAATTATTCTTATAAAAAAGGTTGGCTACCAAGGAGCGCCATTTTACTCTGTCTCTTGTCTTGAACGTGCCTATGGCACGTTACCATAGATCTATCCACCTTTTGATGCTATCAATCCATTTTAGCCTTGGTCTGCCTTGTCTGTCTTCTACCTTCCCTCCTAAACTGACTTTTGAAAGGCTAATAATGTCTCTTCACATGTCAACAAATTATTCAGTTGTCTTTCACGACTTGTGTTCAACAGTTACTTTGTCATTGTCAGCTGATTTAGAACTTCCTTGTCTGTCTTCTTTTTCCTTCCACACAATTCTCCCCCATTTTACTAAAGATCCACATTTCAAAGGCTTCATTTTTCTGCTCTGTTTTCTTTTTAATGTCCATGTTTCTGCACCATACAGGAATATTGAGTAAATATACTATTTTACAATGTCGTTTTAGTTCTGATGCTATCTGCCTTGATCGGGGTATATTTTTCATGTTGTTCAAGTGCTTTTTGTCATTTCTATTGTTGTGTTTATTTTTGTCTTACACTTTCCACCATTTATTATAATACAATATGTTCCATAACGCTACTTTCTTGAACTCTTTCTAGTTTTTTTCCCATCTATTTCAAAATATCCTTGTATATTCTGTGCCTTTTCTCTGCAAATAATCATAGCTACTGTCTTTTAAATATTTCTTTTCAATCCATATTCTTTGCTTGTCTTTTTTTTGTTGTGTTCACTACTTGTTACAGGACTTCAGAATTGTCTGCCATTAATACTGTATCATCAGCGTATCTGACATTATTGATTATATGTCCATTGATGTTTCTTGCGTCATTTGTTTAAAATGTAAGGCTTAGCACAGCGGTTTCTAAACTTTTGACACTGGAACCTTTTCCCTCTTATCATATACCGACTTCGGCCTTACAGCAGTTACGATCTGGTAACCCCTGAGTCTTGTATTTACATTTGGGTAGGTTGCAACATTTGCTACAAAAATAGAGTTAATTAAGTATCAATAAAGATAGAAACATGAACTCATGTCTGAAAACCGAACACCTACAGTTTATTGACACATTTCATGTTCACAATTCTTTACAAACAAACATGCAGTTCTTTACAAACACACATTTCTTTACAAGCACACAATTCTTTACAAAAACACAATTCTTAACAAACACACACTTCTTTACAAACACATAATTATTACAAGCAAACACACAATTCTTTACAAACAAAACACACAATACTTTACAAACACACAATTCTTTACAAACACACACATCTTTACAAATACACAATTATTTACAAACACACAATTATTTACAAACACACTACAAACACACAATTCTTTATAAAAACACAATTCTTTACAAACACACAACTCTTTACAAACACACTACAAACACACAATTCTTTACAAACACACAATTCTTTACAAACACACAACTCTTTACATACACGCAATTCTTTACAAACACACAATTCTTTCTCTACAAACACACGATTCACTACAAATACACGATTCACCACTTAACCTACTCGGAACATACCCATACATTAAATTCTTGTTACAGAAGTTCTCCTCATGTTTGTATTTTCAAGTAATTAAACCGTTTATTTATCATTGCAAAAAATTGAGAATATCGGTGTGTGCAATGCTACTGTCCATATGAGAAGTTTAATGTCATGAACAAATATATTAACATCAAGGAAAATAACAGCAGGGCTAAAACAAAGAACAGCAAAATGTTATATCTTATCAATACTCATGCATGGTGTAGAAACATGGGTATTAGACAAGAAAACAGAAAAGATAATTGAAGCCTTTGAAATGTTGATGTATAGAAGTATAGGAAGAATTGGGTGGAAAGAAAAGAAAACAAACGATGAAGTCTTAAAACAACTAAAAATGAACAGAGAACTACTAAACACAATTAGAACAAGACAAATGAAATTGTTGAGCCAAGTTAAAAAATACAGCAGCATAATAAAAATAATAATGGAAGGGAAAATACCGGGTAAAAATGGCAGAGGTAGACCAAGACTAGCATGGACGAGTAACATCAAAAGATGGACAAGTCAACCTGTGACAACCTGCACCATAAAAGCAAGAGACAGAGGCAGACCAAAACTAACATGGGCGAGTAACATCAAAAGATGGACAAGTCAACCTATGACAACCTGCACCATGAAAGCAAGAGACAGAGGCAGACAAAAACTAACATGGGCGAGTAACATCAAAAGATGGACAAGTCAACCTATGACAACCTGCACCATCAAAGCAAGAGACAAAGTGGAATAACGCTACATGGTAGCCAACCTTCGGTGCGGAGACGGCACTCAAAGACGACGAATGAGAACAAAACGTTTTTTGTAAATCCTTAATTAGGTCATTGTAGCTTGATGCTACTTTTAGACATTACAGAAAACACTACTTTTTCTTTAATTCTGAGCTGAATCTTCTACTTCTACTTTATAAAAGTTACCGCAGAAAAACAACAGTAGTCCCACGGCAATATCATCAGAGCGGTGCCATTGCCAATGTTTGCTCGTGCCCTATGGGAAACGTCCAGCACAGTTTGAGAACCACCGGCGTAAAACGTCACAGCTTAAAGCCTCACTTACCTTATACCATTAAACACAGCAGATTGCTTTTCATCTTAAAGTGACATTTTAGTTCTATCTACTCACGGGCAATTTACAGCATTTATGAGTGAAGAACTAGACAGAGAAATGACATGAGAATACAAAAAGCAAATGCTGTCACATACCAGCTTTCACCATTGCTAAAACATCCAAACATTTCTATGCCAGCTAAACAACAAATTATAAATAGCATCTTCATACCAACTTTGTGCTATGAAAGTAAAACATGGACCCTTTCTAAATCACATTTAAGAAAGATCAATACATGTGAGATGCGCTGCTTGAGAAAAGTAACAAACAACACAAGAAGAGATAGAATACCAAATGAAACCATAAGAAAAATGGTAGGAACAAAACCCTGCCAAGAATATATAGAACAACAACAACTTAAATGGTTTGGCCACCTGGTCAGAATGAATTCTTACCAATCACCATCAAGGGCGTTCTTCTCGAGAATGCATGGAAAAAGACCAAGAGGAAGACCCAGAAGAAGATGGATAGATGCAGTGACAGAGACATGTAACAACAAAGGAAAATCACTAATTCAGACAATTCGAGCAGCTCAAAAACGACAAATGATATAAACCACGACACCTTTTAGGTATCAGTGAAAAGAGAGAAGAAGAAGATGGATAGATGCAGTGACAGAGACATGTAACAACAAAGGAAAATCACTAATTCAGACAGTTCGAGCAGCTCAAGAACGACAAATGATATAAACTACGACACCTTTTAGGTATCAGTGAGAAAGAGAAAAGAAGAAGATGAAGATGAGTGAAGAATCCCTGATCCTAGTACATTCCTGTTATTCTCAAAATTGATTGTTTATGGAAGTGGTTTCAATTTGTGACACAAAACGTAAAGAAATTAGTTACAACCAATATTTCTGTGTGACTGTTGTCAATGTTCGTAACAAAAAGATGACAGAATCGGAGAGTTTCGGGGAGATGCAATATTTGACTTGACTTTTATCCACACAAGCTGTTGTTTTTTTTTTCCGTTTCCCAGCTTTCACCTCTCGCAAAGCCCCCTGAGACTAGGAACTGTATTTTGCGTGTTGATCCGTTTTTTCCCCTCTCTGGCAGCGGTGTGCACAGGGATCCCTCGCCGCACAGGCAGGTAGCTCCGTCTTCGGAGGTACTCTTATATTTTTCGCCGATGAGTAATTGACGTTTCAAGCCGGACCTCGCTGCTGAGACCAGGGGTGGTGGTCGCTGTTGAGACCAGGGGTGGTGGTCGCTGTTGAGACCAGGGGTGGTGGTCGCTGTTGAGACCAGGGGTGGTGGTCGCTGTTGAGACCAGGGGTGGTGGTCGCTGTTGAGACCAGGGGTGGTGGTCGCAGAGAAAAATCATAAATAAATATCTCAACTGATGCAGCCGGGATATGAACCCACAACCTCTCTGTCTCGAGACCGGCGTGTTGCCTCAAGACCAACCAGTCTTTAAATTTTAAGATACAGCTTTTTCTAATCACTTTGGATGTATTTTATCTTCCTGCAGAGACACACATGAACAAATCTACTCAATTATCTGCGATAAACAACTGTGAACACGCCATCCATTCATCCATTCATTAAGTGACGTCCTACGCATAGAAGTTTGGCTACCATGGAGCGTCATTTCGCTCTTTCTTGCTTTGATGGTGCATATTGTCATAGGCTGACTTGTCAATCTTTGGTGTTACTCGTCCATGTTAGTCTTGGCTGCCTCTGCCTCTTTTACCTTGAATTTTTCCTTCCAAGATTACTTTTAGTAGGCAGCTGTGTCTAATATGGCCCCAAAAATCTCATTTGTCTTGTTTGAATTGTATTTAGTAGTTCTGTTTTCATTTTTAGTTGTTTTATAACTTCATCATTTGTTTTCTTTTCTTTACATCAAATTCTTCCAACTGTTTTATAATCATTCCTTATTATATAATTACAATTACACTTTGTTATTTATCTGAGTTTGTAATTATGGCGATGAATACATGAGTTCTGAAAAGTTGAAATTAAAATACGTACTAATTCTCTTCATACACGGAACAGTATAATGATGGAATACTCACAAACCGTGAACAAAATCTCAACAAAAGAAAAACTCAACCAGAGATAAGGCGTTAAGCCTAGAAAAATAACACAACAATCCGTAGAACCATGAAGTCGACCAACATAGCGTGTGTAATTCCAAGCACTGGAGGGATGAAGTCGACTGCCAGAGCGCTGCGCTGAACTCGTTCGGTAGCCGTGACGCCGGTTGCAGTAAGTAAGATCGGCTGTAGCGGGAACATGGCTCGCTAGTTGAATACCTGAACGGTAATAACCTCTCCGTACCGTCTCCCAGCCACTGACTCCGCTCTTCTCTTACCTGTTTCCTAATTTTATCAGGGGTTACATACTCAGGAGAAAGAAAGAAAGAAAAAAGAAAGGAAGAAAGAAAGAAAGAAAGAAAGAATGACAGAAAGACAGAAAGAAAGACAGAAAGAAAGAAAGAAAGAAAGAAAGAAAGAAAGAAAGAAAGAAAGAAAGAAAGAAAGAAAGAAAGAAAGAAAGAAAGAAAGAAAGAAAGAAAGAAAGAAAGAAAGAAAGAAAGAAAGAAAGAATGAAAGAAAGAAAGAATGAAAGAAAGAAAGAAAGAGCAGGAAAGAACATATTTATTGTGCCATTGGCTTCATTTCTGGCGGGGGAGGGGTGGAAGGGAAGAGACAAAGTGGCTAGAGAATAAAGGCAGCGTGTCCAGAGCATAACTGTGTGTCATTAATACTGATACTTTAATTGATTCGCTCATGTATACCTCTCCATATATATATATATATATATATATATATATATACTGTGAAGATAAACACGCATCCTTTATGGTATATTCAAAGTGATTAGAAGCTGTACTTTAATAATAATAATAATACAACTTTTGTAGTAAAATACTGAACTGAGTAATACTGTGTTACTGTCCATACTTGGGGATTGGGTGGTCTAGTTGTAAGGCGTGGTCTGTGGACAAGAGGATCACGAGTTCGTGTCCCACCGTCGGCGGTGGACATTTTTTTTTCACTTGAAATTCGTGGTTTCTTCGAATGAAAAAAAAGACGATAGTATCGCTGAAAATGGAGAATGTCTGCCTGTATGGCGAGGGTATATGAGCACATGGCCGCAGGTGTAAAATGATGGTATTCACGCACAATTAGCTAGTGATATCAAGCTGCGTAAAAAAAAAAAACGCTATTGGCATTCGAACCGCGGATCTATATATCGCAAGGCATGTGCGCTAATTACAAGGCCACCGAGTTTTCCAGTATTGGACAGAAGTGAAGAATACAAATACTGTGGTTTATAAACAGAAAACAAATACTGTGGTTTATAAACAGAAAACAAATACTGTGGTTTATAAACAGAAAACAAATACTGTGGTTTATAAACAGAAAACAAATACTGTGGTTTATAAACAGAAAACAAATACTGTGGTTTATAAACAGAAAACAAAAAACGGAGTTAGGGCTACTGAACAGAATTCGAACCGGACAAATGAAACATTTAGGACATGTGAACACAACTAGAACCGGACAAATGAAACATTTAGGACATGTGAACACAACTAGAACCGGACAAATGAAACATTTAGGACATGTGAACACAACTCGAACCGGACAAATGAAACATTTAGGACATGTGAACACAACTAGAACCGGACAAATGAAACATTTAGGACATGTGAACACAACTAGAACCGGACAAATGAAACATTTAGGACATGTGAACACAACTAGAACCGGACAAATGAAACATTTAGGGCATGTGAACACAACTCGAACCGGACAAATGAAACATTTAAGACATGTGAACACAACTCGAACCGGACAAATGAAACATTTAGGACATGTGAACACAACTCGAACCGGACAAATGAAACATTTAGGACATGTGAACACAACTCGAACCGGACAAATGAAACATTTAGGACATGTGAACACAACTCGAACCGGACAAATGAAACATTTAGGACATGTGAACACAACTAGAACCGGACAAATTAAACATTTAGGACATGTGAACACAACTCGAACCGGACAAATTAAACATTTAGGACATGTGAACACAACTAGAACCGGACAAATTAAACATTTAGGACATCTGAACACAACTCGAACCGGACAAATTAAACATTTAGGACATGTGAACACAACTCGAACCGGACAAATTAAACATCGAGGACATGTAAACACAACTCGAACCAGACAAATTAAACATCGAGGACATGTAAACACAACTAGAACCGGACACATTAAACATTCAGGACATGTAAACACAACTCGAACCGGACAAATTAAATATTTAGGACATGTAAACACAACTAGAACCGGCAAATTAAATATTTAGGACATGTCAAGAGACACAATAATATACAAACGGCAATCTCGAAAATTGGGTGTGGGAACACGTGGTAAATGTGGTACAGGTAGACACAGACTAAAGTGGCCAGACAACATCAAGAGATTGACACGACAATCAATGGCAGTGTGAACCATCAAGGTACAGGTAGACAGACACAGGCTACAGCGGACTGACAACATCAAGAGATTGACACGATAGTCTATGGAAGTGTGAACCATCAAGGTACAGGTAGTCACAGGCTACAGCGGACTGACAACATCAAGAGATTGACACGATAGTCTATGGAAGTGTGAACCATCAAGGTACAGGTAGACACAGACTAAAGTGGACTGACAACATCAAGAGATTGATACGATAGTCTATGGCAGTGTGAACCATCAAGGCAGAGATAGACATAAACTTAAAGTGGACTGACAACATCAAGAGATTGACACGATAGTCTATGGCAGTGTGAACCATCAAGGTACAGGTAGACATAGACTAAAGTGGACAGACAACATCAAGAGATTGACACGATAGTCTATGGCAGTGTGAACCATCAAGGCAGAGATAGACATAAACTTAAAGTGGACTGACAACATCAAGAGATTGACACGATAGTCTATGGCAGTGTGTACCATCAAGGCAGAGATAGACATAAACTTAAAGTGGACTGACAACATCAAGAGATTGACACGATAGTCTATGGCAGTGTGAACCATCAAGGTACAGGTAGACATAGACTAAAGTGGACAGACAACATCAAGAGATTGACACGATAGTCTATGGCAGTGTGTACCATCAAGGCAGAGATAGACATAAACTTAAAGTGGATTGACAACATCAAGAGATTGACACGATAGTCTACGGCAGTGTGTACCATCGAGGCAAGATACCGAGCAGAGCTCTCGATGCGATTACTACATACACTGATGGACAATGCTAGTACTAAATACAACACGAGTCGTACATGTGACCGACATGCAACTTATTTCACGTAAGACGGAAGATGGGAGCGGATTTACGGACCTACATACAGATATGCTCAGATTTCTCTATTTGGGGGTCACACCTGACACCTCGTGTTAACCACTGCTATATCTTCTATGACAGCTCCTACAGATCCTGCTGTATTTTTTCCCACCGTTTTATTTTTCTCTTTAAAAAAAAAAATGTGTTTCCTCACTCGCCGCACTTCTCCCGCACATCCTCCCTCACCTATAACCTTCTGCTCTGTACGCATTTCTCTGAAAAAATCCGCTATTAAAATAAGGGGAAGCAACGCAGATTAACGCAGCCATTTTATATCAACACTTCTTCCTCTTTTTCTTCTTCTCCCTTTTCTGTCTCTTCTCCTTTCTTTTTCTTCCCCTTCGCGTTTTTCTCCCTCTCCTTTCTTCTTCGCACCCTTCTCCTTCTTCTTCTTCTCTTTTCTTCTTCCCCGTCTCCTTTCTTCTTCCCCGTCTCCTTTCTTCTACTTCTTTGTCCGACCTCTCCTTTCTTCTTCGTACCCTTCTCCTTCTTCTCTTTTCTTCTTCGTACCCTTCTCCTTCTTCTTCTTCTCTTTTCTTCTTCCCGTCTCCTTTCTTCTACTTCTTTTTCCGACCTCTCCTTTCTTCTTCGTACCCTTCTCCTTCTTCTTCTTCTCTTTTCTTCTTCCCCTTCTCCTTTCGTCTTCTTCTCCATCTCCTTTCTTCTTACCCTTCTACTCCACCTTCTTCCCTTTCTCCTTCTCCTATACCTTCTTCACTTTTTCCTTTCCTCTTCTTCCCCTTCTATTTCTTCCCGCTCTTCTCCTCAATCTTCTTTCCCGCTCTACCTCCACTTCTCCTTCTTCCTCCTCCCATTTCTTATTCTTCTTCCCTTCCCTTTCCTTTTCCTCCCCTTCTCCTTCCTCTTCTTTCAATACTCCTTTACTCTTCTCCCTCCACCTCCTCTTCTTCTTCACAACCTTATAGATTGTTGGGTCACCTCTGACAGACTTCGCAAACCTTCTCCATTTCTATCTTTCTGAAGTCATTCTTTAGGACCACACCAAGTCGAAGCCTGTCCATTCTGTGATGTTATCTTCTCATCTCATTCCATTTCTACCTCTCCATCTCCGTTCTTACCTTAATACAATTCCTTATAGAATGGCCCTTGCTAGACCAGACGATCGAGATGCGTGACCAAACCATTTCATTTTCCCATTCTTCACATTAATCAAAGTAGATCACCACGTACTCCCATTGCTTACTGTATACTTTATTTTTCTGTGTGTTTCGCTCTCTTCTGATGCATGTCTCTTCGAGTTTAGTTTATTCATCATCTAGTGCCTTCTCCGCAACGAAGGTTGGCTACCATGGATCGCCATTCTACTCTGTTTCTTGCTTTGATGGTACAGTGTCATAGATTGACTTGACCATCTTTTGATGTTACTCGTCCATGTTAGTCTTGGTCTGCCTCTGCCACTTTTACCTTGTATTTTCCCTTCCAATATTACTTTTAGTAGGCTGTTGTGTCTTTTAACGTGTCCCAAAAATTTCATTTGTCTTGTCTTAATTGCATTTAGTAGTTCTCTTTTTATTTTCAGTTGTTTTAAAACTTCATAGTTTGTTATCTTTTCTTTCCATCCAATTCTAACTATTCTTCTATATATCCACATTTCAAAGGCTTCAATTTTCTGTTCTAGTTTCTTGTCTAATGTCCATGTTTCTGCACCATACAGGAATATTGAGAAGATGTAACATTTTACCATTCATAGTTTATTACATTACATAATTTGATGACATCTTTTGTGACCCAAGTTGTGTCTAGGAGAGAAACAACACAAGTTATGACTGTAAGGCCGGTGTCTAGGACATAAACAACTCAAGTTATGACTGTACGGCCGGTGTCTAGGACATAAACAACTCAAGTTATGACTGTACGGCCGGTGTCTAGGACATAAACAACTCAAGTTATGACTGTAAGGCCGGTGTCTAGGACATAAACAACTCAAGTTGTGACTGTACGGCCGGTGTCTAGGACATAAACAACTCAAGTTATGACTGTACGGCCGGTGTCTATGACATAAACAACTCAAGTTATGACTGTACGGCCGGTGTCTAGGACATAAACAACTCAAGTTATGACTGTACGGCCGGTGTCTAGGACATAAACAACTCAAGTTATGACTGTACGGCCGGTGTTTAGGACATAAACAACTCAAGTTATGACTGTACGGCCGGTGTCTAGGAAATAAACAACTCAAGTTATGACTGTACGGCCGGTGTCTAGGACATAAACAACTCAAGTTATGACTGTACGGCCGGTGTCTAGGACATAAACAACTCAAGTTATGACTGTACGGCCGGTGTCTAGGATATAAACAACTCAAGTTATGACTGTACGGCCGGTGTCTAGGACATAAACAACTCAAGTTATGACTGTACGGCCGGTGTCTAGGACATAAACAACTCAAGTTATGACTGTACGGCCGGTGTCTAGGACATAAACAACTCAAGTTATGACTGTACGGCCGGTGTCTAGGACATAAACAACTCAAGTTATGACTGTACGGCCGGTGTCTAGGACATAAACAACTCAAGTTATGACTGTACGGCCGGTGTCTAGGACATAAACAACTCAAGTTATGACTGTACGGCCGGTGTCTAGGACATAAACAACTCAAGTTATGACTGTACGGCCGGTGTCTAGGACATAAACAACTCAAGTTATGACTGTACGGCCGGTGTCTAGGACATAAACAACTCAAGTTATGACTGTACGGCCGGTGTCTAGGACATAAACAACTCAAGTTATGACTGTACGGCCGGTGTCTATGACATAAACAACTCAAGTTATGACTGTACGGCCGGTGTCTAGGACATAAACAACTCAAGTTATGACTGTACGGCCGGTGTCTAGGACATAAACAACTCAAGTTATGACTGTACGGCCGGTGTCTAGGACATAAACAACTCAAGTTATGACTGTACGGCCGGTGTCTAGGACATAAATAACTCAAGTTATGACTGTACGGCCGGTGTCTAGGACATAAACAACTCAAGTTATGACTGTACGGCCGGTGTCTAGGACATAAACAACTCAAGTTATGACTGTACGGCTGGTGTCTAGGACATAAACAACTCAAGTTATGACTGTACGGCCGGTGTCTAGGACATAAACAACTCAAGTTATGACTGTAAGGCCGGTGTCTAGAAGAGAAACAATACAAAACAAAATTACAAATTAAATATAAACAACCCACTCTATTAATAACTAAGAAAAATACTTCGGTGGATCTCTAAAAATACTTGGGGCCCCACTTGTGGGTCGTGACCCACAGATATAGATGGTTCCAATATTCAGGCTGTGTCGGGTCCATTCATTCCGTTAAAGTTTTACGCCACATTTTAAAATTTGAACTAACATGTCAGATTAGGAGTGAAATGCGCAGCCGTGCCCTTGAGATCAGAAGTGATAAACAAACAGATAAAAAAAGATAAGTAATGATTCCGATAACCGACCGTCATGATAAGGTGAAGAGTACTTTGGAGGATGAGTACGCACGAGAAGTACGCTGAAGTGCGCGGGATGAGAGCAAAGAGGTGCGTCTGTCCTCACTTGGCCGCGGGGTGGAGCAGCGGGCACCCGTTTCTATAACAGTTAACGGGCGAGACGGAAATCACTGTCGTTTGACACGAATATTTTAGTTGATTTGCTCATTTGTGTCTTACCAGGAAGATAAGCTGCACGTGCATCCACTTAAAGTGATTAGAAGAAGCGGTAACTTAAAATAAAAAATAAATAAATAAAAATTTGTAGTTAAAAATGTCAATATTACGCTCCGGAAACTACTAACTTTCCAAATGGGTACAAATAATAATACATAAATATTATTATATGGGGAACTTCCGAGGCGATAATAGGGCATAATAGAACAAAGGAGTATGTGTTAGCACTCGGAAAAATTGACAGACAAACAACAATAGAAAAAAACGAAGAACAATATATGGTCGGAAGTGGGATCGAACCCGCACTCCCTGGCACTAACTTTCCAAATCTCTGATCCATGTTTTATTTTAATTTTAATTATTTTATTTATTTATTTTTTATTTTTTTGTAAACGAGAATTAACTACTAAGTATTAGCCAAATTAAAAAGAGAGGTAATTTCCAATATTAGGAAGAAATATTCATTTTTGGGTCATGTAAGGGGAAGGGAAAAGCTGGAATATATTGTGACAACTGGGAAAATTTAGGGACGAAGAGATAAAGGGAAGCAAAGAGGAAAGATACCAGGCAGCTTAACTCTTTCGGAAGGATTTTATAAATTTAGCGGTAAAGATTTCCGAAACAAACTTTTTCATGTTTTTAAATATTAATCTACATGCTTATATTTATCTAACACTTCACACATTATATATGAATTTTAAGATAATTAAACAAGGAATTAGATTTCACCAATACCAAGATGATACAAGACATGTATAAAAGAATATGGTTTTGATGACAGTTTACACTAATCAAATTGAGAGTGACGCACTGTGCGGCTAGACGTATATGACAGAAATCGGCATGGCGTGTCCAACCGTACGTAAGGAGTTAAGAGAATGTCTTGACAGAAGGTCAACAACGGAAATGATAAATAGCTGTCGAGATTGAAAGCTGTGGAGCGACATGATCACCTCCACCAGCAGGCATGGTACTTGATGATGATGATTACACAAATAATGTCTTTAGCTTGAGATGTTTCTTATCACAAAATGAAACCACCTCCATGAAATACCAATTTTAAGAAAGAGGGAGATGTACTAAACTCAAAGACACCGTCATCATTAGCATTGAGTTCCGTCTCCGCACCAATGGTTGGCTACAAGGGCCGCCATTCCGTTCTGTCTCTTGCTTTGATGGTGCAGGTTGTCATAGGTTGGCTACACGGGCTGTCATTCCGTTCTGTCTCTTGCTTTGATGGTGCAGGTTGTCATAGGTTGGCTACAAGGGCCGCCATTCCGTTCTGTCTCTTGCTTTGATGGTGCAGGTTGTCATAGGTTGGCTACACGGGCTGTCATTCCGTTCTGTCTCTTGCTTTGATGGTGCAGGTTGTCATAGGTTGGCTACAAGGGCCGCCATTCCGTTCTGTCTCTTGCTTTGATGGTGCAGGTTGTCATAGGTTGGCTACAAGGGCCGCCATTCCGTTCTGTCTCTTGCTTTGATGGTGCAGGTTGTCATAGGTTGGCTACAAGGGCCGCCATTCCGTTCTGTCTCTTGCTTTGATGGTGCAGGTTGTCATAGGTTGGCTACAAGGGCTGTCATTCCGTTCTGTCTCTTGCTTTGATGGTGCAGGTTGTCATAGGCTGGCTACAAGGGCCGCCATTCCGTTCTGTCTCTTGCTTTGATGGTGCAGGTTGTCATAGGCTGGCTACACGGGCCGCCATTCCGTTCTGTCTCTTGCTTTGATGGTGCAGGTTGTCATAGGCTGGCTACAAGGGCCGCCATTCCGTTCTGTCTCTTGCTTTGATGGTGCAGGTTGCCATAGGTTGGCTACAAGGACCGCCATTCCGTTCTGTCTCTTGCTTTGATGGTGCAGGTTGTCATAGGCTGGCTACAAGGACCGCTATTCTGTTATGTCTCTTGCATTGATGGTGCAGGTTGTCATAGGCTGGATACAAGGGCCGCCATTCCGTTATGTCTCTTGCTTTGATGGTGCAGGTTGTCATAGGTTGGCTACAAGGGCCGCCATTCCGTTCTGTCTCTTGCTCTGATGGTGCAGGTTGTCATAGGTTGGCTACAAGGGCCGCCATTCCGTTCTGTCTCTTGCTTTGATGGTGCAGGTTGTCATAGGTTGGCTACAAGGACCGCCATTCCGTTCTGTCTCTTGCTTTGATGGTGCAGGTTATCATAGGTTGGCTACAAGGACCGCCATTCCGTTCTGTCTCTTGCTTTGATGGTGCAGGTTGTCATAGGCTGGCTACAAGGACCGCTATTCTGTTATGTCTCTTGCATTGATGGTGCAGGTTGTCATAGGCTGGCTACAAGGGCCGCCATTCCGTTATGTCTCTTGCTTTGATGGTGCAGGTTGTCATAGGCTGGCTACAAGGACCGCCATTCCGTTCTGTCTCTTGCTTTGATGGTGCAGGTTGTCATAGGTTGGCTACAAGGATCGCCATTCCGTTCTGTCTCTTGCTTTGATGGTGCAGGTTGTCATAGGTTGGCTACAAGGATCGCCATTCCGTTCTGTCTCTTGCTTTGATGGTGCAGGTTGTCATAGGTTGGCTTGTCCAAAGTTTAATAATACTTGTCCGCGTTAGTCTTGGTCAATCTCTGCCTCTTTTACCTTGTATTTTCCCCTCCAGGACTACTTTTAGTAGGCTGTTGTGTCTTTTAACATGGCCCACAAAAATGTCACTTTTCTTGTTTGTGTGTCCTCTTAGCTTCAAAGAATAGCGAACTTATGGCATTTGATAACTTCACATACATGATGGCTTCTATAGTTCTAAGTCATTTCTTCAATCTCTCTCTCCCTCTCTTCTCTTTCTTTCCCTATTTTTCTCTCTCTATCTGAAAATCTCGCTCTTTACCTCTCTACCTTTCTCTTTCTTCCCCTGCCCTTCTCTCCCTCCCACTCTCTCTTCCTTTTTCTATCTACCATCTTCTCTCCTTCCCACTCTCTCTCTCTTTTTATGTCCCTCCATCTTCTCACCCTACCCGCTCCTGTCTCCCTCTCGTTCTGTGCGATAACGGTTCTCAACTTGAGTTCACTGGAACCAACTGGAATTCCATCACCACCTGCCGGGTCTAGTTAGGAAACCCCTGATCTCAAGGTCGAACTCAAACCATAGAAATGTAATAAAACGTTTGCCCAACGTTCAAATTTAGCACGCAAAAAAAAACCCACTACGGTTAAAACTTAAAAAAAAAAGCTGCATGCTTATGCCAGGGCTAAATATGTACATGTAAACATTTGTATTAACATGATATCAAGAGGTTTTCTTAAATAACACCCCACCCCACACACACACACCCCATCACTCCAATTTAATAACCTCGGTTGTCACAGAGTTCGTGCACTGAGTCCAGAACTCCGACGTCATCAAGAAAAACAAATGTTGTCCAGAGGTAGAGTATGTTTGAGTGTGTTGAGGATGGATTTAGAAATAAAAACGGAAATGACGTGCGAAATGTAATTTTGAAAGCGCGTACAAAAAAAAGTAAAGGAGAAACACAGAAAGAGTACTAGCTGAAGAGGAATTTGAGGAGAATAAAAATGTCAACGGTAGGGAATTAGATGATGATGGTGATGACGACGATGATGGTGATGATGACGATGATGGTGATGATGACGATGATGGTGATGATGACGATGATAGTCATGATAACGATGATGGTGATGATGACGATGATAGTCATGATAACGATGATGGTGATGATGACGATGATGGTGATGATGACGATGATAGTCATGATAACGATGATGGTGATGATGACGATGATGGTGATGATGATGACGATGATGGTGATGATGACGATGATAGTCATGATAACGATGATGGTGATGATGACGATGATGGTGATGATGATGACGATGATGGTGATGATGACGATGATAGTCATGATAACGATGATGATGGTGATGATGACGATGATGGTGATGATGACGATGATGGTGATGACGATGATGATGGTGATGATGACGATGATGGTGATGATGACGATGATAGTCATGATGACGATGATGGTGATGACGACGATGACGATGATGATGACGATGATAGTCATGATGACGATGATGGTGATGATGACGGTGATGGTGATGATGACGATGATAGTCATGATAACGATGATGATGACGATGATAGTCATGATAACGATGATGGTGATGATGACGATGATGGTGATGATGACGATGATGACGATGATGGTGATGACGACGATGATGGTGATGATGACGATGATGGTGATGATGACGATGATGGTCATGATGACAGTGATGGTGATGACGACGATGATAGTCATGATGACGGTGATGGTGATGATGACGATGATGGTCATGATGACAGTGATGGTCATGACGACGATGATGGTAATGATGACGATGATGGTTATGATAACGATGATGGTGATGATGACGATGATGGTGATGATGACGATGATGGTGATGATGACGATGATAGCCATGATAACGATGATGGTGATGATGACGATGATGGTGATGATGACGATGATTGTGATGATGACGATGATAGTCATGATGACGATGATAGCCATGATAACGATGATGGTGATGATGACGATGATAGTCATGATGACGATGATAGTCATGATGACGATGATGGTCATGATGACAGTGATGGTGATGACGACGATGATAGTCATGATGACGGTGATGGTGATGACGACGATGATGGTAATGATGACGATGATGGTCATGATGACAGTGATGGTGATGATGACGATGATAGTCATGATAACGATGATGGTTATGATGACGATGATAGTCATGATAACGATGATGGTGATGATGACGATGATAGTCATGATAACGATGATGGTTATGATGACGATGATAGTCATGATAACGATGATGGTGATGATGACGATGATAGTCATGATAACGATGATGGTTATGATGACGATGATAGTCATGATAACGATGATGGTTATGATGACGATGATAGTCATGATAACGATGATGGTGATGATGACGATGATAGTCATGATAACGATGATGGTTATGATGACGATGATAGTCATGATAACGATGATGGTGATGATGACGATGATAGTCATGATAACGATGATGGTGATGATGACGATGATGGTGAAGATGACGATGATAGTCATGATAACGATGATGGTGATGATGACGATGATGGTGATGATGACGATGATAGTCATGATGACGGTGATGGTGATGATGGTCATGATGACGATGATGGTGATGATGACGATGATAGTGATGATGACGGTGATAATGATGATAATGATGATGGCGGTGATAATGACGATTATGGCGCTGATGATAACGGTGATGAAGATGGTGGTGATAGTGATGGTGGTGGAGATGATGATGACGATGATGGTGATGATGACGATGATGGTCATGATGACGATGATGGTGATGATGACGATGATGGTGATGATGAAGATGGTGATGATATTAATGGTGGAGGAGATGATGACGATGATGATGGTGCTGATAATAATGATGACGATGAGTATCATGATGACGATGATGATCAAGTGTAGCACTATTAAAGACATTGCGCCCTTACAGGAATCCGGAATTCGAATTTGGAAGAAACAGACAGGCTACCTACCGGAGACTTCCGGTCAAAGGGGCGACTACTCTCCGGAAAGTCATCTTGAGTCTGGGAAGTTACGCATGTGCAGAGCTTGGCAATGGACAGCTTATGACGCTTTTTTCGTCTGCGGCCCGTCTGCATAATGTCAATGTCTTGTTGCACTTGTTTCCACGACGCTTGTGACAGAGATGGCACTCCTGGCATGCTGGCCGCGAGCCAGGGTTGAAGAAGGATTTACTTTGTAACTCTATGGTCCGTGTGGATCCAAGGCAAATGGATTCTGTTCTTAATATTCCTCTAGGCAGATCCAGGTTTGAATATATTAGTTCACATATATGATATGATAGGGGCTTGTTATGTTGGTAGGTGAATTTAGTTCATGTGGGGCGTTCATTAAGCGTGCTTTTAGTTTGTAATTTTATTTCGTGAATTAATGTTGAAAGTGGAATTACCTCAAAATACATGAAATCATTAATGAAGGTAACATTAATCCGCACACTCATAGCTCATCGATGGAGGCTGAATTAGTTTGCATACTTGTAGCTCATGAACTATCAATGAAGGTAGAATTAGTTCGCATACTTGTAGCTCATGAACTATCAATGAAGGTAGAATTAGTTCGCATACTTGTAGCTCATGAACTATCAATGACGGTAGAATTAGTTCGCATACTCGTAGCTCATGAACTTTCCGTGAAGGCAGAATTAGTTCGCATATCGTAGCTCATGAACTTTCCGTGAAAGCAGAATTAGTTCGCATACTTGTAGCTCATGAACTATCAATGAATGTGAATTTAGTTCACAATTTGTAGACCACGACAGCAAGTTCTGAACGTATTTACAGTCTACACAACGCCGTCGTTGTCGCTCAGATCTAACGATGGTTTAACTTGTTCATGGACTGTAGATCAACATTCAAGATGGCTCTATCTCACGACCAACGAGCTAGGATCAAGAATCAAATATTTAAAAACCGTAAATCGAAGGTCAAGGCTGTTATACAAACAACGGTAAGACTTCTTCAACAGAACGCCAACAAACGATTTACACACAAAAATATATAAGTAAATAAATAATTTTTAAAAAGCCAACAAACGATTTACATAAACAAATATATAAATAAATATAAAATATAAAAAAGCCAACAAACTCCCTCCCCCCCTTTCACCCCCCCCCCTTTTTTTAGTACTTCACAACCCACTATATAACATTAACACTCTCATACCACAACTTAGTACTTCACAACCCACTATATAACATTAATACTCTCATACCACAACTTAGTACTTCACAACCCACTGTATAACTAACACTCTCATACAACTTAGTACTTCACAACCCACTGTATAACTAACACTCTCATACAACTTAGTACTTCACAACCCACTGTATAACTAACACTCTCATACCACAACTTAGTACTTCACAACCCACTGTATAACTAACACTCTCATACCACAACCTAGTACTTCACAACCAACTATATAACTAACACTCTCACACAGCTTAGTACTTCACAACCCACTATATAACTAACACTCTCATACCACAACTTAGTACTTCACAACCCACTGTATAACTAACACTCTCATACAACTTAGTACTTCACAACCCACTGTATAACTAACACTCTCATACCACAACTTAGTACTTCACAACCCACTGTATAACTAACACTCTCATACCACAACCTAGTACTTCACAACCAACTATATAACTAACACTCTCACACAGCTTAGTACTTCACAACCCACTATATAACTAACACTCTCATACCACAACTTAGTACTTCACAACCCACTGTATAACTAACACTCTCATACAACTTAGTACTTCACAACCCACTGTATAACTAACACTCTCATACCACAACTTAGTACTTCACAACCCACTGTATAACTAACACTCTCATACCACAACCTAGTACTTCACAACCAACTATATAACTAACACTCTCACACAGCTTAGTACTTCACAACCCACTATATAACTAACACTCTCATACCACAACTTAGTACTTCACAATCCACTATATAACTAACACTCTCACACAGCTTAGTACTTCACAACCCACTATATAACTAACACTCTCACACAACTTAACACTTCACAACCCACTATATAACTAACACTCTCACACAACTTAGTACTTCACAACCCACTATATAACATTAACACTCTCATACGACAACTTAGTACTTCACAACCCACTATATAACATTAACACTCTCACACAACTTAGCACTTCACAACCCACTATATAACATTAACACTCTCATACGACAACTTAGTACTTCACAACCCACTATATAACTAACACTCTCACAACTAAAATACTTCACAACCCACTATATAACATTAACACTCTCATACGACAACTTAGTACTTCACAATCCACTATATAACTAACACTCTCACACAGCTTAGTACTTCACAACCCACTATATAACTAACACTCACACACAACTTAGTACTTCACAACCCACTATATAACTAACACTCTCACACAACTTATCACTTCACAACCCACTATATAACTAACACTCTCACACAACTTAGTACTTCACAACCCACTATATAACATTAACACTCTCATACGACAACTTAGTACTTCACAACCCACTATATAACATTAACACTCTCACACAACTTAGCACTTCACAACCCACTATATAACATTAACACTCTCATACGACAACTTAGTACTTCACAACCCACTATATAACTAACACTCTCACAACTTAGTACTTCACAACCCACTATATAACATTAACACTCTCATACGACAACTTAGTACTTCACAACCCATTATATAACTAACACTCTCACACAACTTAGTACTTCACAACCAACTATATAACTAACACTCTCACACAACTTAGTACTTCACAACCAACTATATAACATTAACACTCTCACACAACTTAGTACTTCACAACCAACTATATAACTAACACTCTCACACAACTTAGTACTTCACAACCAACTATATAACTAACACTCTCATACAACTTAGTACTTCACAACCAACTATATAACTAACACTCTCACACAACTTAGTACTTCACAACCTACTATATAACCTTAACCCTCTGGGATGGAAGGAAACAGAAAGAAAGAAACAAAGAGAGAGAGAGATATAGAGAAAGAAAAAAGACAGAATGAAAAGACATGAAACAGAAATAAAAAGAAAAGAACAAGAAATGACGTGTGCACCGGGGTCCCTCGCCGCACAGGCAGATAACTCTGACTTCGGAGGTACTCTTGTTTTTTCCGTCGATGAGTAACTGACGTTTCAAGCCGGGCCTCGCTGCTGAGACCAGGGGTGGTTGTCGCAGAGAGAAATCATAAATACAAATACCAACCAGTGTAGCCGAGATTTGAACCCACAACCTCTCTGTCCCGAGGCCGGCGTCTTGCCTCGAGACTAACCAATCCCCCCCCACGGACTTGGAATATGAGGAAACTGCAACAAGGAACACTTTTCATGCATAGCCTGCAATGGTTCCTGCCGCCTATCCACCATATACCGGAAGTTCACGTCCTCCCGAAAGTGATGATCGTCATATTTCTTTAAAAATGTATAGCGCTTGATGATGTTAGGCCATCGTTGTTGACTCCAATTTCGAACATATAAACACACAGTTAGTCGTCAGATTATCCCCGTCGCACATCAAACAACATACCGTAAGATTAGCGTGCGATCGGTCTAGGGATTTACTATGGGCCATTATGATGACTACGAAAAGGCATTTGATAGTTTAGACAGAAGAATGCTTTGGAAGTTGCTGAGTCATTACGGAATCCCCATAAAGTTTATTAACCTGATAAAAACAATGTGTGAAGGAACAAAATGTAGTGTGGTGCATGAAGGACAGCTTACAGAAGCATTTGAAATAAGAACAGGAGTAAGGCAAGGATGCCTTCTGTCTCCATTTCTCTTTCTACTGGCCATAGATTGGATTATGAAAATAACTCAAAACAACAGAAATGGGATCCAGTGGTCACTGACCAAACAACTTGATGATTTAGACTTTGCTGATGACAAAGTTCTATCACACAGCCATCAACAGATGCAGGATAAAATGAGTATATTAGATGAGAGATCACAACAGCTAGGACTAAAGATTAATAGAGATAAGACCAACATTATGAGAATTAATGCAGTTGGCAATAACCAAATAAAACTAGAAGAAATACCTCTACTAGACGTACAATCTTACATATATCTGGGTAGTAATATAGATAAAGAGGGAGGAACAGAAAATGATACCAAAATAAGGATATCAAAAGCAAGAGGAGCTTTCATTGCACTGGGAAACATATGGAAATCCAAAGAAATTAGGCTAAATACAAAAATAAAAATTTTCAACTCAAATGTTAAGTCGGTCCTATTATATGGCTGTGAAACATGGAGAATAACAAAATTGACAATCACGAAGGTACAGACTTTCATTAATGGATGCTTGCGCAGAATAAAGGGATGGAAATGGCAGGACAAAGTCACTAACGTGGAATTATGGAAATGTACCGGTCAAATACCAGTGGATAAAGAAATACAGCGAAGACGATGGCGATGGATAGGACACACACTACGGAAGCCAACTGAGAGTATTACACAACAGGCCCTTTTTTGGAATCCCCAGGGGAAAAGACAAAGAGGAAGACCAAGGAATTCTTGGAGAAGACAGATAGAAGCAGAGATGAAGATGATGGGGAAGACATGGGATGATCTTAAAAGAATGGTAAAAGACAGAACGACTTGGAAAGTGTTTGTTGAAGACCTATGCTCCACTGGGAGCTAAAAGGTAGAAGAAAGAAGAAGATTATGATGACTTGGCACACATAACAATGTAAGCACAGCACGAACAGAACACGGTGCAAATTCCCTAAAGAGATAAAACTGCGGCTGACGAAGCATATATTTTTATATGTAATGTTATGCCTATTCTCAGAAAACAATGTTACTCAGCGACTGAGTGCCTGTACGTCAGGGGTTAAGGCAAAAGAAATGCAAATGAATGCATACAAATGAAAAGCTGGATGTGAGGGAGAATTAACAACAACAAAAATAGAAAAAATGGTATGGTAACAGCTTTACGTGATTGATCTTCTTTTTTCTTCTTTTCTCTTTCTCACTGATACCGAAAAGGTGTCGTGGTTTATATCATTTGTCGTTCTTGAGCTGCTGGAACTGTCTGAATTAGTGATTTTCCTTTGTTGTTACATGTCTCTATCACATCATCTATCCATCTTCTTTTCTCTTTCTCACTGATACCTAAAAGGTGTCGTGGTTTATATCATTTGTTGTTCTTGAGCTGCCCGAACTGTCTGAATTAGTGATTTTCCTTTGTTGTTACATGTCTCTGCCACTGCATCTATCCATCTTCTTCTAGGTCTTCCTCTTGGTCTTTTCCCATGCATTCTCGAGAAGAACGCCCTTGATGGTGATTGGTGAGGATTCATTCTGACCAGGTGGCCAAACCATTTAAGTTGTTGTTGTTCTATATATTCTTGGCAGGGTTTTGTTCCTACCATTTTTCTTATGGTTTCATTTGGTATTCTATCTTTTCTTGTGTTGTTTGTTACTTTTCTCAAGCATCGCACAATTATTGATCTTTCTTAAATGTGATTTAGAAAGGGTCAATGTTTGACTTTCATAGAACAAAGTTGGTATGAAAATGCTATTTATCATTTGTTGTTTAGCTGCCACAGAAATTTGTGGATGTCTTGACAATGGTGAAATCTACGTGATTGATAGACAACACAAATTTGAACGATGTTTCGGCTCAATAGGCCTTCAGCAGGAACAAATAAACAGCATACACACACACACACACATATGTAAGTAAATAAAACCAATCCTACATAGCTAACTAGTAATGAAACATTCAAAACAAAATAATCGAAACTGGTTAAAGAAATGACAAATTTCTTCCCTGTGTCGTGGACCGTGGCCGGAATGAAAAAGGAGAGATTGACTGTTGTGCAGTGTAATTACCCTGCTGGTCAGAGGGTCAAACCGTGTAAAGGGTTCTAAAAATATGTGAGTGGGGGAACACTGTCTAGGCTACCCCGACTGCAAAGTTTGTTCGTACAGCTTTTACCATACCAGTTTCTTAAATATATTTTTTTGTCACTTCTCCCTCCAGTACGTCATTATTTTCCATTAATCAGATCACCTATGCCGTAACTGCGACAGCCCTCGTACACGCCTCGTCAACTAACCCCTGAGAGTATTCAAGAGGAGACTCATGACAGCGTGATTGTCTACATGAGCCTCAATAAATCTGTAGACATTTATTTTCCTTAATTTGTCTTTGAGAGAGAGAGAGGAGAGAAAGAGAGAGAGAGAGAGAGAGAGAAAGAGAGAGAAAGAGAGAGAAAGAGAGAGAAAGAGAAAGAGAGAGAAAGAGAGAGAAAGAGAGAGAAAGAGAGAGAGATATAAAAAAGAGAGAGAGAGGTGGAAAGAGCAGAAATAAGAAAGAGAGATAAAGAGAAAAAGAGAGGAAGATACAGAGATAACGCAGGAAAAAAGAGAGAGGGAAGACAGAGAGAGAGGTAGGGAGAGAAAGAAAGAAATATAAATAAGAAAAAGATGTGGGTAGAGATAGAGAGAAATATAAATAAGAAAGAGATGTGGGTAGAGAAAAAGAGATATAAATAAGAAAGAGATGTGGGTAGAGTAAGAGAGAAATATAAATAAGAAAGAGATGTGAGTAGAGAAAGAGATAAACATAAATAAGAAAGAGATGTGGGTAGAGTAAGAGAGAAATATAAATGAGATGTGGGTTGAGAAAGAGAGAGTAAAAGAAATAGAAATAAAGAGAGAGAGGTAGGGAGAGAAAAGGGAAAAAGGAAAGAAAGAGAGTAGGAAGAAATAAAGAAATAAGGAATGAGAGAAAGACAAACAGATTCATCTCTTAATGTCGCCGGTCATCTCTTGAAGTTGTCTATTTCTTTCTTTCTTCTCCCTCTCTTTCTCTCCTTTTCCCCCTTTCTCTCCCTAGCTCTCTCTCTCTCTCTCTCTCTCTCTCTCTCTCTTTATTTCTATTTCTTTTACTCTCTCTTTCTCAACCCACATCTCTTTCTTATTTATCTCTTAATTGTGTCTGTCACTTCTGAACGTTATGGATCATCTCTTTATGTTGTCGATCATCTCTTTATGTTGTCGAACATCTCTTTATGTCGTCGATCATCTCTTTGTGTCGTCGATCATCTCTTTATGTTGTTGATCATCTCTTTATGTTGTTGATCATCTCTTTATGTTGTCGATCATCTCTTTGTGTCGTCGATCATCTCTTTATGTTGTTGATCATCTCTTTATTTTGTCGATCATCTCTTTATGTCGTCGATCATCTCTTTATGTCGTCGATCATCTCTTTATGTCGTCGATCATCTCTTTATGTTGTCCATCATCTCTTTATGTTGTCGATCATCTCTTTATGTTGTCGATCATCTCTTTATGTTGTCGATCATCTCTTTATGTTGTCCATCATCTCTTTATGTTGTCGATCATCTCTTTATGATGTTGATCATCTCGTTATGTTGTCGATCATCTCTTTATGTCGTCGATCATCTCTTTATGATGTTGATCATCTCTTTATGTTGTCGATCATCTCTTTATGTCGTCGATCATCTCTTTATGTTGTTGATCATCTCTTTATGTTGTCGATCATCTCTTTATGTTGTTGATCATCTCTTTATGTTGTTTATCATCTCTTTATGTGGTCGATCATCTCTTTATATTGTCCATCATCTCTTTATGATGTTGATCATCTCTTTATGTTGTCGATCATCTCTTTATGTCGTCGATCATCTCTTTATGTTGTCCATCATCTCTTTATGTTGTCGATGATCTCTTTATGTCGTCGATCATCTATTTATGTTGTTGATCATCTCTTTATTTTGTCGATCATCTCTTTATGTTGTCGACCATTTCTTTATGTCGTCGATCATCTCTTTATGTCGTCGATCATCTCTTTATGTCGTCGATCATCTCTTTATGTCGTCGATCATCTCTTTATGTCGTCGATCATCTCTTTATGTTGTCGATCATCTCTTTATGTCGTCGATCATCTCTTTATGTCGTCGATCATCTCTTTATGTCGTCGATCATCTCTTTATGTTGTCGATCATCTCTTTATGTTGTCGATCATCTCTTTATGTTGTCCATTATCTCTTTATGTTGTCGATCATCTCTTTATGATGTTGATCATCTCTTTATGTTGTCGATCATCTCTTTATGTCGTCGATCATCTCTTTATGATGTTGATCATCTCTTTATGTTGTCGATCATCTCTTTATGTCGTCGATCATCTCTTTATGTTGTTGATCATCTCTTTATGTTGTCGATCATCTCTTTATGTTGTTGATCATCTCTTTATGTTGTTGATCATCTCTTTATGTCGTTTATCATCTCTTTATGTCGTCGATCATCTCTTTATGTCGTCGATCATCTCTTTATGTCGTCGATCATCTCTTTATGTCGTCGATCATCTCTTTATGTCGTCGATCATCTCTTTATGTTGTTGATCATCTCTTTATATTGTCGATCATCTCTTTATATTGTCGATCATCTCTTTATGTTGTCGATCATCTCCTTATGTCGTCGATCATCTCTTTATGTCGTCGATCATCTCTTTATGTTGTTGATCATCTCTTTATGTTGTCGATCATCTCTTTATGTTGTCCATCATCTCTTTATGTCGTCGATCATTTCTTTATGTCGTCGATCATCTCTTTATGTTGTCGATCATCTCTTTATGTTGTCGATCATCTCTTTATGTCGTTGATCATCTCTTTATGTTGTCCATCATCTCTTTATGTCGTCGATCATCTCTTTATGTCGACGATCATCTCTTTGTGTCGTCGATCATCTCTTTATGTCGTCCATCATCTCTTTATGTCGTCGATCATCTCTTTATGTTGTCGATCATCTCTTTATGTTGTCCACCATCTCTTTATGTTGTTGATCATATCTTTATGTCGTCGATCATCTCTTTATGTTGTCCACCATCTCTTTATGTTGTCGATCATCTCTTTATGTTGTCCATCATCTCTTTATGTTGTCGATAATCTCTTTATGATGTTGATCATCTCTTTATGTTGTCGATCATCTCTTTATGTCGTCGATCATCTCTTTATGATGTTGATCATCTCTTTATGTTGTCGATCATCTCTTTATGTTGTCGATCATCTCTTTATGTCCTCGATCATCTCTTTATGTTGTTGATCATCTCTTTATGTTGTCGATCATCTCTTTATGTTGTTGATCATCCCTTTATGTTGTTGATCATCTCTTTATGTTGTTTATCATCTCTTTATGTTGTTGATCATCTGTTTATGTTGTTGATCATCTCTTTATGTTGTTGATCATCTCTTTATGTTGTTGATCATCTCTTTATGTTGTTGATCATCTCTTTATGTTGTCCACCATCTCTTTATGTTGTTGATCATCTCTTTATGTTGTTGATCATCTCTTTATGTTGTCCACCATCTCTTTATGTTGTTGATCATCTCTTTATGTCGTCGATCATTTCTTTATGTTGTCCACCATCTCTTTATGTTGTCGATCATCTCTTTATGTTGTCCATCATCATTTCTTTATTTTGTCCACCATCTCTTTATGTTGTTGATCATCTCTTTATGTCGTCGATCATCTCTTTATGTTGTCCACCATCTCTTTATGTTGTCGATCATCTCTTTATGTCGTCGATCATCTCTTTATGTTGTCCACCATCTCTTTATGTTGTTGATCATCTCTTTATGTTGTCCACCATCTCTTTATGTTGTCCACCATCTCTTTATGTTACCAGTCCACTAATGTCTTTGTCTGCCTCGTGTGCCGTCTATTATTTCCTCCAGGATGACTTTACGTTAAGTTATCTCGATAGCAACATACGGATGTGAATCATGGACAATCTTACAAACAAGGAAAAAAAAACGCTTCATTCGAAAAAAAAATGCTACAGAAAAATCCTTAAGATGCCTAAGATAATGAAAAAGAGCAATCAAGAAATATAAAAAGATTTAAACATGAAAAAGAAATGGATTATAAACACCATTGTACAGAGGAAATTAAAATACTATGGGCACGTCAAAAGACACAATTGGCTGGAAAGAACAAAAATGGAAGGCGTGGTACCAGGGCGACGCTTCATAGACAGACCAAGAAGAAGATGGTTTCAAGACATCTAGGAGACCACGAACATGACACCAGAAGAAGTGGGAGATTTGGCTAGAGACAGAGATTCTTTCAGACGGGTTGTGATGAATGCAACGTTCTGTGGAAGATCTGGCTAGAGACAGAGATTCTTTCAGACGAGCTGTGGTGAATGCAACGTTCTGTGGGAGATCTGGCTAGAGACAGAGATTCTTTCAGACGAGCTGTGGTGAATGCAACGTTCTGTGGGAGATCTGGCTAGAGACAGAGATTCTTTCAGACGGGTTGTGATGAATGCAACGTTCTGTGGGAGATCTGGCTAGAGACAGAGATTCTTTCAGTCGGCTGTGGTGAATGCAACGTTCTGTGGGAGATCTGACTAGAGACAGAGATTCTTTCAGACGAGCTGTGGTGAATGCAACGTTCTGTGGGAGATCTGGCTAGAGACAGAGATTCTTTCAGACTGGTTGTGATGAATGCAACGTTCTGTGGGAGATCTGACTAGAGACAGAGATTCTTTCAGACTGGTTGTGATGAATGCAACGTTCTGTTGGAGATCTGACTAGAGACAGAGATTCTTTCAGACGAGTTGTGGTGAATGCAACGTTCTGTGGGAGATCTAGCTAGAGACAGAGATTCTTTCTTGAAGATAATGGGGGTTTTTTTATGTCCTGAAAATGTCAGTTGCCGTGTTCGAATTGTGTTAAATAATTCTTCCTTCATTTTCATCTGTTTCAAAATTACATTATCTGTTTTCTTCCCTGTTCATTCATTTCTTCCCGATCTTCTACAAAACCATATTTCAAGGACGTCACATTTCCTCTCTGTTTAGTTATTATATATCCATGTTTCATGAATACGGATTAAATTTAGTACTTTATTAGTATTGTATAAGGGCTACATTCATCATAGTTATTCATTTAGAAATATTCGAGTGGCGTCTATGGATCAACAAATGTAATTGTAGTACTTTCCGTTCCATGAGAACTCTAGAAGTGCAATTAATGTTGGTCTAAAAATGTTTAACATTTGAAAAGTAACAATGCTACATTCTGAAACATTCTCGACTAGAAATGCAACAAACCTACATTCTGAAATGTTTTGGACTAGAAATGTAACAATGCTACATTCTGAAACGTTTTGGACTAGAAATGTAACAATGCTACATTCTCCAACAGTGCTATTTCCTATAGATAACACACACACATCAAATACTGCAATTAAAATGAAATACAATGCGGGGCAGATACAGCGAAGACGATGGCTCTGGATAGGACACACACTACGGAAGCCAACTGAGAGTATTACACAATAGGCCCTTTTTTGTAATCCCCAGGGGAAAAGACAAAGAGGAAGACCAATGAATTCTTGGAGAAGACAGATAGAAGCAGAGATAAAGATGATGGGGAAGACATGGAATGATCTTAAAAGAATGGTAAAAGACAGAACGGCTTGGAAAGTGTTTGTTGAAGACCTATGCTCCACTGGGAGCTAAAAAGGTAGAAGAAGATGCGGGGCAGCGAGTAGTTGCTACAGAGAATATAAAAAAAAACATACAGTGGTATGGAGTAGCTAAATTAATAGAAAGACAAAGCAAACTACAACGTTTTGGCAAAAAGCCTTCATCGGGTAAAACTAACAGACTATACACATTAAACACATAAATCCGAGCCAAAAAACACAACACAGATCTAAATGGTTGCATATGTTATTTTCTAAATTATGTTGTTCTAGAACATTCTCCATGGTATATTCTTTGACATCAAAATTTACGTACAAGGGATCATAGTGACCAACAGGCCGAGAACCACTCGCTTAAACCACAGCCTCGGCACGAAGACGAATCGAGAGCTCAGCCTCCATGCTGGGACTTTAAGTAGTGTCCCAGTTATCGATTATTAGCGGGACGATGACTCTCGTGTTTGCCCCAAATTATACACGGCCAACCGGCGCAATTTCTCGCCCTCGGAAGGGGTGTTCCTTACAGGAACATTTCAGGGAACAGAGGCATCTCCACTGATCCCAACGACTGACAGCAAACAAAAAAATCAACAGAATAAAGAAAAATAACTTTCTAAAAAAATATGCAAGAAACAAGTTATTGATTTCCGGACGCACAGAGCAATCTGACATGGAACGGAATTAATTAACAATTTTTGATTGCATTGCCAGCTTGTATGATAATCTTTCTCCCAATAATTTGGGACAAATGGTGTTAATAAGCATGAACTGTTCAAAAATTCCGAGGGTAGGCACACAGACACAAGTGGGCGAACATGGAAGATTGTAAACGACGTATCAAGTAAGAAAAAAAACATCAATGACTCTCAAACACTCTATCCCAACATGACACTCTCCAGACTAACCTAGCTCTCCAGTCGATCCCAGAATGACGCGTTCAATACGATACCAGCATGACGATCTCCATTCGACCATAGCTCTCAAATCGAAACCAGCACGACGATCTTCATGCGACCATAGGTCTGAAGTCGATACCACCATGACGATCTTCATGCGACCATAGGTCTGAAGTCGATACCACCATGACGATCTTCATGCGACCATAGGTCTGAAGTCGAATCCAGGATGACGCTCTCCAGTCGATCACAGCAGATCACTCTCCAATCAATCACAACATAACACTCTCCATTCAATCCCAACATGACACTCTCCAATCAAATCATAAGATGACGCTCTTCAATCAATCACAACATGGCACGCTCCACTCAATCCCAACATGACACTCTCCAATCAAATCCCAACAAGACACACTCCAATCAATCCCAATATGACACTCTCCATTCAATCCTAACATGACACTCTCCATTCAATCCCAACATGACACTCTCCATTCAATCCCAACATGACGTTCTCCATTCAATCCCAACATGACGTTCTCCATTCAATCCCAACATGACGTTCTCCATTCAATCCCAACATGACGTTCTCCATTCAATCCCAACATGACGCTCTCCATTCAAATCCCAACATGACACACTGTAATCAATCCTAACATGATAATCCCAATTCAATCCCAACATGACGCTCTCCATTCAATCCCAAAATGACGCTCTCCAATCAATCTCAACATGACACCCTCCATTCAATCCCAACATGACACTCTCCATTCAATCCCAACATGACACTCTCCATTCAACCCCAACATGACACTCTCCATTCAATCCCAACATGACACCCTCCATTCAATCCCAACATGACATTCTCCATTCAATCCCAACATGACACTCTCCATTCAATCCCAGCATGACACTCTCCCTTCAATCCCAATATGGTGCTCTCTAATCAATACCTACATGACATTCTACATTCAATCCCAACATGACGCTCTCCAATCAATCCCAACATGACACTCTCCATTCAATCCCAACATGAAAATCTCTCTTTAAATCGCAACATGACACTATCCATTCAATCCCAAATGACGATCTCCATTCAATCCGAACATGAAACTTCATTAAATCCCAACATGACACTCTCCATTCAATCCCAACATGGCGATCTCCATTTAGCACAACATGCCACTCTTCAATCAATCACAACATGACACCCCATTCAATCCCAACATGACACTCTCCAATCGATCCCAACATGACGGTCTCCATTCAATCCCAATATGATACTCTCCATTCAATCCCTACATGACACTCTCAAATCAATCCCAAAATGACGCTCTCCAATCAATCCCCATATGACACTCTCCATTTAATCCCAACATGACGCTCTCTATTCAATCCCAATATGACACTCTCCAGGCAATCCCAACATGACGCTCTCCAATCAATCCCAACATGACTCTCTCCAATCAATTCCAACATGACCCTCTACAATCAAATCCCAACATGACAATCTCAATTCAGTCCCAACATGACAATCTAAATTCAATCCCAACATGACACTCTCCAATCAATCCCAACATGACAATCTCAATTCAATCCCAACATGACAATCTCAAATCAATCCCAACATGACAATCTCAATACAATCCCAACATGACAATCTCAAATCAATCCCAACATGACACACTCCAATCAATCCCAACATGACAATCTCAATTCAATCCCAACATGACAATCTCAATTGAATCCAACAATGACAATCTCCATTCGACCCTAGCTCTCCACTCTATCTCAGCATGACGCTCTTACAACAACACGACGCTCTCCCTTCCACCACACACTAACGCTCTCCCTTCCACCACACACTAACGCTCTCCCTTCCACCACACACTAAGGCTCTCCCTTCCACCACACACTAAGGCTCTCCCTTCCACCACACACTAACGCTCTCCCTTCCACCACACACTAACGCTCTCCCTTCCACCACACACTAACGCTCTCCCTTCCACCACACACTAAGGCTCTCCCTTCCACCACACACTAACGCTCTCCCTTCCACCACACACTAACGCTCTCCCTTCCACCACACACTAACGCTCTCCTTTCCACAACACACTAACGCTCTCCTTTCCACCACACACTAACGCTCTCCCTTATACCACACACTAACGCTCTCCCTTCCACCACACACTAACGCTCTTCTTTCCACCACACACTAAGGCTCTCCCTTCCACCACACTCTAACGCTCTCCTTTCCACCACACACTAACGCTCTCCTTTCCACCACACACTAAGGCTCTCCCTTCCACCACCCACTAACGCTCTCCCTTCCACCACACACTAACGCTCTCCCTTCCACCACACACTAACGCTCTCCTTTCTACCACACACTAACGCTCTCCCTTCCACCACACACCAACGCTCTCCTTTCCACAACACACTAACGCTCTCCTTTCCACCACACACTAACGCTCTCCCTTATACCACACACTAACGCTCTCCCTTCCACCACACACTAACGCTCTTCTTTCCACCACACACTAAGGCTCTCCCTTCCACCACACTCTAACGCTCTCCTTTCTACCACACACCAACGCTCTCCCTTCCACCACACACTAACACGCTTCACCTAACCCCAGCAGTAATTGCATTTATTGTCCCTCCCCTTTTCTCAAGAAACACACTTTCAGACATTCAACCGAGCAGTTCTCGTGACGTGAAAGCTGCGGTTATTTTAACTTAATCCTACGATGTGTTTTAGAAGAATCACACACAAAAATCCACCGTGCACTTTAACTGGCTCACATCCAAGGAGACTAGCATTGCTCACGGCCCGTGGCTGCAGGCGAGACCGGCTCGTGTGACAGGATTTAAGATAACTATTTCCCAGGATGTTTGACCTAGGCTAAATCCGGCAGCATCAGCTAGATATATGCTCACAGCTGCTGCTGTTGTTGTTGCTGCTACTGCTATTGTTGTTACTGCTGTTTGCCCTAATTCTTTTAAGGTATAAAACTGAAATTTCTCAGGCTCAATGCCTCAATATCTCAATTACACACAGAGATAAACACTTACGTAGGTGAACACTTACATAGGTACGCACACAGGTAAACACTCACATAGGTAAACACTCATAGGTAAATACACACATAGGTAAACACATACAGGTAAACACTCACACAGATAAACACACACAGGTAAACACTCACATGGGTAAACACACACATAGGTAAATACACACATAGTTAAACACTCACATAGGTACACACACAGGTAAACACTCACATAGGTAAATACACACATAGTTAAACACTCACATAGGTACACACACAGGTAAACACTCACATAGGTAAACACTCATAGGTAAATACACACATAGGTAAACACATACAGGTAAACACTCACACAGATAAACACGCACAGGTAAACACTCACATGGGTAAACACACACATAGGTAAACACACGCACAGGTAAATACCCACATAGGTAAACATACGCACAGGTAACCACTCACATAGGTAAACACACACATACACATTTGTTGGACTTAGACAGGATATACCGCATAGACTTTTGTCAGTGACACTTTAACTATCTGCCCAGTTGCTCATCTCAATGAGTCACCGCTGCTGACCAACAAGGAAATAAGACCAGAGGCAAAACGGGCACTCTACAACACAATCTTCATCTTCCATTTGCGTTGAGTGCGTGGCATCCTGATTGTCGTGCGCCTTTTGGCTGGTTGCCTCCGACTTCAGCACTTGAACTTGCTAGAGCAGACTGTGGTCTTGCTCGGTTGTAGGAAGGCCTGGTCAGTCTTAGTTTTCAGTCCCTAGTGACTGTTAAGCCCCATCCCCACGACAAGGAGCTGGCCTTGATTTATACAGGAAACGACATTGCAGATATAGACAATACTTCAGGCGAACGAAAGATAGATAGACAATCTTCATCTCAACGCTGTGCTACCAACACCGGACCTGGACTCTAGAACAACACATAATAACTTAAAAAAAAAAAAAACTATCTTTACGTCACATGGTACCATTGCTGGTGTATGTCGGGGGGCAACGATAGAACCAGAGGGATAAGGGCCGCTTGGTCAAGCAGTCGCCACGACGTGTGAGACTCAGGATTTTTATTTCACCCCCGATAGAAAAAATCCTTTCTGTCTACCGCGAGCTTCGAACACCGAACGTCGGCTTTTCAGCCAGCGGGACAGTGGTTTTAGCCGCACGGCCACCAGAAATGAAGAAATTAGGAAACAATGTAGGAATAATTCCCTCTTAGGAGAAACAAAGATAAAATTGTTTGGTCACGTGGTAGGACAGTCGGACGAAAACACAAACACAACGAGCTTTTAATAAACGTTGCGAGAACACCAGACCTAAGGGTCGACCACAAAATATATGGATTCATGGAATAAAACACTAGAGAATATAACAGCAGCAGAGACCATCGTCTACCATCGACGCCAAAAGGCAAATGAGGAAGAAAAGAAGAGATGTATCTTGGTTACTATTCTTCTATGGTGCAATAACATTGATTGATTTGTTGTTGGTCTATAGTTTAAATGGGAGCCGCGATAGCTCAGTGGTCAGTGAACTGGACTACAAAAAACAAGGGGTAGGTTTCGATCCCAACCGACGGCTTCCGGGTTCACCCAGCTTTAAATGGGTACCGGATTTTTTTCTGGGAAAGTAAATCAGCACGGGCGTAATACCGACCACATTACCCCAAAAATCATGTGCTGAAGGTCTGTAAAATATAGGGTCACTAACACCATATTTCCCTATACGCCATTTGGCGTGACGGGGGTACTTTACTTTTTTTACTATAGTTCAAATGGATACAGTTGCATTTCAGAAAATGAAAAACACATTGTCAAACAAGTCTATGTCAATAGAAGTGAGAAAGAGAGTTCATCGGTGCTATATAGAGCCGATTCTGACCTACGGAAGTGAATCATCGACAGTAGACACATAAAAAAAAACGATTAGAGGTCACATATATGGGATTTGAACTTCCGGTGGATAGGTGGCAGGAACCATTGAGGCTCAGTCTGAAAAGTGTTCCTTGATGAAGTTTCCTGATATTTCAAGTCCGGCTTGCTGCCGGAGATACTGAGTTTAGTGCTCTATGCACACAATGGGCTGTGTTTTTCATATGGATCGTATTTAGATATTCCGATTGCTTACGATGAATGATGATATCGTATGACGAAGGACAGTTCAGCTGCTTTCACTTTCGAAGCCGCTACGCCTTATGTCTTTTGGCGTGTGCTGTAGCTGCTACAATGGGGAATGCAGCTGCCTTTCTTTGTTTGGGTCCTTCATTAGGATAAGTTTTAATTCGGATGATTCCACTGGCACGGGCGGTTGAGCAATTATGGTTGCAGTAGTTGTAGTTGTAGTTGCAATAGCTGTAGTTGCAGTAGTTGTGGTTGCAGTAAATGTAGTTGCAATAGTTGTAGTTGCAATGGTTGTAGTTGCAGTAGTTGTAGTTGCAGTAGTTGTAGTTGCAGTAGTTATAATTGCAGTAGTTGTGGTTGCATTAAATGTAGTTGCAGCAGCAGTTGTTGCAATAGTTGTAGTTGCGACAGTTGAAGTTTGTCGAAAGCCCCGGTATAGCTGCAAACGAATTAAAATCCAGAATTGCTCAACCGCCCGTGCCAGCGGCATCATTCAAATTAACATCTCATATCATTGAAGAATCCAAACAAAAAAAGGTAGCTGCAGTCCTCATTATAGCAGCCATAGCACACGCCAAAAGAAATAAGGTATGCCGCACTGCAAGTGAACTCAACCGAACTGTCCTTCGTCATACGATATCAGCATTCATCGTAAGCAATCAGAATATCGAAACATGATCCGGATGAAAAACACAGCTCACAGTGTGCACAGAGCACTAAACTCAGTAGCTCCGGCAGCAAGCAGAACTTTGAATGAGGAAACTATAAAACGTGCCTTTCTCAAACATCTCATCTATGTGGTGACTTTTATGTTTACCAACCAAGCTTGTCACTGTCAGCACTGGGTCGGGTTGAATATACTCTGTATCCCCTTGTGATAATTGTCCCTTGATGTTAGTCCGGCATGGGTCGGGTTGAATATACTCTGTATCCCCTTGTGATAATTGTCCCTTGATGTTAGTCCGGCATGGGTCGGGTTGAATATACTCTGTATCCCCTTGTGATAATTGTCCCTTGATGTTAGTCCGGCATGGGTCGGGTTGAATATACTCTGTATCCCCTTGTGATAATTGTCCCTTGATGTTAGTCCGGCATGGGTCGGGTTGAATATACTCGTTATCCCCTTGTGATAATTGTCCCTTGATGTTAGTCCGGCATGGGTCGGGTTGAATATACTCTGTATCCCCTTGTGATAATTGTCCCTTGATGTTAGTCCGGCATGGGTCGAGTTGAATATACTCTGTATCCCCTTGTGATAATTGTCCCTTGATGTTAGTCCGGCATGGGTCGGGTTGAATATACTCTGTATCCCCTTGTGATAATTGTCCCTTGATGTTAGTCCGGCATGGGTGGGGTTGAATATACTCTGTATCCCCTTGTGATAATTGTCCCTTGATGTTAGTCCGGCATGTGACCAACTTAAGGTTGACCGTGGGCCGAGTCAAGACCAGGACCGGCAGATCAAACTTACGAGTATCGTCAACAATGACATGATGTGATCTAGTCATCAATAATCATGCTTGCACGCTATCCCCTGACACTAACAGAAACGCAACTTTGTAGCGACAATGATAAACACAAAGTCTTTGATTATTGTCAGAATCTACCGTCTTTTTCAAGTTTAACCCACTGGGCCCTTGGTTTTTACTGATAGATATAAGATATTGTAGTTTCTGTGCAGGCACGAAGGGCCGAGAACAAAAATATCGACTGGCGAGGCGGATCTAGCATGTGGGTGGCAATTTGGCCACCACTATTCTATACCATGCAAAGGACATAAACATAAGAGATAGGTGAAGAGCTAGTGGTAACCAAGAGACAGATGAAGAGACCGTGGTACACAGAGGAGATAAATGAAGAGCCCGTGGTAGACAGGAGATAGATGAAGAGTCGGTGGTAGACAGGAGATAGATGAAGAGTCGGTGGTAGACAGAAGATAGATGAAGAGTCGATGGTAGACAGGAGATGATGAAGAGTTGGCAGTAGACAGGAGATGATGAAGAGTTGGCAGTAGACAGGAGATAGATGAAGGGTCGGTAGTAGACAGGAGATAGATGAAGGGTCGGTAGTAGACAGGAGATAGATGAAGGGTCGGTAGTAGACAGGAGATAGATGAAGGGTCGGTAGTAGACAGGAGATAGATGAAGGGTCGGTAGTAGACAGGAGATAGATGAAGAGCCCGAGGTAGACCCAGAGTCAGATGAACTGACAAGATACGATGAACAAGAACAAGAACTGCCAATAGTTGACGATCAGAGAATGTCAAGAACTGCCAATAGTTGACGATCAGAGAATGTCAAGAACTGCCAATAGTTGACGATCAGAGAATGTCAAGAACTGCCAATAGTTGACGATCAGAGAATGTCAAGAACTGCCAATAGTTGACGATCAGAGAATGTCAAGAACTGACAATAGTTGACGATCAGAGAATGTCAAGAACAGACAATAGTTGACGATCAGAGAATGTCAAGAACTGTAACCTCCGTGACATCTGAGGGAGGGAGCCTAGAGACGGACATTGCAATAAACCTCTGGTTTGATTTCCTTATTTCAAAAGCAATTTTGAGAGCATTTCATGTTAGCATAACATTCCAACGGGAGCCGCGATAGCTCAGTGGTTAGTGAACTAGACTACAAAGGACAAGGGGTAGGGTTCGATCCCAACCGACGACTTTCGGGTTCACCCAGCCTTAAATGGGTCCCGGATTTTTTTCTAGGAAAGTATAGGGGCACGGGCGTATTACCGACCACATTACCACGAACGAAAACGCCAGATTAAGAGGAAGACCGAGAGAGAGATGGATAAAGGGAATACTAGAGTCACTAGGAGGAATAACATCAGAAGAGGCCAACAGAAGAGCAAAGAATCGCAGATTGTTTCTCCCCTCGACGCCAACGGCAGCAGAGGAAGGATAGAAGAAGAGGAAGAAGATTACCGCGAAAATCATGCGCTGAAGGTCTGTCAAATTTATGGCCACTGACACCATGTTCCCAATACGCCATTGGCGTGACTTTTAAAAAAGATAATATTTAAAGAAACATATACAATATGTGTAAATGAGCAATCCCCATGCTAAATTCATTATTTATAAATGAACAAACTCGTACTATATTTATTAAATGTAAAAGAGCAATCCCCGTACCATATTTACCACATGCAAATGGCCAATCCCCGTACTGTATTTACCATATGTAAATAAGCAACCCCCATACCATATTTACCATATGTAAATGGTCAATTCCCGTACCGTTTTTACCATATGTAAATGAGCAATCCCCATACCATATTTACCACATGTAAATGAAAAATTCCCGTACCATATTTACCATATGTAAATGAAAAATTCCCGTACCATATTTACCACATGTAAATGAAAAACTCCCGTACCATATTTACCACATGTAAATGAAAAACTCCCGTACCATATTTACCATATGTAAATGAAAAATTCCCGTACCATATATAAATGAAATATTCCCGTTCCATATTTACCACATGTAAATGAAAAATTCTCGTACCATATTTACCACATGTAAATGACAAATTACCGTACCATATTTACCATATGTAAATGAAAAATTCCCATACCATATTTACAATATGTAAATGAAAAATTACCGTACCATATTTACCATATGTAAATGAAAAATTACCGTACCATATTTACCACATGTAAATGAAAAATTCCCGTACCATATTTACCACATGTAAATGAAATATTCCCGTACCATATTTACCACATGTAAATAAAAAATTCCCGTACCATATTTACCATATATAAATGATCAATCCCACACCATATTTAACGTGATTAAGCGAATTAACTGGAAGCAAACATGAAATAATCGTTCCTAGAAGAGACCACAGAAAGAAACAGCAAATGTAATGGTTCGACCATGTAACAAGACAGAAACAACTAAACACAATCAAAAAACACATCAAACGGGGATCTCAAAGGAAAGAACAGAGGAGAGAAGTCAGTTGAATAAAGATGGACAGACGAATATTTGAAGCTCAGAAATGTGGTTTCAGAAGAAAAAAAATCAACAAAAGAGTGAAAGATGACGATTCATATCTTCCTCTCGACGCTGAAAGGAAAAATGAGGAAGGAAAGTAGAGGAAGATTTACAACACAAATAGAAGGTGAAGGCGCGCCTCCCAGCACCAGAGCTGGAAGTTGTCAGCGACCCACAGCTGATGGCTTGCGCCAGGATCTGTGAGCCAGAACCATCCAGACCCTGCTCCAACTCTCCGTGGTGCCTCTAGTAACAGACTAACCTGTCTAGTCTGGCCAAGCGAGTAGAGATCGAAGAGGGAAGACAAGCCGGTACTCAAAAATGTTATGATGAAGTCGGATGTGTTGGGCCGAAAGGCGCAAATATCACAGTTATACTGTAAACCACAACACAACGTAGACACTCCCACTTAACCTCCTTTTTAAGAGCGGATGACGAAGAGGTGTACTCATATAGTCATCGGGCGAACGCAAACAAGCACAACAAAAATATAGAAAAGAAGATGGCGTTGAATGTACAATGTTCTCAGAGAGCCACCAAAAGCCTAAACCAGGAGGAGAAGATGGCTGTTACTTGTTATTAACAATCGTGACGCAGATCTTCATATTTGTGTTGTCCAACCCCCACATTTTGAAATCGAATCCCTCCAGTGGGGATTCATCCCCAATTTGTTAACCGCTGGGCTGCATGATCAATGACATCCTCTCAGCACCTGCTGCTAACACCGCCAGCGATGACGTGCGCAATGTCAATGCCAAGTTCGTGTAAACAAACTGTCCATTTCCGGGGCAGATGTCAAGGTCGAGCACAAATAGCCAGATAGTACTCTATTGTTATCAACAACACTTACATACTTAGGTAGCTGCACATGTCTTTGTGTATACATGTCAAGGTTGATCACGGAACCAGTAACAAAAAGTTATACAGTGTCCATGGTTAGCAACCACAGTTACAGACTTAAGTAGCTATATACACATGTCTTAGTGTATATACGACAAGATTGATCACTGAACCAGTAACAAATAGTCAGACAGTGTCCACAGTTAGCAACAACAGTTACAGGTAGCCCAAAGCTTTCTGAAATAAGAAAGCCTGTGCCTAGCTAAATTGACGTCACACCGGTAGGCCATGAATTTTTTCTTCATAAAATGGCTGCGCACTCGTGTGCTCACTGGATTTCGATATTTCGTTTTTGTTCCTGCAGTCGGCACTGGGTTGGCGCACATATCTCTGTGTACACAGCAGGTTGTAACGTCCAACTCAAGCCAACCACTTACTACAGGAACATATGAAATTCAGAATCCTCAACACAAATGCCAAGGAAGTCCTACTATATGGTTGCAAATCATGGAGAGAGATAAAGACTCATAGCAACACACTTAAATCTTTCATAAACAGATGCCTTCAACAGCTTCCTAACCACCATCAACATCGTGTGTCATACCGGTTGACGTAGGCGATCATGTCCCTTCCACAATCTTCTAGCCACGGTACATCGTGTCAATTCTGTTCTTGAATCTGTTTCGAGTCATGATACCAAGCTATCTATAATATCTTATAGTATCTTCTATCATGTCGTCCGCGATCTCTCTTTATCTCTATTTTGCCAGCTGTAACCAAGTATTCCAACTTCCTTCTTCTCATGATGTGCCCGAAAAATGTTTATTATTTCTTTCTGATGTTTTTTACGAACTCCCTTTTTATGTTGGCCTCTTTGAGAGTTTCCTCACTGGTATTTTTAGCAGTCCAGGGAACTCAATATTCTTCAGTGAAATCCCATCTCTGTGACCTCTAATCGTCTTTTCATTTGTTTGTTTATTGTCCATGATTCGCTTCCATGGGTCAGAACTGGCTCTATATAGCACCGATGAACTCTCTTTTTCCAAATAATAGATGGCCAAATGAGGCTGATAAGTGACAACGTTTGGAAAATAACTGTCCAGATACCAATATGAATGGAGATCAAGAAAAGGAAATTGAGATGGAATGGCCACACATTGTGAAGACCAACAAGCAACATTGTAAGACAGTCGGTGAACTGAAACCCACAAGGAACTAGGAAAGTTGGAAGGCCCAAGCATACCTGGAGATGAACCATCGAGATATAGGCAAAGGCTGCAAGATGGACATAGGCTCAGTTGGAGAAGATAACACAGAACACATTGACTCAGTTGGAGAAGATAGCACAGAACACACAGGCTCAGTTAGAGAAGATAGCACAGAACACATTGGCTCAGTTGGAGAAGATAGCACAGAACACACAGGCTCAGTTAGAGAAGATAACACAGAACACATAGGCTCAGTTGGAGAAGATAGCACAGAACACACAGGCTCAGTTAGAGAAGATAACACAGAACACATAGGCTCAGTTGGAGAAGATAGCACAGAACACACAGGCTCGGTTAGAGAAGATAACACAGAACACATAGGCTCAGTTGGAGAAGATAGCACAGAACACACAGGCTCAGTTAGAGAAGATAGCACAGAACACATTGGCTCAGTTGGAGAAGATAGCACAGAACACACAGGCTCAGTTAGAGAAGATAGCACAGAACACATTGGCTCAGTTGGAGAAGATAGCACAGAACACATAGGCTCAGTTGGAGAAGATAGCACAGAACACATAGGCTCAGTTGGAGAAGATAGCACAGAACACATTGGCTCAGTTGGAGAAGATAGCACAGAACACATAGGCTCAGTTGGAGAAGATAGCACAGAACACACAGGCTCAGTTGGAGAAGATAGCACAGAACACACAGGCTCAGTTGGAGAAGATAGCACAGAACACACAGGCTCAGTTGGAGAAGATAGCACAGAACACATAGGCTCAGTTGGAGAAGATAGCACAGAACACATAGGCTCAGTTGGAGAAGATAGCACAGAACACACAGGCTCAGTTGGAGAAGATAGCACAGAACACATTGGCTCAGTTGGAGAAGATAGCACAGAACACATTGGCTCAGTTGGAGAAGATAGCACAGAACACATAGGCTCAGTTGGAGAAGATAGCACAGAACACATTGGCTCAGTTGGAGAAGATAGCACAGAACACACAGGCTCAGTTGGAGAAGATAGCACAGAACACATAGGCTCAGTTGGAGAAGATAGCACAGAACACATAGGCTCAGTTGGAGAAGATAGCACAGAACACATAGGCTCAGTTGGAGAAGATAGCACAGAACACATAGGCTCAGTTGGAGAAGATAGCACAGAACACATAGGCTCAGTTGGAGAAGATAGCACAGAACACACAGGCTCAGTTGGAGAAGATAGCACAGAACACACAGGCTCAGTTGGAGAAGATAGCACAGAACACACAGGCTCAGTTGGAGAAGATAGCACAGAACACATTGGCTCAGTTGGAGAAGATAGCACAGAACACACAGGCTCAGTTGGAGAAGATAGCACAGAACACATAGGCTCAGTTGGAGAAGATAGCACAGAACACATTGGCTCAGTTGGAGAAGATAGCACAGAACACATAGGCTCAGTTGGAGAAGATAGCACAGAACACATAGGCTCAGTTGGAGAAGATAGCACAGAACACATAGGCTCAGTTGGAGAAGATAGCACAGAACACATAGGCTCAGTTGGAGAAGATAGCACAGAACACACAGGCTCAGTTGGAGAAGATAGCACAGAACACATTGGCTCAGTTGGAGAAGATAGCACAGAACACATAGGCTCAGTTGGAGAAGATAGCACAGAACACATTGGCTCAGTTGGAGAAGATAGCACAGAACACATAGGCTCAGTTGGAGAAGATAGCACAGAACACACAGGCTCAGTTGGAGAAGATAGCACAGAACACACAGGCTCAGTTGGAGAAGATAGCACAGAACACGGGTCTGTTGGAGAGTGTGGTTGTAGCCCTTTGTTCAATGAGGGGTTGCAAGTCAAGTCTTCTGTTACTAGAATATTATGGGGGGGGGGGGAATAACAATGCCAGGCTTTTAAATATTACAGATCACACTTTGAGCGATATGGTCATGTGAATCTTCTGTGACGTCTGACGTTAAGCCTTATGGTAATGTGAATCTTTCTGTGACGTCTGACGTTAAGCCTTATGGTAATGTGAATCTTTCTGTGATCTCTGATATTAGTTGATATGGTAATGTGAATCTTTCTGTGATCTGACGTTATGGTTTATGGTAATGTGAATATTTCTGTGATCTCTGATATTAGTTGATATGGTAATGTGAATATTTATGTGATCTCTGATATTGGTTGATATGGTAATGTGAATATTTATGTGATCTCCGATATTGGTTGATATGGTAATATGAATATTTATGTGATCTCTGATATTGGTTGATATGGTAACGTGAATATTTATGTGATCTCTGATATTGGTTGATATGGTGATGTGAATATTTATGTGATCTCTGATATTGGTTGATATGGTAACGTGAATATTTATGTGATCTCCGATATTGGTTGATTGGTAACGTGAATATTTATGTGATCTCTGATATTGGTTGATATGGTAATGTGAATATTTATGTGATCTCTGATATTGGTTGATATGGTAATGTGAATATTTATGTGATCTCTAATATTGGTTGATATGGTAATGTGAATATTTATGTAATCTCTGATATTGGTTGATATGGTAACGTGAATATTTATGTGATCTCTGATATTGGTTGATATGGTGATGTGAATATATGTGTGATCTCTATCTAAGACACGAGGCAGGAGGATGACAATATGAGAGACGGGATGTTTGATAATACAGGCTCATTGGTGCCGTCATTAAATAGACTCATTAAATAGACTCATTAAATAGGCTAATTAAATAGACTCATTAAATAGGCTCATTAAATAGGCTCATTAAATAGACTCATTAAATAGACTCATTAAATAGACTCATTAAATAGACTCATTAAATAGGCTCATTAAATAGGCTCATTAAATCGACTCATTAAATAGACTCATTAAATAGACTCATTAAATAGACTCATTAAATAGGCTCATTAAATAGACTCATTAAATAGGCTCATTAAATAGGCTCATTAAATAGGCTCATTAAATAGGCTCATTAAATAGGCTCATTAAATAGACTCATTAAATAGACTCATTAAATAGACTCATTAAATAGACTCATTAAATAGACTCATTAAATAGGCTCATTAAATAGACTCATTAAATAGGCTCATTAAATAGACTCATTAAATAGACTCATTAAATAGACTCATTAAATAAGACTCATAAAATAGGCTCATTAAATAGACTCATTAAATAGACTCATTAAATAGACCCATTAAATAGACCCATTAAATAGACTCATTAAATAGACTCATTAAATAGACTCATTAAATAGGCTCATTAAATAGACTCATTAAATAGACTCATTAAATAGGCTCATTAAATAGACTCATTAAATAGACTCATTAAATAGACTCATTAAATAGGCTCATTAAATAGACTCATTAAATAGACTCATTAAATAGACTCATTAAATAGGCTCATTAAATAGACTAATTAAATAGGCTAGGAGAGAAGAGACCAGCGGGGGTGTTAGAACTCAGCCCCACATCATAAACATAGAGCGACGGTCAATCAAGTGATTCGGTCACCATCTCACGATGGAGCAATGGTCGTGAACCCAACAGCCAGCGCCCTGGTCTCATGATAATATTAGAGTGCTTGATACAATTAGACGGGCAGATAATATTTGAGGGGTAGATAATATTAGAGTGCTTGATACAATTAGACGGGCAGATAATATTTGAGGGTAGATAATATTAGAGTGCTTGATACAATTAGACGGGCAGATAATATTGGAGGGGGTAGATAATATTAGAGGGGTAGATAATATTAGAGTGGTTGATAAAATTAGACGGGCAGATAATATTTGAGGGGGTAGATAATATTAGAATGGTTGATAAAATTAGACGGGCAGATAATATTTGAGGGGTAGATAATATTAGAGTGGTTGATAAAATTAGACGGGCAGATAATATTTGAGGGGTAGATAATATTAGAGTGCTTGATACAATTAGACGGGCAGATAATATTGGAGGGGGTAGATAATATTAGAGGGGTAGATAATATTAGAGTGGTTGATAAAATTAGACGGGCAGATAATATTTGAGGGGGTAGATAATATTAGAATGGTTGATAAAATTAGACGGGTAGATACTATTTGAGGGGTAGATACTATTAGTGTAGTAGATAATATTAGAGGGGTAGATAATATTAGAGTGGTTGATAAAATTAGACGGGTAGATAATATTAGAGGGGGTAGATAATGTTAGAATGGTTGATAAAATTAGACGGGTAGATAATATTAGAGGGGGTAGATAATGTTAGAATGGTTGATAAAATTAGACGGGTAGATAATATTAGAGGGGGTAGATAATGTTAGAATGGTTGATAAAATTAGACGGGTAGATACTATTAGAGGGGTAGATAATATTAGAGTGGATGATAAAATTAGACGGGTAGATAATATTAGAGGGGGTAGATAATGTTAGAATGGTTGATAAAATTAGACGGGTAGATACTATTAGAGGGGTAGATAATATTAGAGTTGATGATAAAATTAGACGGGTAGATAATATTAGAGGGGGTAGATAATGTTAGAATGGTTGATAAAATTAGACGGGTAGATAATATTAGAGGGGTAGATAATATTAGAGTTGTTGATACAATTAGATGGGTAGATAATATTTGAGGGGTAGATAATATTAGAGTGGTTGATACAATTAGACGGGTAGATAATAAATATTTGAGGGGTAGATAATATTAGAATGGTTGATAAAATTAGACGGGTAGATAATATTGGAGGGGTAGATACTATTAGAGGGATAGAAACTAATAGAGGAGTAGATAATATTAGAGGGGTCGATAATATTAGAGTGGTTGATAAAATTAGAAAGGTAGATAATATCAGAGGGGTAGATAATATTAGAAGAATAGATAATATTACAGGGGTAGATAATATTAGAAGGGTAGCTAATACTAGAAGGGTAGATAATATTGAAGAGGTAGATACTATTCGAAGGGTAGATAATATTAGAGGGGTAGATTATATTAGCCGGGTAGATAATGTTAGTAGGGTTGATAGCATTAGAGGGGTAGATAATATTAGAGAGGTGGATAATATTAGTAGGGCGAAGAAGAGAGAGGTATAAATCACAATGTCTAAAACCAGTGACTGAAAGTGGGATGCTGTGAAGGCATGACTTGGGGCACTCCGAGGCGGATTTATAAGGACCGGGTCTAACGGAAGGAGTTCGTTGTCCTACAAAACGTTGATAGAAACATGTGTTGGTCCGTAGACACCAAACGTCAAGAAAATGAGAGAAAAAACAAGATGAAGAAAAGAAGGGAAGGGAGAAAAGATAAACGGATGTAGAGGGAAAAAACCCCGAAAAAAAAGAAGATAAGATATGGAAAGAAAATTGCAAGAAAATAGAAAGAAGAAGATCAACGGATAGAAAAATAAACATAATATGAAGATGTGAAGGAAATTAAATGAAGAAAGATGAAGAAGAAAAAAAAAGAGGAAGAACTGAAAACAAGCGAAATAACAAGTGAAAAGAATACGAGGAAAAAATATAAGAGGGATGAAAGAGGGAAAGACATGAGAAGAAAAAGATTAAAATAACAAGAAAAAAAGGAAGAAAGAGTAGTGGTGAATGTATGTGTATATAAATATAAACACGATTTAGTAAACTAAAAAATAAAAAGCAAAAAGTGTTGGTGTTTTGTCCCGTAGATATCACATCACCAGTGAATCTCAAACAAGTCATTTAGTTCAAAATGTAGCAGGGCCGCCAACCAAAACAGTGTGAGGACCTCTGCTCAACCACAAAACAATAGTAAACTAATACCAAGTCTGACACACGGAAAAAACGCGGGCCAAACTGACGGCAGATACTAACACATGCCCCCACAATGCATTAACAACATATGCTTCCAATATACAATGCTCATACCCGCTTGTGCTCAAGATGAAGCAGATTTGACACAATCTCAGGTAACCGAGTACATTCTATTATCCGGACTGATGTAACCAGGTTGTGCACTGGGGATATACTTTGTGCATCCATTATTTCTGGACTTGGCGTCTTCTGGCATGTCTTTTAGAGTTACCGAACAATTCTTTCAAAAGACTGAGATCTTTGGTGCATTTCCGGGCTTCCTATGTTCTTCCTTTATGTTGTTGCTTTATTGTATGCCTTTTGATGATGAGAATCAATAACAATTGATGTATGTCTATTAACTCTATCACTACGTTTCGCCGCACAGTGCGTCACCCTCAATTTGATTACTGAGAACCGTCATCAAACCATATTCTTTTTAAGGGTTAAGGCATAAAAATGCGAAGCTGCAGTAAAGCTGAATGTGAGGACAAATTACAAAATAGAAAAAAATGGTATGTAAGAAGCTTTACGTGATAAGTGGACGACATTCCGATTGTTTTTGTTTTGGTTGTTTCGTTATTAGTTTTGTGTGTTTTTGTTTTGCTTGTTTCGTTATTAGTTTTGTGTGTTTTTTGTTTGTTTGTTCCAGATGAAGGCCTATTGGGCCGAAACGTCGTTTAGTCTGTGTCGTCCACTTATCACGTAAAGCTTCTTACATATTCTTTTTTACATGTTTTGTATCGTCTCGGTATTGGTGACATGTAATACCATGTTCAATTATCTACAAATTCATTTATTGGATGGTACATGATCGATAAATATGAATATGTAAATTGATTCTTAATGTGACTCTAAATGTGTTGTTCTGTCTGTGGGGGCGATCAACACACTTAACCTGACTGCTGACTTCATGTGGGAGTCTGGAATCCTGCTCTGACTGAGTCTTGATCGCAGAGAGAGAGAGAGAGAGAGAGAGAGAGAGAGAGAGAGAGAGAGAGAGATTCTTAAAACAATGACCATTTTTGTCTCTGAAATGTCTTCCGTAGCTTTGATAACAACTTCCATACCGAAAGAGTTCATCATTTTTGTATTTCGCGTGACAGTCTGGTAAGGGAAACGAATTTATATAGGGATTCGTAAAAGGAGGTATCTGATCATCAGAAGCGGCCACCTTTAGAGAGCATGTGCACTCGGTCATGGTAATAGGTGTCTTTCTCCAGTTGCATTCCTGGCTCGACATATGTAAAAGCGATCTGACTGAACACAATATGTCCGTATCCCACCATAAGTTTAAAAAAAAAAAAAGTAAAGTTACCCCCGTCACGCCAAGTGGCGTATAGGGAAATATGGTGTTAGTGACCATAAATTTTACAGGCCTTCAGCTCATGATTTTTGGGGTAATGTGGTCGGTGTTGCGCCCGTGCCGCTTTACTTTCCCAGAAAAAAATCCGATACCCATTAAAGACTGGGTGAACCGGAAGCCGTCGGTTGGGATCGAACCCTACCTCTTGTCCTTTGTAGTCCAGTTAATTAACCACTGAGCTATCGCCGCTACCCGTATCCCGCTATGCCGGTGGCAAATTACCACAATGAGTCCGTGGTATCTTCGTAGCTTTACCATACTCCAGTCTCTGGGCAGTGAGATCCTAATGCCTAAACCTTTCGGATAACGATGAAAAACAGAAGGCCCCGCGTGCACTGTGTTGACTTTAAAGGGCCCTCGAAACAAATAAATAAATAACCAAAAAAGTAGACCATAAGGTCACCATACGGGCAAAATTGTTATGGATAACTACCAAAAAAACATCAGACCATGAACAATAAAAATATGAGTAACACTAAAGTCGGAGAATATCTACCTCAATGGCGAGGGACACACGGTCATACGACTAGTGTGTCATCATCATCATCATCAAGTACTGGGCCTGCTGGCGTAGGTGATTACGTCTCTCCACAATTTTCGATCTCGAAAGTTATTTATCATTTCTGTTCTTGACCTTCTGCCAAGCCGTTCTCTTAAGTTGTCTGGTGTTTTTTTTTCTCTTTGCTTTCCTCTATCTCTTCGTCCCTCAATTTTCCCTGCTGACTAGTGTGTGCTAGGAACAAAACAGGCACTTACGACAAATGAAATCTCTGGATATTCCCAGAGTTGCAGGGTCTTTTCGCGGGTAGTTTAAAAAAAAAAAAAGTTGGTATATGCAAAACGAAAAATAAAAGTTGGTATATGCAAAACGAAAAATAAAAGTTGGTATATGCAAAACGAAAATAAAAGTTGGTATATGCAAAACGAAAAATAAAAGTTGGTATATGCAAAACGAAAAAAAAAATTGGTATATGCAAAACGAAAAAAAAAAATTGGTATATGCAAAACGAAAAAAAAAAATTGGTATATGCAAAACGAAAAAAAAAATTGGTATATGCAAAACGAAAAAAAAAAAAAAAATTGGTATATGCAAAACGAAAAAAAAAAAAAAAGAAATGTGGAGTTATTCATTGCCACTCACTGAATGCTGGTTGCGCTGAAATTCTCTCACCGTAAAGTAAAATAATGTAGGGCAAAGAGATCGTCACGTTCTGAGCTATCAAACCTCTGCCATGCGTGTAAGTCACATTAAAACAAAGCAATATATCTCCCCGTCTTCAGTTCTGTGTAGCACAATTCTGGTTCCCTCCTAACAAGTGTGAAACGCTGTTAAAGATGTGTTGTACTGAAGTCAACGGCTGAGAGGAAATGTTGATTTTCTTTTTTCGCCATTTCTTTTTTTCCTACTTCACTTTATTTATTTGTGGGGGAAAAGAGGCAGGAGAACGAGAAATGATGGATGGATAAGTTTTTTTTGTTCATTTTCTTTCTTTTTTTTTTTAAGAAGGAAAGATGGGAGTAACTCATTACGGAATGGGGATGGAGAGGTAGGCGTATAGGGAATAGTAAATAAATACCAGCTTGTTATTAGAGCATCGACCGAACCCACTGTCGAGGGCAAGCCGGCACCCGGAGAGAAATTACAGGTTTGAAAGCTGTCGATGTGAGTGATTTCTCTGGAATACATCTTGGGAGGGAGGGGGAGAGAAGTGAGATGTGATGGAATGTGAAATAAGAGAGAGAGAGAATGGGTGGGTGGGAGAAATAATGAGAGAAGTACTTAATGAGACGTTTTGATTGCATTGATGTGCGAGTATAGGACAATGGACGTGTGTGTAATAGAGATATATATATATAGAGAGAGAGAATGGATGGGTGGGAGAAATAATGAGAGAAGTAGTTAATGATACATTTTGATTGCATTGATGTGCGAGTATAGGACAATGGACGTGAGAGAGAGAGAGAGAGAGAGAGAGAGAGAGAGAGAGAGAGAGAGAGCGAACGGTTCATTGAGATTTAGAAAAGTAAGAATGTGCAGTCTTTTATGAACCCGATGTAGAAATTATAGGAGAGATAATCTAAGTAACGCAAACAAAGTGAGAGAAAAGAACAGGGGGCACACAAACACATCTACCTAGCAACACACATACATACCTTGCATCATACACACACATAATTTCAGCCCTATTGGCTCCTGTTCTATGCGCCAAGGTTGGCTCTGAAGGGAACATTATGATGCCGATTCATTGAGTGTCAGCTGCGGCAACGTCTCAATTTTCTTAAGTTCGGTACGAAGAGATTAAGGTTCAAATGTCCTGTGCAGTCGATGCGTATCGTGCATATTTGTGTTGTTAGTTCGCTCAGGCGATAGACATTATCTAAATATATATATATCTCTCTCTCTCTGCGATCAGGACTCAATCAGAGTAGGATTCCAGACTCTCACATGGAGTCAGCTGTCAGGTTAAGTGTGTTGATCGCCCCCACAGACAGAACATCACAATTAGAGTCTGCCAGATCCACTCTGATTGAACACAGACACACACTAAGATATGAATAATAAGATGTATTACCTAAATAACTGAACTTGAAAACAGGAACTGAAAAGACGCCTTCTTGGTTGGTATAGAATCATCTAACACACTCCACCACTGCCCTTTAACAAATAATACAACAAATGTGGAAGCACTTTTTGCAAAGCAAATCCAAAAAAAATCATCACTGGGTGCCATACCGGTTAGTGTAGGCGATCATGTCCTTCCACAATTCTCTACTCACATCACATTGTATCAAATCTGTTGTTGACTATTTTCAAAGCCATGACACCAAGCTATCTAGTGTCTTTGTAGTCCGCGAACTCTTTTTCCCTGTAACTGGCCACTTGTAAACAAGTATTCCAACTTTCCTCTTCTGAAGATGTGTTCGAAAAATGTTGATAGTTTCTTTCTGATGTTTTTAGGAGCTTCCTTTCTGTGTTGGTCTCTTTGAGAATTTCCTCGTTGGTCTTTTTAACTGTCCAGGGAACTCTCAACAATCTTCTGAAAAATTCCATCCATGTAGTCTCTAATCGTCTTTTAATTTGTTTGTCTACTGCCCATGATTCGCTTCCATAGGTCAGAATTAGCCCTATATAAGTAAAAGTAAAGAGCCGCGTCACGCCAAGTGACGTAATGGAATATCGTTTTAGTGACCATAATTTTTACAGATCTTCGGTACATGATTTTTGGAGTAATTTGGTTAATATTGGTCTCGAGCCTATTTACTTTTCAGAAGAAAAAAAAATCCGGTAACCATTGAAGGCTGGGTGAACCCAGAAGCCGTGGATCAAGATAGAACCCGACCTATTGTCCTTTGTGATTAGCTCTGTATAGACAGATGAAAAGAATAATGGACTCCAAAAATAAACACAACAATTTGTTTTGGGTTGCTTCCACCGTGTCACTACGCTACCAATAGGGGTGAATGTTGTACCAGTTAGCACTGCTTGTAAAATGGTCACCATTTGGTGTATGCGAACACCATTACCCGGAAACTGAGAATAAAAACCCTCGTAAAGGCTTCGTGGCTTGGCTTGTACGCGGCGACAAAAAGTGTTAATTTGGTTTCGTGCGTGTAGCTCTCTCTCTCTCTCTCTCTCTCTCTCTCTCTTGCTTCCCTCTCACTATTATATGTGAGTGTGTGGAGTGCATATATATATATATATATATATGTATGTGTGTGTGTGTGTGTGTGTGTGTGCGCGTGCGTGCGTGCGTGTGTGTGTGCTACATGGAACCTGTTCTACTATATGGAAGCGAGTCATGGACGATAAGCATGACAACACAGAGAACATTAGAGGCAGCTGAGATGTGGTTTATCAGAAGAATGTGACGAATTACAAGGATAGCAAAAATTACAAATGACGAATGTTTAAAACCAAATGGAGAAACCAGAAATATCATCAAAATCATAAGGAAGAGATAATCTACATTTATTGGACATGCCATGCGAAAAGAAGGCATTGAAAATAATATAACAACAGGCAGAATGAATGGAAAGAAGATCAGAGGAAAACCAAGAGAAAAAAATATTGAGCAGCTTATCCAAATGGCGTAACGAAAGATCACTGACTGGAGTTATGAGATATATGATGGACCGAGTGATGTGGAGAGAAATGGTCGCCTACGCCAACAGCATGGCACCAGATGGTATAAAGATATCAATCACTGACTGGAGTTATGAGATATATGATGGACCGAGTGATGTGGAGAGAAATGGTCGCCTACGCCAACAGCATGGCACCAGATGGTATAAAGATATCAATCACTGACTGACAGGACCGGATGAAGAGGTAGGTACATGGAAGATGAAACTGACAAATAGATCGTGATGTACATATGGATAGATGGATGGATGGATAGACGGATGGATATAAATGATGGATGGAGGGATGGTGTGTATAAATAATGGATGGAAGGAGAGATGGATGGATATAGATGGTGATTGACGGATAGAAGAATCGGTGGATATACATGATTGATGGATATGGTTAATGAATGAAGAGGTCGGTAAATGTAAGTGAACAGAAAGAAGAACTCTCACAGTGAGGTGAATGTGGATGGATGGACAGACAAGAAGACAGCCATAGAGAGAGGTGGGTGGAAGTGAGTGGATGGAGCAGACACAAATACTAACACACGGACAGAGAGAGAAACAAGGTGGGTGGAAGTGAGTGGATGGAGCAGACACAAATACTAACACACGGACAGAGAGAGAAACAAGGTGGGTGGAAGTGAGTGGATGGAGCAGACACAAATACTAACACACGGACAGAGAGAGAAACAAGGTAGGTGGAAGTGAGTGGATGGAGCAGATATAAATACTATCACACGGACAGAGAGAGAAACAAGGTAGGTGGAAGTGAGTGGATGGAGCAGATATAAATACTAACACACGGACAGAGAGAGAAACAAGGTGGGTGGAAGTGAGTGGACGGAGCAGATATAAATACTAACACACGGACAGAGAGAAAAACAAGGTGGGTGGAAGTGAGTGGATGGAGCAGATATAAATACTAACACACGGACAGAGAGAGAAACAAGGTGGGTGGAAGTGAGTGGATGGAGCAGATATAAATACTAACACACGGACAGAGAGAGAAACAAGGTGGGTGGAAGTGAGTGGACGGAGCAGATATAAATACTAACACACGGACAGAGAGAGAAACAAGGAAAAACACGAACATATGTTCCCTAAACAAAAGTATGCAACTTCTTCCTCCCCAATTTAAATAAACTAAATATATAATAACAAAAACATACCTGTCCCCAATTTAAAAAAGGTAACGGTAAAGGTAAAGGCAACGGTAAAGGTAAAGATAACGGTAAAGGTAAAGGTAAAGGTAACGGTAAAGATAACGGTAAAGATAAAGGTAACGGTAAAGGTAAAGGTAACGGTAAAGATAACGGTAAAGGTAAAGATAACGGTAAAGGTAAGAGTAAAGGTAACGGTAAAGATAAAGATAATGGTAAAGGTAAGAGTAAAGTTAAAGATAATGGTAAAGATGCAGATAACGGTAAAGGTAAGGGTAAAGGTAACTGTAAAGATAACAGTAAAGGTAAAGGTAACGGTAAAGGTAAAGATAACGGTAAAGGTAAAGATAAAGGTAACGGTAAAGGTAACTGTAAAGATAACGGTAAAGGTAAAGGTAACGGTAAAGGTAACTGTAAAGATAACGGTAAAGGTAAAGGTAAAGGTAAAGATAACGGTAAAGGTAAAGATAAAGGTAACGGTAAAGGTAAAGATAAAGGTAACGGTAAAGTTAACGGTAACGGTAAAGGTAACGGTAAAGATAACGGTAAAGGTAACGGTAAATGTAAAGATAACGGTAAAGGTAACGGTAAAGATAACGGTAACGGTAAAGATAACGGTAAAGGTAAAGATAACGGTAAAGGTAAAGATAACGGTAAAGATAACGGTAAAGGTAAAGATAACGGTAAAGGTAAAGGTAACGGTAAAGATAACGGTAAAGGTAAAGATAAAGGTAACGGTAAAGGTAAAGATAAAGGTAACGGTAAAGATAAAGGTAACGGTAAAGATAAAGGTAACGGTAAAGATAAAGGTAACGGTAAAGATAACGGTAACGGTAAAGGTAACGGTAAAGATAAAGGTAACGGTAAAGGTAAAGATAAAGGTAACGGTAAAGATAAAGGTAACGGTAAAGATAACGGTAAAGATAAAGGTAACGGTAAAGATAACGGTAAAGATAACGGTAACGGTAAAGGTAACGGTAAAGGTAACGGTAAAGATAAAGGTAACGGTAAAGATAAAGGTAAAGATAGGGAGGCGCGATAGCTCAGCGGTTAGTGAACTGGACTACAAAGGACAAGGGGTAGGATTGGATCCTAACCGACGGCCTCCGGGTTCACCCAGCCTTTAATGGGTACCGGATTTTTTTCTGGGAAAGTGAAGCGGCACGGGCGTAATACCGACCACATTACCCCAAAAATCACGTGCTGAAGGTCTGTAAAATTTATGGTCACTAACACCATATTTCCTATACGCCACCTGGCGTGACGGGGGTATTTTACTTTTCTACTTACTAACGGTAGCGATAATGGTAAAGGTAGCGGTAAAGGTAAAGATAACGGTAGCGATAACGGTAAAGGTAACGATAACGGTAAAGGTTACGCTGAAGGTAAAGGTAACAATAACGGTAAAGGTAACGCTGAAGGTAAAGGTAAAGTACGAGACTTGAATCGGCGTCTCAGGAAGCGAGTTTTCACCCATATGTGCACGGCCGCCTATCCAGAAGTGTTCGGAGACTTCTGGATATTGTCGCTTCAAGCATCGAAACTCACGATGCGAGGCGGCATTTATCACCTTCCCAGAGTACTATACCCTAGTATCCATTTCTGCCAGCGGCTGGTTCGACCACGGGGTATTTTTTGTTCCCAACCAAGAGTACAACTCACGCAAGTCAACTATAAGTTTCAGGACACGTAAGTAGTATATATCCAGTGATAGGACCGTGGAAACTGCGTTCAAACGCAGATAAATCCTTATATAAATAGTCTACACGCAGATCAACGCAGATTTTTTTTTTCCTTATATGAGAGTCTTCATTTTTTCTTATATGAGAGTCTACCCGCCCATTTTGGTTCCGGTGACCTCTCGTTGACCTCTCGGTTGACCTCTCGTTGTGAAGGCGTCGAAACGCAGATAAATCCTTATATAAATAGTCTACACGCAGATCGAGGCAAAATTTTTGGTGCGGTTTTTCCTTATATGAGAGTCTTCATTTTTTCTTATATGAGAGTCTACCCGCCCATTTTTGTTCCGGTCGTGGTGCTCGTGGTGGTGGTGGTGACCTCCCGGTGACCTCCCGTTGACCTCTCGTGGCGGTGGTGGTGAAGGGGTGGTGAAGGGGTGGTGGTGGTATCATAAATCTATTATATTCTTTGTAGTTTAAATGGTTCCGTAACTTTCATAAATCTATTCTTTCTTTATACTCTCAGGCAATAAAAAACAGTGACAAGTTTATTTATTGTTTTTTAAAAACTTCCTTTAGAATTAAAGGTAACAGCTTAGGCCGTTACACACGCTACACGCCAAATGCGAAACACCGCGTTAATTAAGCAAGATCAAAGAGCTCGGTAGACGCGCAGCGAAGACGCATTAGACGGACCGCGTTTACATCAAAGGATTACCCTTGAGCACACTAATAAATTTATCACCGTAGCCGGTAAGTGTTCATCAGGAGAGTCATTTAACAGGGGAATTTTACGATACCGATGTTTTAATGTGAGACGCTTGGGGGTAATTAACAGTGACAAGTTATTTATTTATTGTTTTTATTCGTATATATCCCACAATAGATAACACAGGTGTAGACAATAATGTAGTCTTCAACTATTGCACATTATAGACAAGTATAATACATAAGAAACAAAGTAGTTTATTTACAAGAAGTAATACATGATACTGTTAAATTGCTAAAGGGGAGGTGGTCACGTTGTTCAGAATGGACCTGTCGCTTGCTGGGGTGAGGTAGTAAGTTGGAAGTTGTAGTTGTAGAGGTAGCTGGTTGTGGAGGTAGTTGTAGTAGTGAAAGTTGTAGTAGAGCAGGGGACGACGTTCAAATTACGTTACTCCCAAAGCCACGAAAGCTTAGACTTTGGAGTTCTATATCTTTAGCACTTCAACGAATAACAGACAACAGTAATGGTGAACCTTACAGATAAGAAAACTTAGTTCCAAACCCCAAAATTTCGTCTCATAACTAAAAAGTTGAACTCAAAACATTAAAAATCTAGGTCCAAAGTCATAAAAAAAGTTAGACACGGTAGGGCAAAAGGGCATATTCTTTCCAACCAATACTCCCTATTCTTCTACACATCTGCATCTCGAAGCCTTCGAATTTATATTCAATGTTTGGCTACTGACTATATTTTGCGCCGATTGCTCAGAGTCGATTCTATATTCAACCACTGAACTCTCTGTCGATGTAGTAGACACGTATGTCATGTCATTGTAATAGACACGTATGTCATGTCATTTTATCAGAGACATATGGTATGTCGTTGTAATAGCCATGTCGTTGTATCAGTCATGTCGATGTAGTAGACACGTATGGCATGTCAATGTAACAGTCATTTCGTTGTAATAGTCATCTCGTTGTAACAGTCACGTATGTCATGTCGTTTTATCAGAGACGTATGGTATGTCGTGATGGACGAATGTAGGTTGTCGACTGTGCCATGATGGATGAATGTAGGTTTTCGACTGTGTCGGGATGGATCATGTAGGTTGTCTAGTGTCTCATGATGGTTGTATGTAGGTTGTCGACTGTGTCGAGATGGATGAATGTAGGTTGTCGACTGTGCCATGATGGATCATGTAGGTTGTCGACTGTGCCATGATGGATCATGTAGGTTGTCGACTGTGTCGAGATGGATGAATGTAGGTTGTCGACTGTGCCATGATGGATCATGTAGGTTGTCGACTGTGCCATGATGGATCATGTAGGTTGTCGACTGTGTCGAGATGGATGAATGTAGGTTGTCTAGTGTCTCATGATGGTTGTATGTAGATTGTCGACTGTGTCGTGATGGACGAATGTAGGTTGTCGACTGTGCCATGATGGATGAATGTAGGTTTTCGACTGTGTCGGGATGGATCATGTAGGTTGTCTAGTGTCTCATGATGGTTGTATGTAGGTTGTCGACTGTGTCGAGATGGATGAATGTAGGTTGTCGACTGTGCCATGATGGATCATGTAGGTTGTCAACTGTGCCATGATGGATGAATGTAGGTTGTCTAGTGTCGCATGATGGTTATATGTATGTTGTCTAATGTGCCATGATGGATGAATGTAGGTTTTCTAATGTGCCATGATGGATGAATGTAGGTTTTCTAGTGTGTCGGGATGGCTGAATGTAGGTTCTGTCTAGTGTGTCGTGATGAGTGTATGTAGATTGTCTAGTGTGCCATGATGGTTGTATGTAATTGTCGAGTATGCTCCAACAAATCACCGCGCCATTTAAACTTCTTTGAACACAATGGACACAGATGTTCACCAGAAGAAACTTCATTATGAGAAACCATCTGGAGAAAATCCAATAACCCTTTCGTCAACCATATTTAACATACCTAGTTTAACTTCATCAAACATCAAGCTCAACAATACTTAGCATGCCTACTTTAAAAACATCGATACAATTGAATAACCTTTTATCGATAAGCCTTAACGTACTTTAAGAGAAAATATTCCAACTTACAGTGTAAAATAGAATCTCAATCCGTTAGAATGAATAGTAACTTTCCTTGAAGCAACCAAACTTATAACACGAAAGCCCTGAAGGGTCTTGTTTAAATATAGCCTGGTAACAAATGAATACATTATCCAATCAGTGAGTGATTATGCCAACATCGACTGATATCTGGATTAACCAATTAGAGAAGAGCATTAACATTGGAGGTGGAGCAAAGAAATGACTGACATCTGTATTATAACCATTCAGAAAAGAGCATTAACATGGGAGGCGGAGCAAAGAAATGGCTGACATCTGTATTATAACCAGTCAGAAAAGAGCATTACTATGAACGGCAGAGTGATTAACCAATTATAGAAGAGCGTAACTTTGAAAACGGTTCCAGTTCCATCTTAAGGTAAATGAATTGGTCGGGTTCTCATCGAGGATCGTGGGCGTTTCTGGTCCATAGAATGTGTTTGGATAAACTTATGTAGGAGTTTATGTTCCTGGGGGTTGATATTATTCACACATATGATAAGGCGTATAAGAAACATTCCAAGTTTTATAACGTGATGGCTAACCTAGTATACACATGATCGGAGAGAAATGAGCTGTTATTTACTGGAATAATTCAGCGAGTCGGTGGTCATGATATCTACGCCACGTTTGTAACCATCGTTATCGAAATACTTTCAGATCGAATTCGCAATTTCGGTCGTCTTGTTGTTCTATATACCCTCGCCTATCGATTAGTTAAGAATCATGTCAAAGACATGTTCGACTCTGATTCCGACATTTGTGTTTTAGAAACGGACTTTGGTACTTGGACCGGTGGTATCATCGGAAGAGAATTTGGAGAGTGGTTACTAAAAGAAGGTGGTTTGGAAAATTTTCTAGACCTCTCTAACGAAGAAGCTACAACACTGTGGACTCTACTTCACAACAGCCTTTGGTCTTTAAGAGCTTTACCTAGAAATGTGAGTTTATATATTTTCCCTAATAAAAGTTTGGTAACCCCACAGCATTTGTTACTGCCTTACAATATTGTTTACCAGGTCACGACACCCTCTCACACTGATGATGAGGGTTGTCCTGTAGTAGGCCTGTGATTGTAATAAGAATGGTTTGCTCCAGCTTTGAAATCTGAAATTTTCACAAAAAGAGATGGTGTTACTCAGTTCCCCTATAATGGGGATGTTGAGTTACTAAAAATAGATTTTGATCTCTGATGCAATACCTGATTAGTTACTAAAAATAGAATGTGACCTATGCTCCAATAACAGAATACTCATTGCCCTGGTGACCAATTGAGACTGATGGAAAAGTGAATTCCCAGTCATAGAAAAGTATGTTGTCACGATAGGTGTGTCAATAACAAGGAATAAAAATCATTAAAGACATCCTAATTAAGTTGTGAAATTTTGGTGGTTGAGAGATAAATCTGAAGATAAGCACATCAAACTATAAGAACAAGGAAACAATCGTATATTACACACTCTTAGAGCCAGTGTTAAGTTAACACGTATTTAGTTAAAATAGAAGGTTATAAATTGAGTAGAGGTAAACTTATACCTTATGGCTCATCTACTTTTTCGAAGAAACTCAAGTTCAGAAGAGGAAGACAGTGATGACGATAGTGATTTGTCAATGAGCATGCAAACCACGACAATATGGTCTAGTGGTAATTTTAATAATGGTTTAACTTTAGACTCAATTTTCAAAAAGACAAATATACGTGAAAGGTTTTTAAACTCTAGTGAAACCTCTGACTCCTACATCACCGGCTCTCAAAATCAGGGAGCTGGAAGACGAGATTCCAACTGAAATAATTAACAACCACTCCTCGACTGGTAATAGAGATATACAAATCTTTGAACATGATATTTATTTTGAACAAATTAACGCAACGTGGAACGAACAATACGCTTGCAGCCAGCAAGGTGATACACTAAACGATAGAGCTACCAATGTAGGTAATTGCTTTGGAGTCGAGTTTACCTTTTGATTTGATATTCTCTGTTTCTCCTTCGTTATCTTTATTACTGGGTTATTACACAACTAGTAGAGACATTATCTTTATTGATGATGATAAATAGTAAATTTCCACATGTAATGAAAATTTTGAAACTAGTTGCTAGTAATGATTGACGTTATAGTAAAGGAAACCGAAAAAAAAATAAAGGACTCATCGTTAATACCATAAAGAAGTAACTGTAACATCAAAGAAAACGACAAGTGGAATAATATTAATACTGGTAAATCTTTTGAAGTGTTATCCTCTGGAGTAGAGTAAATTTTACGTAGAAGCAGGTTTAAATTACCCAAGAGACTCATGGACAATAGGTTACTAGGTGAGAAGCGAAAGAGATATCCAATACTTGGATGTTGTGACTTGTAATGAGAACCGCTGTAATAACTTGTACCAACTTGAAAACGTGAGGGGTGAAAAGACAGAGGGAAACAAAGAGAAATGACATCAGCTACAGCGTTGTGAAGAGATATTTTATTATAAAGTGTTTTTCATTTAGAAGTTTTTGCTGGCTTTTAAACCTAAATTATCTCGTTTCTTCTAGGTTCATTTTTGTGAAGAAACGATTGTTTTAACAATCCACGATGATGAAAATGACGAACCCAATTATTCTTGGCAGCAGTTTTCTATAGACAAGGAGCGCTTCATAAACCGTATACAAGAATGTGGCAAAATTATTTCCCCCATCCTAGCTATTGATCACAGAGCCAAGATTCTAAAAAAGTATTTCAGAAGTAATAGAAACTAAAGTTTAGTTGATATTTTACTTGCCAAGCCCAATCCTGTGTTCTCAAGAACACTTCCCTCTAATGAGCATAACATGCTATACTCGAGTGTGTCTCCAACTTGTCAGTGTAGGACCCGCCCTCTGGATCATCATTTGTTTTGATGACTCCATGGATACATCGGCTTCGTGGAACAAACTTCCCATGACTCATCAAAGATGGCCGCTCTCTGAACATGTCTCATCACGTCCAATGACGTATTGCATCAGTTACTATAAATAGAACGTATTCCATTGGTTACTATAAATAGACTGACCACGCCCCCTTGTTACAGGGTATAAAGGGCAGCCGTTCTCAGTGCTGCTACATACAGAAAGTCAGATCCCTGCTACCAAGTCGTGTGCTTTTTAGAATGGAGTCCGTTAGAATGGATATGTGTGATTCCGCTGTTAATGTTGACTGTGATGGTGCTTTTTTCTATGCCGCTCGTAATGGCGAGTATGTAAAGCCTCTACAGAAGAATGGTTTGAAGGCTGTCTCAGTTTCGAGATATCGAGCAAAGACTTTAATTCATCTTAGAAAATACGATGGCAAAACGGGGTTGAAATTCCCAACACGTTACGGTATAACACTAACACAGCCTGAATTTGAGACTTTAGTGGGTCTGAAGTCTACGATTCTCTCAGAGTGTGACAGACTACGAGTAGCCACAGGTGATGCGTCTACGATTCTCTCAGCTGAGTGTGACAGTATACAAGCAACCACTGATGGAGCTTCTACATTTCGCTCAGACTATGCCCGAGAACAAACGGCCAATGAGTGTGACAGTATACAAGCAACCACTGATGGAGCTTCTACATTTCGCTCAGACTATGACAGAGAACAAACAGCCAATGAGGGTGAGTGGTCGATCGCTGCTCCTTCCTTTTATGACGACTTCCAGTATCAACAGAGTGATCTTTCGACTGTTCTCACAGACACAGCTCACAAACGAATTGACCCCGTTCGATCACTAATATAACTGATGGATCTTATGTTATTAAGAACAATAAACAAAATTGTGTTAAATTTTGCGATCCTTGTGTATTTAAAAAACCACGTGGGAGACCACGTAAACTTGTAATTTAAGCACTATACACATATGTTGTTATATGTGTACTTTTTTAGATGATTTGTATCCATATTTGCACTATTTAAAGCATCATTGTTCAATTATAAACATTTGAATGTGTAACATGTGTTGTCTAGTTTTATTGTGAAAATAAACATTATAAAAAGATCATATTTGTTTGTTTTTATTTGACTTATTTTAATTTTAATTAGTTTCTTCGAAAAAGTAGATGAGCCATAAGGTATAAGTTTACCTCTACTCAATTTATAACCTTCTATTTTAACTAAATACGTGTTAACTTAACACTGGCTCTAAGAGTGTGTAATATACGATTGTTTCCTTGTTCTTATAGTTTGATGTGCTTATCTTCAGATTTATCTCTCAACCACCAAAATTTCACAACTTAATTAGGATGTCTTTAATGATTTTTATTCCTTGTTATTGACACACCTATCGTGACAACATACTTTTCTATGACTGGGAATTCACTTTTCCATCAGTCTCAATTGGTCACCAGGGCAATGAGTATTCTGTTATTGGAGCATAGGTCACATTCTATTTTTAGTAACTAATCAGGTATTGCATCAGAGATCAAAATCTATTTTTAGTAACTCAACATCCCCATTATAGGGGAACTGAGTAACACCATCTCTTTTTGTGAAAATTTCAGATTTCAAAGCTGGAGCAAACCATTCTTATTACAATCACAGGCCTACTACAGGACAACCCTCATCATCAGTGTGAGAGGGTGTCGTGACCTGGTAAACAATATTGTAAGGCAGTAACAAATGCTGTGGGGTTACCAAACTTTTATTAGGGAAAATATATAAACTCACATTTCTAGGTAAAGCTCTTAAAGACCAAAGGCTGTTGTGAAGTAGAGTCCACAGTGTTGTAGCTTCTTCGTTAGAGAGGTCTAGAAAATTTTCCAAACCACCTTCTTTTAGTAACCACTCTCCAAATTCTCTTCCGATGATACCACCGGTCCAAGTACCAAAGTCCGTTTCTAAAACACAAATGTCGGAATCAGAGTCGAACATGTCTTTGACATGATTCTTAACTAATCGATAGGCGAGGGTATATAGAACAACAAGACGACCGAAATTGCGAATTCGATCTGAAAGTATTTCGATAACGATGGTTACAAACGTGGCGTAGATATCATGACCACCGACTCGCTGAATTATTCCAGTAAATAACAGCTCATTTCTCTCCGATCATGTGTATACTAGGTTAGCCATCGCGTTATAAAACTTGGAATGTTTCTTATACGCCTTATCATATGTGTGAATAATATCAACCCCCAGGAACATAAACTCCTACATAAGTTTATCCAAACACATTCTATGGACCAGAAACGCCCACGATCCTCGATGAGAACCCGACCAATTCATTTACCTTAAGATGGAACTGGAACCGTTTTCAAAGTTACGCTCTTCTATAATTGGTTAATCACTCTGCCGTTCATAGTAATGCTCTTTTCTGACTGGTTATAATACAGATGTCAGCCATTTCTTTGCTCCGCCTCCCATGTTAATGCTCTTTTCTGAATGGTTATAATACAGATGTCAGTCATTTCTTTGCTCCGCCTCCAATGTTAATGCTCTTCTCTAATTGGTTAATCCAGATATCAGTCGATGTTGGCATAATCACTCACTGATTGGATAATGTATTCATTTGTTACCAGGCTATATTTAAACAAGACCCTTCAGGGCTTTCGTGTTATAAGTTTGGTTGCTTCAAGGAAAGTTACTATTCATTCTAACGGATTGAGATTCTATTTTACACTGTAAGTTGGAATATTTTCTCTTAAAGTACGTTAAGGCTTATCGATAAAAGGTTATTCAATTGTATCGATGTTTTTAAAGTAGGCATGCTATGTATTGTTGAGCTTGATGTTTGATGAAGTTAAACTAGGTATGTTAAATATGGTTGACGAAAGGGTTATTGGATTTTCTCCAGATGGTTTCTCATAATGAAGTTTCTTCTGGTGAACATCTGTGTCCATTGTGTTCAAAGAAGTTTAAATGGCGCGGTGATTTGTTGGAGCATACTCGACAATTACATACAACCATCATGGCACACTAGACAATCTACATACACTCATCACGACACACTAGACAGAACCTACATTCAGCCATCCCGACACACTAGAAAACCTACATTCATCCATCATGGCACATTAGAAAACCTACATTCATCCATCATGGCACATTAGACAACATACATATAACCATCATGCGACACTAGACAACCTACATTCATCCATCATGGCACAGTTGACAACCTACATGATCCATCATGGCACAGTCGACAACCTACATTCATCCATCTCGACACAGTCGACAACCTACATACAACCATCATGAGACACTAGACAACCTACATGATCCATCCCGACACAGTCGAAAACCTACATTCATCCATCATGGCACAGTCGACAACCTACAGTCGTCCATCACGACACAGTCGACAATCTACATACAACCATCATGAGACACTAGACAACCTACATTCATCCATCTCGACACAGTCGACAACCTACATGATCCATCATGGCACAGTCGACAACCTACATGATCCATCATGGCACAGTCGACAACCTACATTCATCCATCTCGACACAGTCGACAACCTACATGATCCATCATGGCACAGTCGACAACCTACATGATCCATCATGGCACAGTCGACAACCTACATTCATCCATCTCGACACAGTCGACAACCTACATACAACCATCATGAGACACTAGACAACCTACATGATCCATCCCGACACAGTCGAAAACCTACATTCATCCATCATGGCACAGTCGACAACCTACATTCGTCCATCACGACATACCATACGTCTCTGATAAAACGACATGACATACGTGACTGTTACAACGAGATGACTATTACAACGAATTGACTGTTACATTGACATGCCATACGTGTCTACTACATCGACATGACTGATACAACGACATGGCTATTACAACGACATACCATATGTCTCTGATAAAATGACATGACATACGTGTCTGTTACAATGACATGACATACGTGTCTACTACATCGACAGAGAGTTCAGTGGTTGAATATAGAATCGACTCTGAGCAATCGGCGCAAAATATAGTCAGTAGCCAAACATTGAATATAAATTCGAAGGCTTCGAGATGCAGATGTGTAGAAGAATAGGGAGTATTGGTTGGAAAGAATATGCCCTTTTGCCCTACCGTGTCTAACTTTTTTTATGACTTTGGACCTAGATTTTTAATGTTTTGAGTTCAACTTTTTAGTTATGAGACGAAATTTTGGGGTTTGGAACTAAGTTTTCTTATCTGTAAGGTTCACCATTACTGTTGTCTGTTATTCGTTGAAGTGCTAAAGATATAGAACTCCAAAGTCTAAGCTTTCGTGGCTTTGGGAGTAACGTAATTTGAACGTCGTCCCCTGCTCTACTACAACTTTCACTACTACAACTACCTCCACAACCAGCTACCTCTACAACTACAACTTCCAACTTACTACCTCACCCCAGCAAGCGACAGGTCCATTCTGAACAACGTGACCACCTCCCCTTTAGCAATTTAACAGTATCATGTATTACTTCTTGTAAATAAACTACTTTGTTTCTTATGTATTATACTTGTCTATAATGTGCAATAGTTGAAGACTACATTATTGTCTACACCTGTGTTATCTATTGTGGGATATATACGAATAAAAACAATAAATAAATAACTTGTCACTGTTAATTACCCCCAAGCGTCTCACATTAAAACATCGGTATCGTAAAATTCCCCTGTTAAATGACTCTCCTGATGAACACTTACCGGCTACGGTGATAAATTTATTAGTGTGCTCAAGGGTAATCCTTTGATGTAAACGCGGTCCGTCTAATGCGTCTTCGCTGCGCGTCTACCGAGCTCTTTGATCTTGCTTAATTAACGCGGTGTTTCGCATTTGGCGTGTAGCGTGTGTAACGGCCTAAGCTGTTACCTTTAATTCTAAAGGAAGTTTTTAAAAAACAATAAATAAACTTGTCACTGTTTTTTATTGCCTGAGAGTATAAAGAAAGAATAGATTTATGAAAGTTACGGAACCATTTAAACTACAAAGAATATAATAGATTTATGATACCACCACCACCCCTTCACCACCCCTTCACCACCACCGCCACGAGAGGTCAACGGGAGGTCACCGGGAGGTCACCACCACCACCACGAGCACCACGACCGGAACAAAAATGGGCGGGTAGACTCTCATATAAGAAAAATGAAGACTCTCATATAAGGAAAAACCGCACCAAAAATTTTGCCTCGATCTGCGTGTAGACTATTTATATAAGGATTTATCTGCGTTTCGACGCCTTCACAACGAGAGGTCAACCGAGAGGTCAACGAGAGGTCACCGGAACCAAAATGGGCGGGTAGACTCTCATATAAGAAAAAATGAAGACTCTCATATAAGGAAAAAAAAATCTGCGTTGATCTGCGTGTAGACTATTTATATAAGGATTTATCTGCGTTTGAACGAAGTTTCCACGGTCCTATCACTGGATATATACTACTCACGTAATGATACACAATGCACTACTAATTGTCATTTTAAAAGGGGAAGGTACAAAGTAGACGGGGCAGAACAAGACTAAAGTGGACTACCGTGAGATACCAAAAGGAAGAAAGGTGAACCTATGACAACATGCACCAGTAAGACAAGAGAAAGAGTAAAATGGCGCTTCACAGTAGCCAACCATCGATGTGGTGACGGAACTCAGTGAAAAGCGTTCCATGGTAGCCAACTTTCATTGTGGAGACGGCACCAATGAAAAAATTATGCTTCATGGTAGCCAACTTTCGATGTCGAGACGGCACCGGATTAATGAATGACGCTCCATGGCAGCCAACTTTCGATGTCGAGACGGCACCGGATTAATGAATGACGCTCCATGGCAGCCAACTTTCGATGTCGAGACGGCACCGGATTAATGAATGACGCTCCATGGCAGCCAACTTTCGATGTGGAGACGGCACCGGATTAATGAATGACGCTCCATGGCAGCCAACTTTCGATGTGGAGACGGCACCGGATTAATGAATGACGCTCCATGGTAGCCAATCTTCGATGTGGAGACGGCACACAATAAATGAATGGCGCTCCATTGTAGCCAACCTTCGATGTGGAGACGGCACCGGATTAATGAATGACGCTCCATGGTAGCCAATCTTCGATGTGGAGACGGCACCGGATTAATGAATGACGCTCCATGGTAGCCAACCTTCGATGTGGAGACGGCACCGGATTAATGAATGACGCTCCATGGTAGCCAACCTTCGATGTGGAGACGCACCGGATTAATTAATGACGCTCCATGGTAGCCAACCTTCGATGTGGAGACGGCACCGGATTAATGAATGACGCTCCATGGTAGTCAACCTTCGATGTGGAGACGGCACCGGATTAATGAATGACGCTCCATGGTAGCCAACCTTCGATGTGGAGACGGCACCCAATAAATGAATGGCGCTCCATGGTAGCCAACCTTCGATGTGGAGACGGCACCGGATTAATGAATGACGCTCCATGGTAGCCAAACTTCGATGTGGATACAGCACCTGGTGAATGAATGGCGCTCCATGGTAGTCAACTTCCGATGTGGGGACGACACCCAATGAATGACGCTCCATGGTAGCCAACCTTCGATGTGGAGACGCCCCACCCGGTGAATGAATGGCTCTCCATGATAGCCAACTTCCGATGCGGAGACGGCACCCAATGAATTAATTTTAAATGACATAAGTCCTTGACATTTCCCATATCAGCTGAACTTAGAACGTTCGAAATAAATGTCAATTAGGTTGTGCTACGCCGATGTAGCATCGACGACATTAGTCAGCGAGAACTGCATTGTCTAGTTATGAAGAAATATGAGGTTAGATGGTCGGTGTCAGAAATCATGTGTTTTCGGAGAGAAGAAATCAACCCACACTGAAAGAAATGATGAACTGTGGCAAAGAAGAAATCAACCCACACTGAAAGAAATGATGAAATGTGGCAAAGAAGAAATCAACCTACACTGAAAGAAATGATGAACTGTGGCAAAGAAGAAATCAACCCACACTGAAAGAAGTGATGAAATGTGGCAAAGAAGAAATCAACCCACACTGAAGGAAATGATGAAATGTGGCAAAGAAGAAATCAACCCACACTGAAAGAAATGATGAAATGTGGCAAAGAAGAAATCAACCCACACTGAAAGAAGTGATGAAATGTGGCAAAGAAGAAATCAACCCACACTGAAAGAAATTATGAACTGTGGCAAAGAAGAAATCAACCCACACTGAAAGAAATGATGAAATGTGGCAAAGAAGAAATCAACCCACACTGAAAGAAATTATGAACTGTGGCAAAGAAGAAATCAACCCACAATGAAAGAAATTATGAACTGTGGCAAAGAAGAAATCAACCCACACTGAAAGAAATGATGAAATGTGGCAAAGAAGAAATCAACCCACACTGAAAGAAATGATGAAATGTGGCAAAGAAGAAATCAACCCACACTGAAAGAAATGATGAAATGTGGCAAAGAAGAAATCAACCCACACTGAAAGAAATGATGAACAGTGGCAAAGAAGAAATCAACCCACACTGAAAGAAATTATGAACTGTGGCAAAGAAGAAATCAACCCACACTGAAAGAAATGATGAAATGTGGCAAAGAAGACATCAACCCACACTGAAAGAAGTGATGAAATGTGGCAAAGAAGAAATCAACCCACACTGAAAGAAATGATGAAATGTGGCAAAGAAGAAATCAACCCACACTGACAGAAATGATGAAATGTGGCAAAGAAGAAATCAACCCACACTGAAAGAAATTATGAAATGTGGCAAAGAAGAAATCAACCCACACTGAAAGAAATTATGAACTGTGGCAAAGAAGAAATCAACCCACACTGAAAGAAATGATGAAATGTGGCAAAGAAGAAATCAACCCACACTGAAAGAAATGATGAAATGTGGCAAAGAAGAAATCAACCCACACTGAAAGAAATTATGAGCTGTGGCAAAGAAGAAATCAACCCACACTGAAAGAAATGATGAAATGTGGCAAAGAAGACATCAACCCACACTGAAAGAAATGATGAACTGTGGCAAAGAAGAAATCAACCCACACTGAAAGAAATTATGAGCTGTGGCAAAGAAGAAATCAACCCACACTGAAAGAAGTGATGAACAGTGGCAAAGAAGAAATCAACCCACACTGAAAGAAATGATGAACAGTGGCAAAGAAGAAATCAACCCACACTAAAAATTATAGGGGAAAAAATATGTTGAGCAATAGGACACATGTTTCGATACAAGACAGGCTTTCAACTGGAGCTCACAGGGACGAAGAAGAAAGAGATAACATATACACAATTGGAGACGAAACTTCACAAAGACCAGAAAGATAAAAGACTTGTGGGGAATCTTACCAGAAACAGCTACCGACAGAAATAGCTTGGACATCTCTTGACAGTCCATGTTCTAAGAGAAGGGGAGATAGTAAAAGAAATAGATTCAAAAGAAATAGAATAAACTAAGGGAGAATATAGACCGGAAGAGAATGATCATAAATAACATGGAAAACATAAAACGACATTGTATGTTGAACCTTTAGCAAGTAATAACAATGGTTTTCGGATTTACAATGAAAGTTCAAACTCGACAAAATGTACAATCAGTTTAAAGCTTGACAGACACCTCAAACACGACAAAATGTACAATCAGTTTAAAGCTTGACACACATCTCAAACACGACAAAATGTACAATCAGTTTAAAGCTTGACACACATCTCAAACACGACAAAATGTACAATCAGTTTAAAGCTTGACACACATCTCAAACTCGACAAAATGTACAATCAGTTTAAAGCTTGACACACATCTCAAACACGACAAAATGTACAATCAGTTTAAAGCTTGACACACATCTCAAACACGACAAAATGTACAATCAGTTTAAAGTTTGACACACATCTCAAACTCGACAAAATGTACAATCAGTTTAAAGCTTGACACACATCTCAAACACGACAAAATGTACAATCATTTTAAAGCTTGACACACATCTTAAACACGACAAAATGTACAATCAGTTTAAAACCTGACACACATCTTAAACTCAACAAAATGCACAATCAGTTTAAAGTTTGACACACATGTCAAACTCGACAAAATGTACAATCAGTTTAAAGCTTGACACACATCTCAAACACGACAAAATGTACAATCAGTTTAAAGCTTGACACACATCTCAAACTCGACAAAATGTACAATCAGTTTAAAGCTTGACACACATCTCAAACACGACAAAATGTACAATCAGTTTAAAGCTTGACACACATCTCAAACACGACAAAATGTACAATCAGTTTAAAGTTTGACACACATCTCAAACTCGACAAAATGTACAATCAGTTTAAAGCTTGACACACATCTCAAACACGACAAAATGTACAATCATTTTAAAGCTTGACACACATCTTAAACACGACAAAATGTACAATCAGTTTAAAACCTGACACACATATCAAACTCGACAAAATGTACAATCAGTTTAAAACTTGACACACATCTCAAACACGACAAAATGTACAATCAGTTTAAAACTTGACACACATCTCAAACACGACAAAATGTACAATCAGTTTAAAGCTTGACACACATCTTAAACACGACAAAATGTACAATCAGTTTAAAACCTGACACACATCTTAAACTCAACAAAATGCACAATCAGTTTAAAGTTTGACACACATGTCAAACTCGACAAAATGTACAATCAATTTAAAGCTTGACACACATCTCAAACTCGACAAAATGTACAATCAGTTTAAAGCTTGACACACATCTCAAATTCGACAAAATGTACAATAGGTTTAAAGCTTGACACACATCTTAAACACGACAAAATGTACAATCAGTTTAAAGCTTGACACACATCTCAAACACGACAAAATATACAATCAGTTTAAAGCTTGAGAGACACATCAAACTCGACAAAATGTACAATCAGTTAAAAACCTGACACACATATCAAACTCGACAAAATGTACAATCAGTTTAAAGCTTGAGAGACACATCAAACTCGACAAAATGTACAATCAGTTTAAAACCTGACACACATATCAAACTCGACAAAATGTACAATCAGTTTAAAAATGAGACCAACTCAAGCAGCACAACGTGTACATTGATTGTAAGATTGGACAAACAGCGCATGTGCAAGCAGCGTGCTGAATTATGTTGGCCCCTAAGAGCCACTCCAACGCTGCCAACGGTATTACGACATACACGTCACGTTGAAAAAAAAAGGAAAAAAAACACATCGCATTTTAAATTAACTGAAAACATACTGAACACACATACACATACTCACCCACACACACAGAAAATACATAAACATAAACTATGAGTCAACTGCCATAGAAGTAGAACCCAAACCGCTTGCTACGTTCACTAATAGTAAACATTTCCACACAAGCCAGAACCAACATCCGGGTTTTGTTTCCAAATAAAATGATGTATTATTGTGCAATTGATACTTCTACAAATCGCATTATTTATTGCATATAGTTTACTCAAACGTCTTCTAAAATATACGTTTACGGCGTTAAATTTAAAGGAATACACGTTGTGGCGGGTACATACAGTGAATTTACATTCGCTGGTACAAACAGAATTGTCCTATCATCATCATGTTGCGTTTTGTCTTGAGCGTGGACGGTCAACTATTAAACACTGCCACCATTTCCTTGAACATTTCCACATCACGTGATCTTCTTACTGTGTTTAAACTCAAGATCGATCCTCCTTGTCTTCATCTGTTTCTTTTGTCATCAATAACTCTAATTATTGGCACGATATTCTGCTGTTTCAAGAAGCACGGACACTTTATTGTTATGTAATGATTGTTTCTTCTTTCTTTGCAGCATTTCTTCAATTGGCATCTTAGTTTGCCGAGACATTTTGTTGTATTTAAAGTTTATTAGTTTAGTTAAATATTATAAATATATATGTTTTAATACATACTAAACATTATAGGAGTTTTGTATTACAAAAAAAAGTAATAAAAAAATTAACAGCTACTTTGTCTATAATTTACTAAAAATAAATAGACAGAAACTATTTGCCAAAACGAGATGTCTATTTTTGAAAAATACAGATATGAAACATAAATCTAGCTAGTGAATGTCACTTACAACAATTCAGCCCTCAACCGACTCTCGTACTGAGATTCATCACTCTAAAATTAGTCATGCAGTCAGCAACACAGTTCAGTTATCTTTCTTGTGATAACAGACAATACACGAGTATAACGCGAGGTTACATTCCAATAGTTTCAGAACAACCAAAACACGAGCTGACTGCCGAGAGCCCTAAACGCAACCACAGATACGAGTGACGCAGAACACGGTAGCTGATGTAAACACCAAGACAACCGATGTGATGCTAGCATCACTCAGTGTTACATCCGTGTTGGCAGTCACAAGTCTGTGACCGCCAGAGCTGGGACAAACATAGACAGCCTTACAGCTACGTGTGCTGGTCCCTCCTGGATAACCTTCAGCCTCTCTATATCCGTGTGCCTCTCGCTGGCCTCGGCCGCCGGTCTAAAAATCGATTTTGTTTCATCGATTGATTTGCCGTTATGAAAATTGGTTGTATTCTTCCAAGCATCTTTCTCTATCTCTCTGTCTGCCCCTATATCCCTTTATCTCTCTCTCTCTCTCTCTCTTCATTTTCCACTTCTCTATATTTGATTGTTTCTTTCAGTCAGTTCCTTTCGTTAGACCGGGTACACCGTCCATCCATCCGCCTGTTCGTCTCTCTTGCTATCTCACGCTCTGCATATCGTGTCATCAATGGGCGTGTCTTGATTTTGTATTTGCTAATTGTCAAGACCACGTGACTACATCGATCGACCATTAACCTGTGAGCCCTGAAGTCGGTGCCACAAATGTCTTACATGCAGTGCGGACACATGCTTTCAGGTACTGCCATGTCACTAGAATTCAGGGTTCGTGGGAGATGTCTAGAAAATGGGGTAAATCACTGGAGGTTTGAAAGTGGACAAATTGGTGGTCGGTGATCGGTGGTTATAAGGTATACAAGGAATAACCAAAATACGGGACATATGTTGTGTGGTGGAACTATAATATGGGATATATATGTTGTGTGGTGGAACTATAATATGGGATAAGTGGTGGGTGGTGGAACTATAATATGTGATATATATATGTTGTGTGGTGGAACTATAATATGGGATAAGAGGTGGGTGGTGGAACAATAATATGAATTAAGTGGTGTGTGGTGGAACTATAATATGTGATATATGTGTTGTGTGGTGGAACTATAATATGTGATAAGTGGTGGGTGGTGGAACAATAATATGTGATATATGTGTTGTGTGGTGGAACTATAATATGAGATAAGTGGTGTGTGGTGGAACTATGATATGTGAAATGTGTTGTGTGGTGAACTATAATACGTGATATGTGTTGTGTGGTGGAACTAAAATATGTGATATGTGTTGTGTGGTGGAACTATAATATGGGATATGTGTTGTGTGATGGAACTATAATATGGGACATGTATTGTGTGATATAACTTTAATATGGGATATGTGTTTGGTTGAACTATAATATGGGACATGTGTTGTGTGATAGAACTTTAATATGGGATATGTGTTGTGTGATAGAACTTTAATATGGGATATGTGTTGTGTGGTGGAACTATAATACGGGATATGCGTTTGGTGGATCTATAATATGGGATATGTGTTGTGTGATGGAACTATAATATGCGATGTGTTGTGTGATGGAACTATAACATGGGATATGTGTTGTGTGATGGAACTATAATATGGGATAAGTGTTGTGTGGTGGAACCATAATATGGGATATGTGTTGTGTGATATAACTATAATGTGGGATATGTGTTGTGTGATGGAACTATAATATGTGATATGTGTTGTGTGATGGAACTATAATAAGTGTTGTGTGGTGGAACTATAATATGGGATATGTGTTGTGTGGTGGAACTATAATATGTGATATGTGTTGTGTGATGGAAATAGAATATGTGTTATGTGGTGGAACTATAATATGTGATATGTGTTGTGTGATGGAAATATAATATGTGTTATGTGGTGGAACTATAATATGTGATATGTGTTGTGTGATGGAAATATAATATGGGATATGTGTTATGTGGTGGAACTATAATATGTGATATGTGTTGTGTGATGGAAATAGAATATGGGATATGTGTTATGTGGTGGAACTATAATATGTGATATGTGTTGTGTGATGGAAATAGAATATGGGATATGTGTTATGTGGTGGAACTATAATATGTGATATGTGTTGTGTGATGGAAATATAATATGGGATATGTGTTATGTGGTGGAACTATAATATGTGATATGTGTTGTGTGATGGAAATAGAATATGTGTTATGTGGTGGAACTATAATATGTGATATGTGTTGTGTGATGGAAATAGAATGTGTTATGTGGTGGAACTATAATATGTGATATGTGTTGTGTGATGGAAATATAATATGTGTTATGTGGTGGAACTATAATATGTGATATGTGTTGTGTGATGGAAATAGAATATGGGATATGTGTTATGTGGTGGAACTATAATATGTGATATGTGTTGTGTGATGGAAATAGAATATGTGTTATGTGGTGGAACTATAATATGTGATATGTGTTGTGTGATGGAAATATAATATGTGTTATGTGGTGGAACTATAATATGTGATATGTGTTGTGTGATGGAACTATAATATGTGATATGTGTTGTGTGATGGAAATATAATATGGGATATGTGTTGTGTGATAGAGCTATAATGTGGGATATGTGTTGTGTGATGGAACTATTATAAGTGTTGTGTGGTAGAACTATAATATAGGATATGTGTTGTGTGATGGAACTATAATAAGTGTTGCGTGGTAGAACTATAATATGGGATATGTGTTGTGTGGTTGAATTATAATATAGGATATGTGTTGTGTGGTGGGACTATAATAAGTGTGCGATGGAACTATAATATGGGATACGTGTTGTATGATTGAACTATAAAATGTGTTGTGTGGTGGAACTATATGTGTTGTGTGGTGGAACTATATGTGTTGTGTGGTGGAACTATATGTGTTGTGTGGTGGAACTATAATATGTGTTGTGTGGTGAAACTATAATATATGTTGTGTTGTGGAACTATAATATATGTTGTACGGTGGAACTATAATGTGTTGTGTGGTGAAACTATAATATATGTTGTGTTATGGAACTATATGTTGTGCGGTGGAACTATAATATGTGTTGTGTGGTGAAACTATAATATATGTTGTGCGGTGGAACTATAATATGGGATATGTGTTGTATGATTGACCTATAAAATGTGTTGTGTGGTTGAACTATATGTGTTGTGTGGTTGAACTATAATATGGGATATGTGTTGTATGATTGACCTATAAAATGTGTTGTGTGGTTGAACTATATGTGTTGTGTGGTTGAACTATAATATGGGATATGTGTTGTATGATTGACCTATAAAATGTGTTGTGTGGTTGAACTATATATGTTGTGCGGTGGAACTATAATATGGGATATGTGTTGTATGATTGACCTATAAAATGTGTTGTGTGGTTGAACTATATATGTTGTGCGGTGGAACTATAATATGGGATATGTGTTGTATGATTGACCTATAAAATGTGTTGTGTGGTTGAACTATATATGTTGTGCGGTGGAACTATAATATGGGATATGTGTTGTATGATTGACCTATAAAATGTGTTGTGTGGTTGAACTATATATGTTGTGCGGTGGAACTATAATATGGGATATGTGTTGTATGATTGACCTATAAAATGTGTTGTGTGGTTGAACTATATGTGTTGTGTGGTGGAACTATAATATGTGTTGTGTTGTGGAACTATAATATATGTTGTGTTGTGGAACTATAATATATGTTGTACGGTGGAACTATAATGTGTTGTGTGGTGAAACTATAATATATGTTGTGTTGTGGAACTATAATATATGTTGTACGGTGGAACTATAATGTGTTGTGTGGTGAAACTATAATATATGTTGTGTTATGGAACTATATGTTGTGCGGTGGAACTATAATGTGTTGTGTGGTGAAACTATAATATATGTTGTGTTATGGAACTATATGTTGTGCGGTGGAACTATGTGTTGTGTGGTGAAACTATAATATATGTTGTGTTATGGAACTATATGTTGTGCGGTGGAACTATAATATATGTTGTGTTATGGAACTATATGTTGTGCGGTGGAACTTTGTGTTGTGTGGTGAAACTATAATATATGTTGTGTTATGGAACTATATGTTGTGCGGTGGAACTATGTGTTGTGTGGTGAAACTATAATATATGTTGTGTTATGGAACTATATGTTGTGCGGTGGAACTATAATAATTACATGTACGATGGGGCTAGATTACGGGCTACGTGTGAGAAGTCGACTACACACAACGGGTATGAGCACTAGGACACTAGATCGTGGACATGCCGGAGACAGTGTTTGAAGTGACCACAACTAACAATTCCCATATTTCTGTGTTCATGAACTGGTCTCAGATTCCAAACTTTCCCTTTTCTTTAATTTAGAAAAAATATTTGTGATCTTTCAGGCCGCCAAGTCCCTCATCAAGGTAATATGTGGCGTCATCTAGGTATTGTGTGACATCAGCTAAGTAATGTGTGGCGCCATCTAGGTTTTGTGTGACATCAGCTAAGTAATATGTGGCGCCATCTAGGTATTGTGTGACATCAGCTAAGTAATGTGTGGCGCCATCTAGGTTTGTGTGACATCAGCTGAGTAATATGTGGCGCCATCTAGGTTTTGTGTGACATCAGCTGAGTAATATGTGGCGCCATCTAGGTATTGTGTGACATCAGCTAAGTAATGTGTGGCGCCATCTAGGTTTTGTGTGACATCAGCTAAGTAATATGTGGCGCCATCTAGGTTTTGTGTGACATCAGCTAAGTAATGTGTGGCGCCATCTAGGTTTTGTGTGACATCAGCTAAGTAATGTGTGGCGCCATCTAGGTTTTGTGTGACATCAGCTAAGTAATGTGTGGCGCCATCTAGGTTTTGTGTGACATCAGCTAAGTAATGTGTGGCGCCATCTAGGTATTGTGTGACATCAGCTAAGTAATGTGTGGCGCCATCTAGGTATTGTGTGACATCAGCTAAGTAATGTGTGATGTCATCTAAGTAATGGGTGAAGTCATCTAGGTAAGGTATGATTTCATCAAAGTAATATGTGGCGTCAAGTAGGTTTTTCTGTGACGTCACGTACGTATGACATGACATCATCAAGGTAATGTGTGACGTCAAAAAACTAAAGTCTGACATCAAGTGGGTAAAGTCTGACGTCAAGTGGGTAAAGTCTGACGTCAAGTGGGTAATGAGTGGCGACTACATTTGTATCAAGTCTGCATACTTGAGACAGTCATATTGTCTTGCCATATTTGCTATATTGCAGTGATACATACATCCAATTTTGTTATGATTTCATAACTCGTGCCCAACTTTTAAAATCGATAGCTTTTTAACCGCATGTTGTAAGTTGTTCAAAATTTGCATGTAAAGTTATAATGATTAGAACCCAACAGGGAATTAATTTCATAAAAAAAAAACATTTGATTATTATTGTTGCTTATTTGATTTATATAAATTTATAACGACCCATTGATGTAGTCAAAACTTAATGTTTACAGTATTTTAAGTTAAAAGTAGCGAGTAAAAATCCATACACGGTAAAATTTACGTGTTTGCACGCTTTTACCGTGGTTTTTTGACACAATTAGACACTTTTAAAAAACACGAGAAATTGTGTGTTCCATTTCCGTTCATTCATAGGTAGAGACGTGGAACGATAACATTTATCATGAGTCTTAAAATGAAATTCTGCAGTTTACAAAACATCGCAATAAAAATGTATGACTATTTTTGCAAAGAGGCTAAACGAGGAAGATTATTTCATTCTTTAGAAAACCCTGAGAATAGGACAAGACACATTTTGGATTTATCTAAACGGTCATTTAATCGCTGGATTCAAGCACGTGACCGTCAATGTTCAAAATATACAAAATCACAAGGAAGAGCAAAAATGTTGGATAATTTCGACAGTGAACTTATTAGAAGTGAAATTCGCAAAATGTTGGGTATGAATGAAACTGTTATAATAAGAAAATTAAAAGTATCGCTGAAAAAGAACAACAGTATTGAAATATCAAAGTCTACATTATGGAGGAATGTGAGAGCTGCTGGCTTTACATTCAGAAAGTATTCCAATGGACGAAACATCATCTGTGAGAAGCCACATATAGTAGTCATGAGAAGCAAGTACTTACGTAAAGTAAAAGAGGTGCGCAAGCAAGGTTATGATATTGTGTACTTGGATGAAACATGGATCAATGCTCACCACACTAACTAAAGGGAATGGCAGTCATCAGATGGAAAGATTAAGAGATTAATACCTAGCAGCAAAGGACAGCGCTTGCTAATTGCTCATGCAGGTAGTCGACAACATGGACTAATACAGAATGCAGAGCTCATTTTTCTTTCAAAATCCATAGACAATCGGGATTATCACTCTGAGATGAATGGTCACATATTTAGACATTGGATTGAAAATTCTGTTCTCCCATCACTAGATCGACCATCTTGCCTAATAATGGACAATGCAGCGTACCACAACATTGTTGCACTTGAAGATAAAGTCCCGACGTCATCCAGTACAAAAGATGCTATTAAGATATGGCTCACAAAGGAGCACATACAATTTAATAACATGTACTTAAAACCTGAATTACTATCTCTAGTAAAGCAAAAACAAAGGACAAAGATTTTTCAAATAGATAAGATTATCCAAGAGCACGGTCATATAAGTTTGAGGCTGCCACCTTACCATGCTCATTTAAATCCAATAGAACTAATCTGGGCAAAATTAAAAGGACAAGTGGCAGATGAAAATACAACATTCAAAATATGCGATGTAAAGACTCTTGCTAATCTCGCTTTATTAAATATAGACAAAGATTATAGGGCTAAATGTGAAGACCACGTCTTAAAACAGGAAGAGGGATATTGGAAAAATGATGGTTTGTGGAATGTTCAACCCCAAACAGTTATTAATCTTTTAGACTCGTCTGATTCAGAATGAAAGTATATAGCCCCCACAATGTTGGCCCCTATATTACCTTAAATTAGTTCAACAAACGGTCCTTATCAGGACCACACAACTATGAAAATTGGACATACAGGTATACCTTGATATTATCGTCCGTCCTCGAACTGAGAAGACAATAATTCTCCTGGTGTTTTGTCTTATTAGGTTATTTCCCCATTACGGCCACGCCTTTACCTAGTGAAAATTAATCATAGACCAGCAACTACGGTAATTTCTATTATTTAGGGGTTCACAATTTACAATTTTGACAAACATCAAAGAAATTCGCCGCTTTAAGAAAACTGCAGCTGCAAGATATTTGTTAAATATACATTTAAAGGGTCTTTTGCATTCTAATAACATTTGGAAAATTTCAACAGTTTTTAACAAACGGTTACTGAGTAATAGCGTTTTGAAGTTGGGCACGTGATTTGAAACGAGCTATAGGTTCCAGTGGCACAGGCGCCTTGTAATGTTCTCACGTTTACTAGGCTGATGTGCCACCTACAGCCCTTTCTCCTGTGTGAGTTTTTCTGACGTTCCAGTGGCACAGGCGCCTTGTAATGTTCTCACATTTACTAGGCTGATGTGCCACCTACAGCCCTTTCTCTTGTGTGAGTTTTTCTGACGTTCCAGTGGAACAGGCGCCTTGTAATCTTCTCAAGTTTACTAGACTGATGTGCCACCTACAGCCCTTTCCCTTGTGTGAGTTTTTCTAACGTTCCAGTGGCACAGGTGCCTTGTAATGTTCTCACATTTACTAGGCTGATGTGCCACCTACAGCCCTTTTTATTGTGAGTTTTTCTGACGTTGTAGTGGCACATATTGCGCTTTCTAATGTCATATTTGTTAGGTTGCAGTGGCACATATTCCGCTTTCTAATGTCATATCTGTTAGGTTGCAGTAGCACATATTGCGCTTTCTAATGTCATATTTGTTAGGTTGCAGTAGCACATATTCCACTTTCTAATGTCATATCTGTTAGGTTGCAGTAGCACATATTGCACTTTCTAATGTCATATTTGTTAGGTTGCAGTGGCACATATTGCGCCTTCTAATGTCATATTTGTTAGGTTGCAGTGGCACATATTGAGCTTTCTAATGTCATATTTGTTAGGTTGCAGTGGCACATATTGCGCTTTCTAATGTCATATTTGTTAGGTTGCAGTGGCACATATTGAGCTTTCTAATGTCATATTTGTTAGGTTGCAGTGGCACATATTGCGCCTTCTAATGTCATATTTGTTAGGTTGCAGTGGCACATATTGCACTTTCTAATGTCATATCTGTTATGTTGCAGTAGCACATATTGCGCTTGCTGATGTCATATCTGTTAGGTTGCAGTCGCACATATTGCGTTTGCTGATGTCATATCTGTTAGGTTGCAGTAGCACATATTGCACTTTCTAATGTCATATTTGTTAGGTTGCAGTAGCACATATTGCGTTTGCTGATGTCATATCTGTTAGGATGCAGTAGCACATATTGCGTTTGCTGATGTCATATCTGTTAGGTTGCAGTAGCAAATATTGCGTTTGCTGATGTCATATCTGTTAGGTTGCAGTAGCACATATTGCGTTTGCTGATGTCATATCTGTTAGGTTGCAGTAGCACATATTGCACTTTCTAATGTCATATTTGTTAGGTTGCAGTAGCACATATTGCGTTTGTTGATGTCATATCTGTTAGGTTGCAGTAGCACATATTGCGTTTGCTGATGTCATATCTGTTAGGTTGCAGTAGCACATATTGCGTTTGCTGATGTCATATCTGTTAAGTTGCAGTAGCACATATTGCACTTTCTAATGTCATATTTGTTAGGTTGCAGTAGCACATATTGCACTTTCTAATGTCATATTTGTTAGGTTGCAGTCGCACATATTGCGTTTGCTGATGTCATATCTGTTAGGTTGCAGTAGCACATATTGCACTTTCTAATGTCATATTTGTTAGGTTGCAGTAGCACATATTGCGTTGCTGATGTCATATCTGTTAGGTTGCAGTAGCACATATTGCACTTTCTAATGTCATATTTGTTAAGTTGCAGTGGCACATATTGCACTTTCTAATGTCATATTTGTTAGGTTGCAGTAGCACATATTGCACTTTCTAATGTCATATTTGTTAGGTTGCAGTGGCACATATTGAGCTTTCTAATGTCATATTTATTAGGTTGCAGTAGCACATATTGCGTTTGCTGATGTCATATTTATTAGGTTGCAGTAGCACATATTGCGTTTGCTGATGTCATATTTGTTAGGTTGCAGTGGCACATATTGAGCTTTCTAATGTCATATCTGTTATGTTGCAGTAGCACATATTGCGCTTGCTGATGTCATATCTGTTAGGTTGCAGTCGCACATATTGCGTTTGCTGATGTCATATCTGTTAGGTTGCAGTAGCACATATTGCGTTTGCTGATGTCATATCTGTTAGGTTGCAGTAGCACATATTGCGTTTGCTGATGTCATATCTGTTAGGTTGCAGTAGCACATATTGCGTTTGCTGATGTCATATCTGTTAGGTTGCAGTAGCACATATTGCACTTTCTAATGTCATATTTGTTAGGTTGCAGTAGCACATATTGCGTTTGCTGATGTCATATCTGTTAGGTTGCAGTAGCACATATTGCGTTTGCTGATGTCATATCTGTTAGGTTGCAGTAGCACATATTGCGTTTGCTGATGTCATATCTGTTAGGTTGCAGTAGCACATATTGCACTTTCTAATGTCATATTTGTTAGGTTGCAGTAGCACATATTGCACTTTCTAATGTCATATTTGTTAGGTTGCAGTCGCACATATTGCGTTTGCTGATGTCATATCTGTTAGGTTGCAGTAGCACATATTGCACTTTCTAATGTCATATTTGTTAGGTTGCAGTAGCACATATTGCGTTTGCTGATGTCATATCTGTTAGGTTGCAGTAGCACATATTGCACTTCCTAATGTCATATTTGTTAAGTTGCAGTGGCACATATTGCACTTTCTAATGTCATATTTGTTAGGTTGCAGTAGCACATTTTGCACTTTCTAATGTCATATTTGTTAGGTTGCAGTGGCACATATTGAGCTTTCTAATGTCATATTTATTAGGTTGCAGTAGCACATATTGCGTTTGCTGATGTCATATTTATTAGGTTGCAGTAGCACATATTGCGTTGCTGATGTCATATTTGTTAGGTTGCAGTGGCACATATTGCGTTTGCTGATGTCATATCTGTTAGGTTGCAGTAGCACATATTGCGTTTGCTGATGTCATATCTGTTAGGTTGCAGTAGCACATATTGCGTTTGCTGATGTCATATCTGTTAGGTTGCAGTAGCACATATTGCGCTTTCTAATGTCATATTTGCTATTCTTTAGTGGTACAGACTCATATTTCTGTTAGCATATTTACTGTGCTTCACTAGTACAGTCTCATTGTTCTCTTGTCATATTTGTTATGCTTCACTAGTACAGTCTCATTGTTCTCATGTCATATTTGCTATGCTTCACTAGTACAGTCTCATTGTTCTCATGTCATATTTGCTATGCTTCACTAGTAAAGTCTCACTGTTCTCATGTCATATTTGCTATGCTTTACTAGTACAGTCTCATTGTTCTCATGTCATATTTGCTATGCTTTACTAGTAGTCTCATTGTTCTCATGTCATATTTGCTATGCTTTACTAGTACAGTCGCATTGTTCTCATGTTATATTTACTATGCTTCACTAGTACAGTCTCACTGTTCTCATGTCATATTTGCTATGCTTTACTAGTACAGTCTCATTGTTCTCATGTCATATTTGCTATGCTTCACTAGTAAAGTCTCATTGTTCTCTTGTAATATTTGCTATGCTTCACTAGTACAGTCTCACTGTTCTCTTGCCATATTTACTAAGCTTCAGTGGTACAGACACCTTGTTCTGTTGTTATATTTGCTGCGCTGAATATACTAAATTTGAAGCACACAGTCCTGATGTGGCCAGCTCGAAGACGGACTTCATCCCCTAAGGACAGTGGTAGTATCCATGTGGTTACTTTGTAATGGCACTTTAATATAGCACTGTGGAATGGTACTTTAATGTGGTGCTTTAGAATGGTACTTTAATGTGGTACTTTGGAATGGTACTTTAAAGTGGTACTTTGGAATGGTATTTTAATGTGGTACTTTGGAATTCTATTTTAATGTGGTACTTTGGAATGGTACTTTAATATGGTACTTTGGAAAGGTACTTTAATGTGGTACTTTGGAACGGTACTTTAATGTGGTACTTTTGAACGGTACTTTAATGTGGTACTCTGGAATGGTATTTTAATGTGGTACTCTGGAATGGTACTTTAATGTGGTACTTTGAACGGTACTTTAATGTGGTACTCTGGAATGGTATTTTAATGTGGTGCTTTGGAATTGTACTTTAATATGGTACTCTGGAACGGTACTTTAATGTGGTACTTTGGAACGGTACTTTAATGTGGCACTCTGGAATAATATTTTAATGTGGCACTTTGGAATGGTACTTAAATGTGGTACTTTGGAATGGTACTTTAATGTGATACTTTGGATCGGTACTTTAATGTGGTACTCTGTAATGGTATTTTAATGTGGTACTTTGGAATAGTGCTACTTCCACGCTGCAGTGCAGTACCCTTTCATTGTAGAATCGGTATTTTATTTCGTATGCTTTTTATTCGTTCTCTAGCTGCCGTCTGCACATCGAATGTTGGCTATCATGGAGCGCCATTACCGTCTCTTGCCTTGATAGTACACGTTGTCATAGGTTCACCTGTCGACCTTTTGATGTTATCAGCCCACTTTAGTCTTGGTCTGCCTCTGTCTCATCTACCTTGTACTTCCTAGATAACCTTAAGTAGGCCATTATGTCTCTTCACATGTCCCACACAATTTAGTTGTCTTTGTCGAATTGTGTTCAGTAGTTATTTTGTTTCCATTATCAATTAGTTCAGAACTTCACTGAATTCATTTTCTTCCATCAAATTCTCCCCGTTTTAAAATCTTCGATTTCCTGTTGTTTTCTTATTTAGTTTTCTTCTTAGTACTGCATTCTCTTTTGCAATTTGTTTTAATATAGAAATGGCCTCGAAATGGCATACTAATTTGATAACTCGTAGTTTCACAGAAATAGTGAAGGAATTAATTACATCGGAAGACGGAGAGCGTCCTACTTACCGTCCACCTCCTTCATCATCATCTTCATCATCATCTTCATTATTATCATCATCACCTTCATTATTATCATCAGGTGCCAGGCGATTGGCGATCATCTCGCTCCACATCATTCGGTCCGTCATGTCATAATTTTAGTCAGTGATAATTAATTATGCTAATTTGATAAGCTGCTCAATATTTGTTTCTCTTTGTTTTCATCTGCTCTTCTTTCCATTCATTCTATCTGTTGTTATTGTATTCTCGATGCCTTCTTTTCGCATGACATGCCCAAATAAATGTAGATTGTCTCTTCTTTATGATTTTGATATTTCTGGTTTCTATATCTCATTTTAAACATTCTTCATTTGTAATTTTCCATCCATAGAATTCGTAGCATTCTTCTGATAAATCACATCACCATCACATCTAATGTCCTTTGTGTTGTCTTACTTATCGTACATGACTCGCTTCTAGATAGTAGAACAAGTTTGATAAAACACGCCAGGACACGTGTTCTAACATTAATCGACAATTTGTTACGTAGAATTATTTGTTACAAAGAATGATTTGTCACATAGAATGATGTCACATTGAATGATTTGTTACATAGGATGATCTGTTACATTGGATGATCTGTTACATACAAAGATCTGTTACATACAAAGATCTGTTACATACAAAGATGTGTTACATACAAAGATCTGTTACATACAAAGATCTGTTACATACAAAGATTTGTTACATACAAAGATCTGTTACATACAAAGATCTGTTACATACAAAGATCTGTTACATACAAAGATGTGTTACATACAAAGATCTGTTACATACAAAGATCTATTACATACAAAGATTTATTACATACAAAGATCTGTTACATACAAAGATCTGTTACATACAAAGATTTGTTACATACAAAGATCTGTTACATACAAAGATTTGTTGCATATGATGCTTATCATTTCATCCTCGTTCAACAACGGACAAAATAAATGGCCTGTGATGAGACTCAATAACGTCACAAGAGATGATAATGTTTCAACTTTGCCGATGAGGCAAGCCTCAAATAAATAAACACATGTTTAATTTTAGAGACGAAATGTCGGTTTGATTAGTCTTGTCTACTCCACAAAGCTGAAACATTCCTGCTCTTTCAGAGTTGTATTTATTAATTTTTTTTTTTGGTCAAACTGTATTCTGTAAGTTTTGTGTTTTGCTAGAAGTTAATGTGGTTTTTCCATCATCTGACACGTGGGTACCGACGTAAGACAAACACTGCTAAAGATGAGTGAGAGAAAGAAAGAAGGGTAGAAAGAAATGTGGGAGGGAGGGAGGAAGTGAGGGATGGAAAGGGATGAAGAAACAGGAAGAAAAAAAAGTGAGGGAGAAAGAGAAAGAAAGGAAGTAATGAATGGAGAAAGAGAAAGAAAGAAAGTAAGGAATGGAGAGGGAGGGAGAGAGAGAGAAAGAAAGAAAGTGAGGGATGGAGAGGGAAGGAGAAAAAGAAAGAAAATGAGGGATGGAAAGGGAGGGAGAGAAAGAAAGAAAGTGAGGGGTGGAGAGGGAGAAAGAGAAAAAAGAAAGAAAGTAAGGAATGGAGAGGGAGGGAGAGAGAGAGAATGAAAGAAAGATGGAGAGAAAGAGATAATTTTATAAAAAGCCCAACCACCACCTACTTGTGGTCTAGTAATTATGGCGTTAGCGGTTGTATCTGAGAGGCGACCATCGCTATACTTTTTACTAACATGATCAGCACTACGCCAGTACCGTCCCCACCAGTAAAGTACTCGACACTCATTATGGCTGGGTGAACCTAGAAGCTGTCTATGTGGATTGAAGTCGACTTCTTGCCCTCCGTAGACCACAGCACTAACCACTAACAGACAGCCTCTGCGGCAGGAGCGGATCCAGCTCTTGGATGGCTCTAAAGCGAGCGCATTAACCCGGGGTGTACTGTCCAGGGCATGCTGGTGAACACGGCAAGGAAATAGCCGACAAGCTCGATGGCAGCTCTGGCACTGAGTGTGGTCTGATTCTGGACAAGGGGGACATCGTTAAGCTGTTTCTTTATTCATTAAGAGAATTCATTAATAGAATTCATTAAGAGAATTCATTAAGAGAATTCATTAATAGAATTCATTAAGATAATTCATTAAGAGAATTCATTAAGAGAATTCATTAAGAGAATTCATTAATAGAATTCATTAATATAATTCATTAAGAGAATTCATTAAGAGAATTCATTAATAGAATTCATTAATAGAATTCATTAATAGAATTCATTAAGATAATTCTTTAAGAGAATTCATTAATATAATTCATTAATATAATTCATTAAGATAATTCATTAAGAGAATTCATTAAGAGAATTCATTAAGATAATTCATTAAGAGAATTCATTAAGATAATTCATTAAGAGAATTCATTAAGAGAATTCATTAAGAGAATTCATTAAGAGAATTCATTAAGAGAATTCATTAAGAGAATTCATTAAGAGAAAGGGCAGGACAAGGATGTATATATTGGAAGACTGAGAAGTCTAAAGGTTGAAAAGGGGTCTAGTCGATTCGTAGTAAATAAAGTAGTGGTTCCCTCCATGCCTTGCTAGGCGTATGTGGATTATGGTGTTAGTGACCATACTTTTCTAAGAACACAGCACATTTTTGGATGATGTGATCAGTATCACGCCAGGCCGCCTTTACTACAGTGAAAAATCTTTGTTACCTATTTTTAGAGGTTTGGTGAACCTCGAAGCCTTGTCGGTTCGAAAAAAAAAAATCCGTAACTTCTAGGGATGGAACCCGAACCCTTCTGATCAGGAAGTAAGGACACTAATCACTCGGCCCCCGAGGCTCCGGTCCGGAAAAGCAGATTATGCCTATAATCGTCCAACAATCGTGACGTTTATAGCAACGGGAGCTATAGACGGATGACGTCACTCTACCTCAACCACTTCTGCTCGCAAAGCTGAAAACGTCACCCTAGTTGGAAGTTCGGACATTCCCTCTCAGTCCGCAGGCCTAAGCAAATCTACAGTTGGTAGTGGACCAAATATAAACAGCAACGACTCGGCAGGCAAGGGAGAGCAATGCAGGAGGCGCTGGTCATAAATGGTTTCAGAAGCAATTATATCGAGAATTAGCGCCCTTAGATGGGTCGCCCACGTTCAACAGAAAAGCGCAAGCTACAAACAGCCGAGCTGTGGGTAGGATAATGTCAGCCGTCTATGTCTCGCAAAAGATTGACTCTTGACCCGTAACGTCACGCTAGTGGGGTTGCGCTCAGGCCTTTCATATATAGCTGGCTGTGGGTCGACTATTTCTTGTTCGGTCCCACGAATTTGCTCAGGTCCAGTCGGCGGTGGGTCTCATTCCAGATAACACCTACAGGGGAAGTCACTCACAATGGCTCAGGCCAAAATAGCATTTCATAAAATGAAAGATGTCTTATGCAACAAGTCAATGAAAGTGAGAAAGAGAGTTCATCGGTGCTATGTAGAGCAAATTTATAACCTATGGAAGTGAATTATGGACAGTAGACAAATGAAACGACCATCTGAGATGGGATTTCTCAGAAGAATGTTAAGAGTTACCTGGGCAGCTTCAAAAGATCAATGAGGACATTCTCAAAGAGACCAACACAAAAAGGGAGCTCCTAAAAAAACATCAGAAAGAAACAATCGATATGTTTTGGGTACATCATGAGAAGAGGAAAGTTGGAATATTTGGTTACAACTAGTAAAACTACAGGAAAAAAGAGATCGCGGACGACAAAGACAGAAAATACTAGACAGCTTGGTGGCATATCATGGAAAACAACCCACAACAGAACTGAAACGATGTACTGTGGATAGAAGATTGTGGAAGGACATGATCGCCTACGCCAACCGGTATGGCACACGGTGCTGTAGTTTTATTGACTGATTTATTCATGCGCTGTGTGTTTAGTCCATTGTTCCTGATGAAGGCCTACTAAGCAGAAACGTCCTTTAGATATTGTTCTGTCCCTCACCCCCGTAAAACTGTAACCATACTACTTGCATATGTGCTTCTTCTGAGGCTTAATGTTGACTCTACAGCAGCTCCGCAGTTTTAATGCATTGACAAAACCCCACCCCACCCTTCTTGAATATTATCATTAGTTTTTGCTTGAGTCGTTTCACCATGGGACGAGCGAGTTTCATCACCCATCATTTCTCTCTCTCTCATTATCTATTTTTTTATATCTCTCTCTCTTTATTTTTCTCTTTATCTCCCTCTGTTGATTTGTATCTCTTCCTCCTTACATTTATAGATTACCTGTCTCTTTATCTCCCTCTATCTTTCTGTTGATCCTTATCTCTTACTCATTATATGTATCTCTATATCTATATATCTACTTATTTATCTCCCTCTTTCTTTCTCTGTTGATATTATTATTTCTCCTACTTTATTTATTTTTCTATATCGTCATCCATCCGTCCATCCATATCTGTATATCTCTCTCTCTCTCTCTCTCTCTCTATATATATATATATATATATATATATACACGTTTGCCTGCCTGTATGTCTATCACTAAATCTCTTTCTTTAACTCTCTCTCTCTCTCCCCTCCCCCAACAACTAGAACTGAGCAACGCCCCCTTCAAGACTTATCACTTGACAAACAGAAGCCACGACAGGGGAGGTAATATCAAGCCCCGGGAAACATGCCATTAATGAATGTCTTGGCGACTGCCTCTCCCAGGGTTGGACACGTCGCACTCGCTCCAATCTTCCATAGTCCAGCTCTACTGCTTCCATGCCACCATCATCTAGTACAGTGCCTGCTGGCGTAGGTGATCATGTCTCTTCACAACCTTATATCGCCACAGTTGTTTACCAATTCTCTTGTTGACTACCTCCTTCTCTTCTTTCTTTTCTGCCTCAGTCTCTCTACCTTTTCTTCTTTCTTACCTCTATTTTCCCTTCCTCCTTCTCTCTTTCATCTACCTTCTATTCAATCATCCCTCTTTCATCTATATTCTATTCAATCTTCCCTCTTTCATCTATCTTCTATTCAATCGTCCCTCTTTCATCTATCTTCTATTCAATTGTCCCTGTTCTATCTATCTTCTATTCAATCTTGTCTCTTTTTCCCTTCATTCTTCTCTCTATATTTTCTTCATTATTCTCTGTCTCTAGCCAGATCTCCCACAGAACGTTACATTCACCACAACATGTCTGAGAGAATCTCTGTCTCTAGCCAGATCTCCCACAGAACGTTACATTCACCACAACATGTCTGAGAGAATCTCTGTCTCTAGCCAGATCTCCCACAGAACGTTACATTCACAACAACCTGTCTGAGAGAATCTCTGTCTCTAGCCAGATCTCCCACAGAACGTTACATTCACCACAACCTGTCTGAAAGAATCTCTGTCCCTAGCCAGATCTCCCACAGAACGTTACATTCACAACAACCTGTCTGAAAGAATCTGTTTCTAGCCAGATCTCCCACAGAACGTTACATTCACCACAACCTGTCTGAAAGAATCTCTGTCCCTAGCCAGATCTCCCACAGAACGTTACATTCACAACAACCTGTCTGAAAGAATCTGTTTCTATCCAGATCTCCCACAGAACGTTACATTCACAACAACCTGTCTGAAAGAATCTGTTTCTAGCCAGATCTCCCACAGAACGTTACATTCACCACAACCTGTCTGAAAGAATCTCTGTCCCTAGCCAGATCTCCCACAGAACGTTACATTCACAACAACCTGTCTGAAAGAATCTGTCTCTAGCCAGATCTCCCACAGAACGTTACATTCACCACAACCTGTCTGAAGAATCTCTGTCCATAGCCAGATCTCCCACGTCGTATGTTGTCGATTGAAAGGCGAACAGGGTCTTTGACGAAGTAATTGCTTTGATATCAGTGAGCTCCAGACAGTCAAACAGGAAATGTTCTACTGCTTCCTGTGGGTGTTCACACAGCGGCGATGTGTCTACGATACTGTCACTTTGATTTCGTCACCAGAATACAACCGAATGTGGCCGATTGTTAATACCAACTGATGATGATAGGCACACTTACGCACAAACGGAAGCGTAATGTATAACAAGACAATCAAGAATGGAATGTCGTAATACAACAACGATGAAGAAATGTCGTATTTTCATCATAACAGAAGCAAAAACAAGAGAATGTCGTTGTTCATTTTTAAACAAGAAAATCCAGAAGAAAATGTCGTTAAATAGACAATTCCTTTTTACAAATTCGCGGGAAAAAAAGCAAACTAAAGTACAGTGGCGTACTAAATTGTTGTAGTGGGTGGGTGAGAAAGGGGACAGCGAGGGGTGGGGGGGGGTGGTGAGGAAACCCTGTATTTGTGGAAACTAATAAAATACAGTACATAACTAAGTGCAAAATAAAGACAGAAGTAATGGTAACAACAAAGAAAAAGACATCACCTCAGTGCAAAATAAAGACAGAAGTAATGGTAACAACAAAGAAAAAGACATCAGCTCAGTGCAAAATAAAGACAGAAGTAATGGTAACAACAAAGAAAAAGACATCACCTCAGTGCAAAATAAAGTAAGAAGTAATGGTAACAACAAAGAAAAAGACATCACCTCAGTGCAAAATAAAGTAAGAAGTAATGGTAACAACAAAGAAAAAGACATCACCTCAGTGCAAAATAAAGTCAAATGGAACAATATTGAAACAGGCAAATTAATTTATATATATATTTGGGAACTTTGTCTTTGTTAACCTCAGACGGAAGATGTACAAAAGAGGTGAGATGCAGAATGGCTCAGGCAAAAGCAGCTTTCCAAAAAATGAGGAAGATACTATGCAATCCATTTTTGACAATAGAAACAAGAAAAAGAGTTCTTAAATGTTATGTGCAGCCAGACTTAACATATGGATGTGAATTATGGACAATAGGACAACAGACCCAAAAAAAATCACTGGAGGCTGTAGAAATGTGGTTTTACAGAAGAATGTTGAGAATACTATGGACAGCTAAAATGAGTAATGAAAATGTTCTGAGAGAGGTCAAAGCAAAAAGAGAGCTAATTTCCAATATTAGGAAGAAACAATCATTATTTTTTTGATCATGTAATGAGAAGAGAACAGCTGGAATATATTGTAACAATTGGGAAAATTGAGGGACGAAGAGATAGAGGAAAGAAGATACCAGAAAGCTTAAGAGAATGGCTTGGCAGTAGGTCAACAAAAGAAATGATAAATAGCTGTCGAGATCGAAAGTTGTGGAGAGACATGATCACCTAAGCCAGCAGGCCCGGTACTTGATGGCAATGATGATGATGAGTAAAATGAAGACAAAGATGGGACAAATGAAGAAGTGATAACAATCCAGGAAAACGTCTCGTGTGTAGCGGAGTTCATGTTCGGACATGTTGTGTGTGTCATCGCACAGTGAGACGTTGGGCTGGAATGTTCAACTTGATAGATCGATGGTCTGACACAGCAGGGCTGTGTGTGGCGGACATTGCACAACACACGGTCCACTGACGGGATTGGGCTACACAGCTCCATCACTCTTGGTTGTAATCAAATGGTTTCAGGATAAGAACGGAGGTTCGTAAGCAAATACTTACCATTTGGCCATGTAATGAGAATAGAACAGCTGGAGTATATTGTAACAATTGGGAAATTGAGGGACGGAGAGATAGAGGGAAGCAAAGAGAAAAGATACCAGACAGCTTAAGAGAATGGCTTGGCAGAAGGTCAACAACAGAAATGATAAATAACTGTCGAGATCGAAAGTTGTGGAGAGACATGATCACCTACGACAGTAGGCCCGGTACTTGATGATGATGATGACCATTTGGTCTTTCACTATATAACGTTACACATCTCAATATGTTCTGTTGTAATTCACAACGTGAAGTTATGTATTACGAGGATATATTAGAAAAAAAAGGAATGGTTTCACGTGACAAGAGGACAACACAAACCAGAAAGACGTTTCGGCTCAATAGGCCTTCAGCGGGAACAAACATACAACACAGACACAAAAATGTATTTTTTTTTAAAATAATAAAAGAATGTAATAATTTCGAACAAGAAGAAGAAATAAAATTAAAATGACAAATCAAAAGTCTTCCCTGTAAATCGGATGTGAAAGAATGTTACAGCACTGGGGTATGTGTGCGTGTACACAAGTGAAAATGGCTTCACTGCAGTTTCGCAACTGTAAACATTTATGTGCATTTTTTGGGCTGGAAACTACCAGTTATGTATTGCAATATATTTAGCAACGTTTCTGCCATACAGGGTGAAACAGAACAACATATTAAAGTGACAATTCGCTATACAAGTTGATACATTACAATCAATGTAAGTGACAATTCGCTATACAAGTTGATACATTACAATCAATGTAAGTGACAATTAGCTGTGGAATGTTAAACATTACAATGGGTTCAGTGATCATTCGTTATATAACATTACATATTATCACAGGTCCTCACTCGCACAGGCCTCCCGAACATCTACACGCTGCTCAAACATTGTAGGTTATGATGGATTGGCCACTTACATAACGTACGAAAGATGGCCGCATACTAAAAGATATACTTTATGGACAACTAGCAGATGGTAAAAGAACTAGGTGGCACTAAATACACAGATGTATCATCATCATCATGTGCCATACCGGTTGGCGTAGGCGATCATGTCCCTCCACAATCTTCTATCCACAGTGCATCGTATCAGTTCTGTTGTTGACTGTTTTCCATGCCATGACACCAAGCTATCCAGTATTTTCTCGCTTTGTCTCCGCAATCTCTCTTTCCAGCTGACGTTCGGTGTTCGAAGCCCGCGGTAGACAGAAAGGATTTTTTCCACCGGGGGTAAAATAAAAATCCTGAGTCTCACGCGTCGTGGCGACTGCTTGACCAAGCGGCCTTTATCCCTCTGGTTCTATAGTTGCCCCCCGACATACACCAGCAATGGTACTATGTGTCGTAAAGATAGTTTTTTTTAAAAATCTCTCTTTCCTTTTATTTTGCCAGTTGTAACCAAGTACTCCAACTTTCCTCTTCTCGTGATGTGCCCAAAAATAGTGATTACTTCTTTCTGATGTTTTTTAAGAGCTGCCTTTCTGTGACACAGATGTATAGACGTGTTTAAACGTGACATAAAGACACTGAACAAACACTCGGCCAGTGGGGAAGACAAAGCTGCAGACAGCAATCTTTGGAAACACACTCTAAAGCTCCAACACAAACAAGAAGCAGACAGATTCATAGAAACAGAGAATATGCGGTGAAAGAAGAGAAAACAAAATGCATTTTCTAGGAGCACTGCAAAATCCAGTCAACTATGACTGACGGAGGATACAAATATCATAGATTGAGTGATAATTCACAACATGTTAATAATGAAAACAAAAAAACAACTATTCTACAACAGATAAGGTGAAGGCCAGAAACGACCAACTACACAACCTGCAGCAGTGACATTCTGTGTGTCAATGGGAAGGATGATTGATTGGGGTAAGGTCAAAGTTACTTTCTGTGTGTCCATAGGAAGGATGATTGACTGGAGTAAAGTCAAAGTTACATTCTGTGTGTCCATGGGAAGGATGATCGACTGGGGTGAAGACAAAGTTACATTCTGTGTGTCCATGGGAAGGATGATTGACTGGAGTAAAGTCAAAGTTACATTCTGTGTGTCCATGGGAAGGATGATCGACTGGGGTGAAGACAAAGTTACATTCTGTGTGTCCATGGAGGATTATTGACTGGAATAAAGTCAAAGTTACATTCTGTGTGTCCATGGGAAGGATGATTGACTGGAGTAAAGTCAAAGTTACATTCTGTGTGTCCATGGGAAGGATGATCGACTGGGGTGAAGACAAAGTTACATTCTGTGTGTCCATGGGAAGGATGATTGACTGGAATAAAGTCAAAGTTACATTCTGTGTGTCCATGGGAAGGATGATTGACTGGAATAAAGTCAAAGTTACATTCTGTGTGTCCATGGGAAGGATGATTGACTGGAATAAAGTCAAAGTTACATTCTGTGTGTCCATGGGAAGGATGATTGACTGGAATAAAGTCAAAGTTACATTCTGTGTGTCCATGGGAAGGATGATTGACTGGAATAAAGTCAAAGTTACATTCTGTGTGTCCATGGGAAGGATGATTGACTGGGGTAAAGTCAAAGTTACATTCTGTGTGTCTATGGGAAGGATGATTGACTGGGGTGAAGACAAAGTTACATTCTGTGTGTCCACTGGAAGGATGATTGACTGCGGTGAAGACAATGTTACATTCTGTGTGTCCACGTGAAGGATGATTGACTGGAGTAAAGTCTGGAGTACCCTCAACAGCTGTATGTTGAAAATCAACATGACCCTAGACAGCTGTATGTTCATAATCAACACAACCCTCAACAGCTGTATGTTGGGAATCAACACAACCCTCAACAGCTGTATGTTGGAAATCAACACAACCCTCAACAACTGTATGTTGGGAATCAACACAACCTTCAACAGCTGTATGTTGGGAATCAACACAACCTTCAACAGCTGTATGTTCATAAACACACAAAGTGCCCTGCCTCTGTAAACATCCCTTGTCATGATATTGCACACAAAGTGCCCTGACTCTGTAAACATCCCTTGTCATGATATTGCACACAAAGTGCCCAGCCTCAGAAACATCCCTTGTCATTGCACACAAAGTGCCCTGACTCTGTAACAATCCCTTGCCATGATATTGCACACAAAGTGCCCTGACTCTGTATCCATCCCTTGCCATAATGTTGCGCACAAAGTGCCCTGACTCTGTAACCATCCCTTGCCATGATATTGCACACAAAGTGCCCTGCCTCTATAACCATCCCTTGCCATGATATTGCACACAAAGTGCCCTGCCTCTATAACCATCCCTTGCCATGATATTGCACACAAAGTGCCCTGACTCTGCAACCATCCCTTGCCATAATGTTGCGCACAAAGTACCTTGACTCTGCAACCATCCCTTGCGATAATATTGCACACAAAGTGCCCTGACTCTGCAACTATCCCTTGTCATGATATTGCACACAAAGTGCCCTCACTCTGCAACCATCACCCATGACCTATATGTTAATGTGACATAACACAAAACGATCACTTGAAATGTGAGGAACAATTGGAAGCTGGTGACACCTATGCATCTACATCTATGGATGTCTACAAACAGAACGGAACAATCCCCTACCTTGTCAGCACCCATTGAGTTGTTGACCGTCCTTCTGTGCAGCGGCTTCTGATTCTCAAGCAAGACAGCTCCTTGTTTCTCTATCTTTCCATGACTTAATTTTCTGACAGGAGTCGTCAACCATTTTCTGATGAAAGAGAGAACAATCAACATTAGATAAACAACTAATTTTCTCACTTGATTAATTCATTTATTGACTGACTGATGCCACAATTTTCTCACTTGATTAATTCATTTATTGACTGACTGATGCCACAATTTTCTCACTTGATTAACTGATTTGTTGACAGACTGATGCCACAATTTTCTCACTTGATTTATTGACTGACTAATGCCACAATTTTCTCACTTGATTTATTGACTGACTAATGCCACAATTTTCTCACTAATATTTAATAATTAACTCATTCATTGACTGACTGATGCCACAATTTTCTCACTTGATTAACTCATTCATTGACTGACTGATGCCACAACTTTCTCACTTGATTAACTCATTCATTGACTGACTGATGCCACAATTTTCTCACTTGATTAACTCATTCATTGACTGACTGATGCCACAATTTTCTCACTTGATTAACTCATTCATTGACTGACTGATGCCACAATTTTCTCACTTGATTAACTCATTCATTGACTGACTGATGCCACAACTTTCTCACTTTTTAAAGAAGACATACTAGTAAAGAAATAAAAACTTAAAATCTTTAGGACATTATCCCCTTACTGGGGTCTGCTGGGAGAACATATGAGACCCGAGAATAAAGGCTGCTTATCCTGAGCTGTCACCACAAAGTGTGTGGAATTTTTATTTCACCCCTGATAGAAAAAAATGTTTGAACTGACTAGGATTCAGACCTGCGTACTCCTGATTTGGATATTATCAATTCAACCATCCGCATTTTTAAAAAAAACTTAATTTTTAAAAAAAAATTATATTCAACTGAAATTAATTTTTTTGTTAACATAGGAAACAGGTAGGTATAAATCTAGACTTTACCCGTAGACATGGGGGAATACACTACGTTATGGACTTGGGTGATTCTGTGAAAGCCAACTGGTCACATAGTGTGGGCAACAATATTTTCTCATTTTAAAAATTCATAATTATTTTTCTAACCATTTAACCAATTACATGAGAGTACATTGTTTTTTTCTGGAACTCTCATCCCACCACACGGCAAAAGTCAAGACCTGTCTCTTCTTTGATGTTATCATCCCATCTCTTTCTAACCTCTCCTTCTCCATCCTTTCACTGTTCCTTGCAGCATGGTCTTTGACTATATGATTGAGGTACATGACCAAACTATTTCATTTGGCATTTCTTCACAATAGCCAAAAGATCATCATGAACTCCGATCGCTTGTTGTATCCTTCGGTTCAAAGTTATGGAAGGCCCTGATATCACTGCAAATGATCTAAAAATCCATAATTGCTCAACCGCCTGTGCTAATGGAATCATCCGAATTACTATCTCATCTCCCAAACAAAGAAAGGTAGCTGTAGTCCCCATCATAGCAGTCTCAGCACACGCCAAAAGACATAAGGTGAAACCGCACAGAAAGTGAACACAGCCAACTGTTCCCTGTCATACGATATCATCATTCATCGTAAACAAACGGGATATCGAAACATGATCAAAACGGATGAGACACACAGCTCACGGTGTGCACAGAGCACTTAACTCAGTAGCTCCTGCAACAAGCTGGACTTGGAATATGAGGAAACTGCAGCAAGGAACACTTCATACATAGCCTTCAATGGTTCCTGCCGCCTATCCACCATATTGACCAGAAGTTCACGTCCTTCTGAAAATGATGATCGTCATATGTTGTATCCTTCTGCTAATTTGTTTCATTTGTGATACAACCTAAGTAAGACATGTCCAAAATCTTACAATAACATCTCTTCTCCATAGCTTGTATTTTCTTCTGCAGTAGCCTCCGTCAGTCATAGCTGACTATGGATTTTTCAGGGCCTCTAGAAATATTTTTTTCTTTTCTTTCCTTTCGCCGTGTGTTCTCTTTTCTATATAAATCTGTCTGCTTCTTGTTTGAGGTGGTCTTTTAGAGTGTGTTTCCAGAGATTGCGGTCTGCAGCCATGTCTTCCCATGCTGCAGGGTTTATGTTCAAAATCTTCATGTTGCCTTTCTTCTGTAGCTCTTCCGAAAAGGACACGTTAAAGGGAGACTATCAATGGCAACCACGTGAAAAATATGATAAATGGAGTTACTTCCCTTTTCGCGACTAGCAGAGAAGAAAAAGTTGACCCAGAATAAAAGTTGCTAAGGTAAACAATGACTGGATATCAACCAAGAACAACACAAGAACGAAACTAAGGAAACATAAAAAGTGTGTATTTTCTGTTCTGTGTGTTTATCTTCATGTTGGAGAATGACATGTCAAGGAAACGTCAAGATTGTCATGATTGTACACGATTGGCTGAGGTTAGTTCTTTGACCAATAAAAAAACAGCAACCCCAAGAATTGCTCAAAAGGCGTAACCAATAGCAGACGGACACACAGAATAACAGGCAGACCACGCCTACAAATTAATGAGTGGAGTGTTCTGTACTAGACCAGAACTGATACATTTATTCTCTGAGGGAAAAACACTCAATTTCAATGGAAAAAAACCTTTACTTATCATCAAGTACCGGACATGCTGGCGTAGGTGATCATGTCTCTCCACAATTTTAGATCTCCACAGCTATTTTATCATTTCTGTTGTTGACCTTCTGCCAAGCCATTCTCTTAAGCTGTCTGGTATTTTTTCACTTTGCTTCCCTCTATCTCTTCGTCCCTCAATTTTTCCAGTTGTTACAATATATTCCAGCTGTTCTCTTCTCATGACATGGCCAAAAATGATGATTGTTTCTTCCTAAATATTGGAAATTTGCTCTCCTTTTGCTTTGGCCTCTTTCAGAACGTTTTCATTACTCTTCTTAGCTGTCCATGGTACTCTCAACATTCTTCTGTGAAACCACATTTCTACAGACTTTACTGAACTTTTATTAGTATCGAGGAAAACATTTATTTTATGGGGAAAATCTAATCTGTTATCAGGGGAAAATATTTATTTTCAGACGGGAAAACATGTATTATAAGGTGACACATTTATTATAAGGGGGAACATGCTTTCTCAGTGGAAAATAACATTGACTAATATCGGGAAAACATTTAGTTTCAGGGGGAAAAGTGTATTATAAGGGGGAAACATTTATTTTCACGGGAAAAACTCTGGGGAAAACATGCATTCTCATGGGGAAAGCATTTATTCTCAGTAGAAAAAAAACAATTTTCATGGGAAAAACTCAGGGAAAAACTTGCATTCTCATGGGAAAGCATTTATTTTCAGGGGAAAACATTTATTCTGCAGGGGAGAATGCTTATTCTCAGAGAAAAAAAAAACAATTTATTTTCAGGGGAAATGTATGTTTATTCTCATGGAGAAACATGATATCGGGGAAAGGGGTAGTATGTTTATTCTCATGGAGAAACATGATATCGGGGAAAGGGGTAGTATGTTTATTCTCATGGAGAAACATGATATCGGGGAAAGGGGTAGTATGTTTATTCTCATGGAGAAACATGATATCGGGGAAAGGGGTAGTATGTTTATTCTCATGGAGAAACATGATATCGGGGAAAGGGGTAGTATGTTTATTCTCATGGAGAAACATGATATCGGGGAAAGGGGTAGTATGTTTATTCTCATGGAGAAACATGATATCGGGGATAGGGGATAGTATGTTTATTCTCATGGAGAAATATGATCCTGGATGGGATTTGGGGGCATTCTGAGAGAAAACAAAATTCCCAGGAAAAAAAACATAAATCTAAAAGAAAACATTAGTCTCATAAATCACAAATGTTGTGTCTGCCTGCACTGCTTGCTCACTGTCTATGATTGGCATCAATAAGGCAATATTGTTTACATAAGAAAATGAATTTGCTTACTTAAAACTGCTCCTGCGTTTGCTGACAGGTGACGAGGTTCCTTCAGCATTGCTCACAGAATCTGAGAACAAAGTAGAAGATAAAGTGGTTATTGTTACACTGCCATCTATGGTTATTGTTACACTGCCATCTATGGTTATTGTTACACTGCCATCTATGGTTATTGTTACACTGCCATCTATGGTTACTGTTATACTGACATCTATGGTTATTGTTACACTGACATCTATAGTTACTGTTACACTGACATCTATGGTTATTGTTACACTGACATCTATGGTTACTGTTATACTGACATTTATGGTTATTGTTACACTGCCATCTATGGTTACTGTTATACTGACATCTATGGTTATTGTTACACTGACATCTATAGTTACTGTTACACTGACATCTATGGTTATTGTTACACTGACATCTATGGTTACTGTTACACTGCCATCTATGGTTACTGTTACACTGACATCTATGGTTATTGTTACACTGACATCTATAGTTACTGTTACACTGACATCTATGGTTATGTTACACTGACATCTATGGTTACTGTTACACTGCCATCTATGGTTACTGTTATACTGACATCTATGGTTATTGTTACACTGACATCTATGATTGATGTTACAATGGCATATATGGTCACTGTAACACTGACATATATGATCACTGCAACAATGACATCTATGTTTACTGTTACACTGACATCTATGATTACTGTTATCGTGACATCTATAGTTAATGTTATATTAGCATCTATATTTTCAGTTATACTGACATCTTTTGTTTTTTTAATAGTGACATCTACAACATCATTCATCATTGAGTGCCGTCTCCGCATCGAAGGTTGGCTACCATGGAGCGCCATTCCACTCTATGTCTTGATTTGATGGTGCAGATTGCCATAGGCTGACTTGTCCATCTTTTGATGTTACTCGTCCATGTTAGTCTTGGTCTGCCTCTGCCTCTTTTACCTTGTATTTTCCCTTGCAATATAATTTTTATTAGACTTGTGTCTTTTAACATGGCCAAAAAATTTCATTTGACTTGCTCTAATTGTGTTTAGTAGTTCTTTTTTTCATTTTTAGTTGTTTAAAACTTCCTCGTTTGTTTTCTTTACTTTCTATATCTACAGTAAAAAAAAAAAAAAAAAAAAAAAAAAAAAAAAAAAAAGAGTGCAGCACAGAGCTCCGCTACTGACATCTATATGTCAGTACTGTTATATTGATGGTTATGCTTACTACAATATTGGCACATATGGTTACTGTTATATTGGTATCTATTGTACTATTATATTGACATCTATGGTTAATGTAACACCGACACCTAGGGGTACTGTTATACTGACATTGATTCTAGCCCTTCTTATGAATTAATACTATCTAAATTATGGACCAGCTGTGGGCGATGAAACTGACAAATAGATAACTTACACGCTATTTGGAGACCAATAAAACAAAACAGTTCACTCAATGAGAGAAAGAAAGAGATAGATAGAGAGAGAGAGAGAGAGAGAGAGAGAGAGAGAGAGAGAGAGAGAGAGAGAGAGAGAAAGAAAGAGATAGAGAAAGAAAGAGATAGAGAAAGAGAGAGTGAGGAATTGAAAAAAAAAGAGTGAGGATAGAAAGTAAGAGAGACAGAAGGGGAGAGAGAAAGAGAGAGAATGGGAGAGAGACAGAAGGGAGGAGAGAGAAAGCGAGACTTCTATCCACCGAATCAATTCTCTCATTCACTGTTTTCCATGCCATGGCACCAAGCTCTCTAGAATGTTCTCTCTTTGTCGTGATCACTCTCTTTCCTTGTATTTTGCCAGTTGTAACCAAGTATTCCAATTTTCCTCTTCTCATGATGTGCTCGAAAAATGTTGATTGTTTCTTTCTGATGTTTTTAGGGGCTCCCTTTTGTGTTGGCCTCTTTGAGAATTTCCTCATTGGTCTTTGTCCAGGGAACTTTCAACATTCTTCTGAGAAATCCCATGACGACCTCTAAATCGTCATTTGCTTGTTTACTGTCCATGATTCGCATCCTTAGGTCATAATTGGCTCTATATAGCACCGTTGAACCTTCTCACTTCTATTGACATAGATTTGTTGCACAAGACGTTTTTTAATTTCTGAAATGCTATTTTGGCCTGAGCTATTCTGCTTTTTATTTCTGTGATGCATCGCCAACTTCATGCTGCTGGTAAAGCTTGTGAGACTACATTTTACGTAAAATAAAACCTTTTCCCCATTCTCCACATGGCAGACGTGTGTGTTCAGGTGTCCAACATACACGGGTAACTTCTGTGGTACTCTCGGTCTATCGTTGAGAAGTTACATTTTTTATTTGTATTGTTTGTCTATGGAGAAGTGAGGGAGGGGGCGGCCGGGTATTCCTATCAATTTTGTCATGGCATCAGCCATTATGGGGTACTATTTCCAACTATTACCTGGCACAGTGTTTTTTTTACGGTAGCACAGTGCACATCTGGGACACACCACAAGGGATATTACAAACAGCAAAAATCTGCTATGATTCAGCTCACGGTGAACTGACCAACCATACGGCAGCCGTGAGTACAATAAGTGAATTTACTAACTTAGACAGAAACAACACAATTCTGCTATTTGATGAGAATGGAGCCAAAACTTTCACAACTAAACGTCTCCATTTCTTCCTGTCCCTCATCATCATCATCATCATCATCGTGTGCCTTCTCCGCAACGAAGGTTGGCTACCATGGATCGCCATTCTACTCTGTTTCTCGCTTTGATGGTGCAGGCTGACATAGATTGACTTGTCCATCTTTTGATGTTACTCGTCCATGTTAGTCTTGGTCTGCCTCTGCCTCTTTTACCTTGTATTTTTCCTTCCAATATTATTTTTAGTAGGCTGTTGTGTCTTAACATGCCCAAAAATTTCATTTGTCTTGTCTTAATTGTGTTTAGTAGTTCTCTTTTTATTTTCAGTTGTTTCCTGTCCCTACTCCTGATAAATCGCTCCATCTGGTTCAAATAAATTACATCTGTAACTACTTGAGTCTGTTTTCTTTATTTTGCTAACCTCCTCGCTCCCAGTTATACTGGACTCATGATGGCATGCTAGTCTATAGATTAATATTGATGTCAAATCAAATAACTGTCCATAGGTGCTCAGTTCGCCTCCTCAATAAACTCGGCAGCATGAAAAACTTGAGAAATAAAAAACTGGTTTCACATGTACTCCTCTGCAGTTCTCTTTGAATTTAGGCAACTTTCTTCGTCACTTGAGGACCTGCCAGCCACAGCAGGCCTGTAGATTCACGAACATCTTCAACATCTTCATCTTGACCTGCAGCAAGTGGTGGGGTGGGATATACACTCCTACAATGTATGGTGACAGCTTTACACAACAGAATACCATGGACAGCTAAGAAGAGAAATGAAAACTTTCTGAAAGAGGCCATTACAAAAAGAGAGCTCATTTTAATATTAGGAAGAAACAATAATCATTTTTGGGCCATTTAATGGTAAGCAGGAATATATTGTGACAACTGGATAAATTTAGGGACGAAGAGATAGAGGGAAAGAAAGAGAAAAGATAACAGACAGCTTGGGAAAAGGTCAACAACAGAAATGATAAAAACAACCATCGAGATTGAAATTTGCGGAGAGACATGATCACCTACGCCAGCAGGCATGATACTTGATGATGATGTCACCATACCTTGTACTCTACACTCCACTACATGCTCCTGCTACCAGCTTTACCGCAGCACTTCAATTATTTGTCTGTTCCCTTCATCTAGACCCACTACCTTTAGAGCATTAAGTATATACCATTTTTCCATCGCGAAGTTATATAGAAATCGAGGCTAAATCCACTGTATTGCAACTGTTTTACATAGCTAGTACGGCTGTTTGCTTGTATCACAAAGTCGTAGTTTAGTTATAACCATAAATATGTTGCTACATGTATGTATGAAGATATTCCTAGGAAACTACATTTCTCTCACTTTTGAGATTGATACATTATTGCAGTGGTTTAAATTTGTGACACTGAACAAAAAATATGAACATTCTAGAATAGTTACTTTTTTTAAAGTTAGTATTTTAGTAAAAGTTTATGAGAATAAATAATTTCAAAATTTGACAAATTTAACCCTTTCTGGGGCCGCCAGAAGATCAGGCATTAACAACATGAATCAAGAAGTGAAAAGAAGATCAGGCATTAACAACATGAATCAAGAAGTGAAAAGAAGATCAGGCATTAACAACATGAATCAAGAAGTGAAAAGAAGATCAGGCATTAACAACATGAATCAAGAAGTGAAAAGAAGATCAGGCATTAACAACATGAATCAAGAAGTGAAAAGAAGATCAGGCATTAACAACATGAATCAAGAAGTGAAAAGAAGATCAGGCATTAACAACATGAATCAAGAAGTGAAAAGAAGATCAGGCATTAACAACATGAATCAAGAAGTGAAAAGAAGATCAGGCATTAACAACATGAATCAAGAAGTGAAAAGAAGATCAGGCATTAACAACATGAATCAAGAAGTGAAAAGAAGATCAGGCATTAACAACATGAATCAAGAAGTGAAAAGAGATCAGGCATTAACAACATGAATCAAGAAGTGAAAAGAAGATCAGGCATTAAAAACATGAATCAAGAAGTGAAAGAAGATCAGGCATTAACAACATGAATCAAGAAGTGAAAAGAAGATCAGGCATTAACAACATGAATCAAGAAGTGAAAAGAAGATCAGGCATTAACAACATGAATCAAGAAGTGAAAAGAAGATCAGGCATTAACAACATGAATCAAGAAGTGAAAAGAAGATCAGGCATTAACAACATGAATCAAGAAGTGAAAAGAAGATCAGGCATTAACAACATGAATCAAGAAGTGAAAAGAAGATCAGGCATTAACAACATGAATCAAGAAGTGAAAAGAGATCAGGCATTAACAACATGAATCAAGAAGTGAAAAGAAGATCAGGCATTATAACAAACATGAATCAAGAAGTCCAAAAAAGATCAGGCATTAACAACATGAATCAAGAAGTGGAAAGAAGATCAGGCATTAACAACATGCATCAAGAAGTGAAAAGAAGATCAGCATTAACAACATGAATCAAGAAGTGAAAAGAAGATCAGCATTAACAACATGAATAAAAGAAGTGAAAAGAAGATCAGGCATTACAACATGAATCAAGAAGTGAAAAGAAGATCAGGCATTAACAACATGAATCAAGAAGTGAAAAGAAGATCAGGCATAACAACATGAATCAAGAAGTGAAAAGAAGATCAGGCAGTAACAACAGAATCAAGAAGTGAAAAGAAGATCAGGCATTAACAACATGAATCAAGAAGTGAAAAGAAGATCAGGCATTAACAACATGAATCAAGAAGTGAAAAGAAGATCAGGCATTAACAACATGAATCAAGAAGTGAAAAGAAGATCAGGCATTAACAACATGAATCAAGAAGTGAAAAGAAGATCAGGCATTAACAACGTGAATCAAGAAGTTAAAAGAAGATCAGGCATTAACAACATGAATCAAGAAGTGAAAAGAAGATCAGGCATTAACAACATGAATCAAGAAGTGAAAAGAAGATCAGGCATTAACAACATGAATCAAGAAGTGAAAAGAAGATCAGGCATTAACAACATGAATCAAGAAGTGAAAAGATCAGGCATTAACAACATGAATCAAGAAGTGAAAAGAAGACGTCGGAAATGGTGAGGTCACGTTCTACGAATGGAACGAACCAGACATCCAGAACTAGCATCTACATGGACACCACCTGGCAAACGAAGAAGATGGGGACCATTGAGGACATGGCCACGAACCATACATGATGAAACGATAGAGGCTGGCAGGTCGTGCCGAGACTTTTTGCTCCAGACCGGATTGGGTGGAGATATATTGTGAATTCCCAATGTTCTACACCGGATTGTGTGGAGATCTCTTGTGAGTGCACTATGTTCTACACCAGATTGGGTGGAGATCTCTTGTAAGTGTCCTATGTTCTACACCGGATTAGGTGGAGATCTCTTCTGAGTGTCCTATGTTCTACACCGGATTGGGTGGAGATCTCTTGTGAGTGCCCTATGTTATACACCAGATTGTGTGGAGATCTCTTGTGAGTGTCCTATGTTCTACACCGGATTGGTGGAGATCTCTTGTGAGTGCCCTATGTTCTACACCGGATTATGTGGAGATCTTGTGAGTGCCTATGTTCTACACCAGATTGTGTGGATCTCTTGTGAGTGCCCTATGTTCTACACCAGATTGGTGGAGATCTCTTGTGAGTGCCCTATGTTCACACCAGATTTGTGGAGATCTTGTGAGTGCCCTATGTTCTACACCGAATTGGGTGGTTATCTCTTGTGAGTGTCCTATTTTACACCAGATTGGGTGGAGATCTCTTGTGAGTGCCCTATGTTCTACACGGATTGGGTGGAGATCTCTTGTAAGTGTCCTATGTTCTACACGGATGTGTGGAGATCTCTTGTGAGTGTCCTATGTTTACACCAGATTGGATGGAGATCTCTTGTGAGTGCCCTATGTTCTACCCCAGATTTGGTGGAGATCTCTTGTAGTGCCCTATTTCTATCCCAGATTGGGTGGAGATCTCTTGTGAGTGCCCTATGTTCTACCCCAGATTGGGTGGAGATCTCTTGTGAGTGTCCTATGTTCTACCCCAGATTGGGTGGAGATCTCTTGTGAGTGCTCTATGTTCTACCCCAGATTGGGTGGAGATCTCTTGTAAGTGCTCTATGTTCTACCCCAGATTGGGTGGAGATCTCTTGTGAGTGCCCTATGTTCTACCCAGATTGGGTGGAGATCTCTTGTAGTGCCCTATGTTCTACACCAGATTGTGTGGAGATCTCTTGTCAGTGCCCTATGTTCTACACCGATTGGTGGAGATCTCTTGTGAGTGCCCTATGTTCTACACCAGATTGTGTGGAGATCTTGTAAGTGCCCTATGTTCTACACCGGATTGTGTGGAGATCTGTTTGAGTGCCCTATGTTCTACACGAGATTGTGTGGAGATCTCTTGTGAGTGCCCTATGTTCTACAACCGGATTGTGTGGAGATCTCTTGTGAGTGCCCTATGTTCTAACGGATTGTGTGGAGATCTGTATTGAGTGCCCTATGTTTCTAAAACGGATTGTGTGGAGATCTCTTGTGAGTGCCCTATGTTCTAAAAACGGATTGTGTGGAGATCTCTTGTGAGTGCCCTATGTTCTAAAACGGATTGTGTGGAGATCTCTTGTGAGTGCCCTATGTTCTAAAACGGATTGTGTGGAGATCTCTTGTGAGTGCCCTATGTTCAAAAACGGATTGTGTGGAGATCTCTTGTGAGTGCCCTATGTTCTAAAACGGATTGTGTGGAGATCTCTTGTGAGTGCCCTATGTTCTACACGGAGTGTGGAGATCTCTTGTGAGTGCCCTATGTTCTACACTGGAGTGGGTGGAGATCTCTTGTGAGTGCCCTATGTTCTACACTGGAGTGGGTGGAGATCTCTTGTGAGTGCCCTATGTTCTAAACGGAGTGTGGAGATCTCTTGTGAGTGCCCTATGTTCTAAAACGGATTGTGTGGAGATCTCTTGTGTAGTGCCCTATGTTCTACACTGGAGTGGATGGAGATCTCTTGTGAGTGCCCTATGTTCTACACTGGAGTGGGTGGAGATCTCTTGTGAGTGCCCTATGTTCTACACTGGAGTGGTGGAGATCTCTTGTGAGTGCCCTATGTTCTACACTGGAGTGGGTGGAGATCTCTTGTGAGTGCCCTAGTTTCTACACTGGAGTGGGTGGAGATCTCTTGTGAGTGCCCTATGTTCTACACTGGAGTGGATGGAGATCTCTTGTAAGTGCCCTATGTTCTACTGGAGTGGGTGGAGATCTCTTGTGAGTGCCCTATGTTCTACACTGGAGTGGGTGGAGATCTCTTGTGAGTGCCCTATGTTCTACACTGGAGTGGATGGAGATCTCTTGTGAGTGCCCTATGTTCTACACTGGAGTGGAGATGGAGTCTCTTTGTGGAGTGCTCCTATGTTCTACACTGGAGTGGTGGAGATCTCTTGTGAGTGCCATATGCTCACATTAGAGTAGAAAGATTCAAAGTAGAACGCATTTTTCTGGTGTAAAATAACCATATTTAACCACAGATTTGACTTACAGCTTCTCTTATGATCATTGGCAATGTACTATAGCAGAATTATACGTGTCATGTTTGACGCTAGAGAAAAAGTTACAGGACTAATAAATATCAAGAACAAACAGCAGTGAGTTGCGCCAGTGTGGTTACTAGGGACTGGAAAGAATGGAGCCACTGTTGCCAGTCACGTGTGTCGCTGGAACTAAGTTTGGGGGGTCATGATCTTCGCCAGTGCTACGGAGTTCGTGCATGTTAGCTGAACCATTCTTCAATGTTGATGCTGGTGTTGGAGGGCGTGCTTCATACGGGGGAACGTGATGTGGGATCGGATCATTATGGAGATGTCTGCTGTGCAATTAATGAGATGATTCGACTAAACTATATATGGACCTTTCGTCTTGTCAGACGGTTTAGTGAAGGCTATTGTGTATTTTTTTTTTAGGCTTTGTTTTTGTCGAACGCTTCTCTCGTGGCTTATTCTATCAATGTTTGACAAACACTCACGGCCACAGAATAAACAAGTCAAGCTCACTGATCCACAGGGTTTTCCATCCTTTTACATGAGTCTTTTTTTTCTTCTACGTTTGCCATAGCACAGACTCAAATTATGTTATTAAACAGACAGCTGACTTCATCGGAGAGTCTGGAATCCTACTCTGTTTGAGTCTTGATCGCAGAGAGAGAGAGAGAGAGAGAGAGAGAGAGAAATGATGTTATACCATTATATACATGCTCTCCATGATGTGCGATCACTTGCCAGATGTTCCCAGTCATTTTCACAGATGAAGAAGTCATTCAGAGATGATTTACAGCTATCTCTATATCGTAGTTTAGATCTGCCGATTTTGTCTTGTTTCGACTAATCTAAAACAAAACTAAACTTAACACAACAACGGCATAACTTGTAGAGGTTTTTTCCAGTGTGTACAAGGGTCCCTCGCCGCACAGGCAGATAACTCCTACTTCAGAGTCACTCATATTTTTTCCGTCGATGAGTAATTGACGTTTCAAGCCGGGCCTCGCTGTAGAGACCAGGGCTGGTTGCCGCAGAGAGAGTCCACAAATAAAAATCCCAAACTGCTGCAGCTGGGATTTGATCCCATAACCTCTCTGTCTCGAGACCGGCATTTTGCCTCGAAACCAACCAATCCCCCACTTGTAGAGTTTTGAGAACACTCAAGAGTTGCACGTTATGACTACAACTCAAGCTGCAGCTACTGAACAGCTCACATCAAGTTGCAATATTTTCCACCTTCTTCAGTAAAAGTAAAACACATATACATATAAATATGTTCAAAACCAGATCTCCTTTGATACAATATGTAAGTAATTAGTTAACATTCCTGAATGGTTCAACTTGATCTAAGTCCCGATGACTTCCATTGGTCAGACAAAAGTATCCGTTCTCTTTCAGATCTCTGGGTTTTATTGCTGACTTCGTGCGATTTATTTTATTTTATTTTATTATTGTATTTATTTGTTTTTCGTTTTGTATTTTAATCCGACTGATCTTTAAAAGCGCAACTTTGCTTTTCTTCACATTCGTTCAGATACCCCACGGAATTGCTGTTTGAGTAACTCTCACATTCACCGCTCGTCACTCTCACATTTACTCACTTGCTCAATTTATCTTTCCCACACTCATCACACTCTTTCATTCAATCACACTCCCTCACACACATAAACTTTCACACTCACTCACTCACCTCACTCAATCTCATGGATTCAATCTCTATCACTTATTTACTCTATCTCACTTCCTAACACCATCTATCACTCACTAACTCACTCACTCACTCACTCACTCACTCACTCACTCACTCTCTGGATTCAATCTCTATCACTTATTTACTCTATCTCACTTCCTAACACCATCTATCACTCACTCACTCACTCACTCACTCACTCACTCTCTCTCCTCACTCACTCACTACTCACTCACTCACTCACTCACTCACTCACTCACTCACTCCCTCACTCACTCTCATGGATTCAATCTCTATCACTTATTTACTCTATCTCACTTCCTAACACCATCTATCACTCACTAACTCACTCCCCCACCCTCTGTCACCTACTACCTCACTCTCTGCCACATCCTTACTCTCAAACTCACCTCCCACACTGTCACCTACTAACTCACTCCTCACCCTCTGTCACTCACTAACTTATACACTTATTCCCACTCACTCACTTACACCCAAGAGTCCAGCACTATAATTGTTACATTGTGTCGTTCCATTCTTCTGAAATGATTAACCATGATAATTGTCACATTCCACTGTGCCATTTTTCTTAAATAATTAACCATGATAATTGTAATATTCCACTGTGCCATTGTTCTGAAATGATTAACCATGATAATTGTCATATTCCACTGTGCAATTTTTATTAAATGATTTTACCATGATAATTGCCATATTCCACTGTGCAATTTTTATTAAATAATTAACCATGATAATTGCCATATTCCACTGTGCAATTTTATTAAATAATTAACCATGAATAATTGCCATATTCACTGTGCAATTTTTTATTAAATGATTAACAATGATAACTGCCATATTCCACTGTGCCATTCTTCTTAAATATTTAACCATGATTTTTGTCATATTTCACTGTGCCTTCTTCTTAAAGCCACACAATTATAATTGTCATATTCCAATATGCCATTTTTCTTAAATACCTAACAATTATAATTGTCATATTCCAATATGCCATT
>JAVIAB010000145.1:6893559-7111059 GCA_032433765.1 Megaustenia siamemsis | reverse complement strand
TTAACAGGTCATCCTCAGTATACATCGAACAAGTCAATAAGTGCTGAGATCTCCCCTGAAGGATATCCTCAACTAACGACACATGTGTTGTTTAGGTTGTCAAGTCTTCTTTGGGTTCCTTCGCAACGCTCTCCCTGGCATCCCACCTTGACATGATATTTGTGAAGTCTGTTCATGGCTCCGGATTCAGGGTCATTTTTTACTCTATTTTTTTTTTCGTTGAATGTCCCTGGGGCATTTAGAAAATCAAACGGTTCATTGTCATTCAGCACTTAACATCAGCCAAACAGGCAAGTCTGTTAGCACGTTCATTACCTCTTACACCCGCGTGTTCTGCCATGAAAATGAAGCAGACTTTTGCTCGACTAGGCCTTGCCAGAGACTCCAACCACTGCCGTCGAGTACAGCCAGTTGTGGTCTAACACAGCCAATTGTGGTCTAACACAGCCAATTGTGGTCTAACACAGCCAGTTGTGGTCTAACACAGCCAGTTGTGGTCTAACACAGAAAATTGTGGTCTAACACAGCCAGTTGTGGTCTAACACAGCCATTTGTGGTCTAACACAGCCAGTTGTGGTCTAACACAGCCAGTTGTGGTCTAACACAGAAAATTGTGGTCTAACACAGCCAATTGTGGTCTAACACAGCCAGTTGTGGTCTAACACAGCCAATTGTGGTCTAACACAGCCAGTTGTGGTCTAACACAGCCAATTGTGGTCTAACACAGCCAATTGTGGTCTAACACAGCCAGTTGTGGTCTAACACAGCCAATTGTGGTCTAACACAGCCAATTGTGGTCTAACACAGCCAGTTGTGGTCTAACAAAGCCAATTGTGGTCTAACACAGCCAGTTGTGGTCTAACATCAGCCAATTGTGGTCTAACACAGCCAATTGTGGTCTAACACAGCCAGTTGTTGCCTAACACAGCCAGTTGTGGTCTAACACAGCCAGTTGTGGTCTAACACAGCCAGTTGTGGTCTAACACAGCCAGTTGTGGTCTAACACAGCCTGTTGTGGTCTAACACAGCCAATTGTGGTCTAACACAGCCTGTTGTGGTCTAACACAGCCAGTTGTGGTCTAACACAGCCAGTTGTGGTCTAACACAGCCAATTGTGGTCTAACACAGCCAATTGTGGTCTAACACAGCCAGTTGTGGTCTAACAAAGCCTGTTGTGGTCTAACACAGCCAGTTGTGGTCTAACACAGCCAGTTGTGGTCTAACACAGCCAGTTGTGGTCTAACACAGCCATTTGTGGTCTAACACAGCCAGTTGTGGTCTAACACAGCCAGTTGTGGTCTAACACAGCCAGTTGTGGTCTAACACAGCCTGTTGTGGTCTTTCTCAGCAAACTCACTGAGTCACCATCATCATCATCAAGTACCGGCCTGCTGGCGTAAGTGATCATGTCTCTCCACAACTTTCGATCTCGACAGTTATTTATCATTTCTGTTGTTGGCCTTCTGTCAAGCCATTCTCTTAAGCTGTCTGGTATCTTTTCTCTTTGCTTCTTTCTATCTCTTCGTCCCTCAATTTTCCCAGTTGTTACAATATATTCCAGATGTTCTCTTCTCATTACATGGCCAAAAAATTATGATTGTTTCTTCCTAATATTGGAAATTAGGTCTCTTTTTGCTTTGGCCTCTTTCAGAACGTTTTCATTACTCTTCTTAGCTGTTTTGGTATTCTCAATATTCTTCTGTAAAATCACATTTCTACAGACTCCAGTGATTTTCGTGTTTGTTGTCCTATTGTCCATGATTCACATCCATATGTTAAGACTGCATATTAAGAGTCGCCATACATGTATATATTTCTCTGACCTCACTCGCGTCATTGCTTATAGGGGCCGTAGAGAGAGTTGCCTGTCGGATTGTCTGAAGAGAAGGTTAGTGTCAACGTGATAACTATACCTGCGAAGCTAAATAAAAAAAAAAATATCAATTTGACATTTCTAGAATGAAATTATAATATAATTTATATATGTGTATGCTTCTGTAACAGCTTTAACTATATAATATGACTCGTGACAGAGAGGTCGTGGGTTCAAATCCCGGCTGCATCGAGATTTTTATTTATGATTTCTCTCTGCGGCAACCACCCCCTGGTCTCAGCAGCGAGGCCCGGCTTGAAACGTCAATTACTCATGGACGGAAAAAATATGAGTACCTTCAAAGACGGAGATTTCTGCCCGTGCGGCGAGGGACCTCTGTGCACACGGCTGCCAGGAAATTCAGTTCCTAGTTTATAGGGACTTCGTCAGAGGTAAAAGCTGGCGAAGGTAAAAAAAAAATACTATATAAGATATATTTAATATATATTTAGTATATAATACAATAGTACATAATATATGAATTGATAAAACATACTAGCATACGGCACATAGAATAAACATCTGCGGATGGTCAGACAAGAAGAAGAATATTAACTAAACTGATCTTCAGAAAAAAATTAATGAAACCAAATTATTTTCTAAGATATTTTTTTTTTATTTCAGAAATTCCTGGAAACAGTAAACAGCTTCTTGGAAACAAATGTTGTCCGCTTGTCCAACATTGACCCAGATCACAAGGTACTAGAAATTGGGTTCGGGCCAGGCATAGGTCTGGAGACAGCCTATAACATCGTGAAGAGTAAGTTTGTAACGTGACTCTTGTCTTCTCGTGTCCATGCAGAGCTGGATTTAGGCCAGTAAGTTACAGCTAAGGGCGTCATAACCCGAGTGAGTGGAGATGAGAGAGCGTCAAATTTGTTTTTATTGTACTTTATGATGGAGACTTTCTGCCTTTTAAGTAAATGTAAGAACTACAAAGTAAGTGTAAGAATTACAAGGTAAATGTAAGAATTACAAAGTAAATGTAATAATTAAAAAGTAAATGTAAGACCTACAACGTAAGTGTAAGAGTTACAAAGTAAATGTAAGAATTACAAAGTAAATGTAATATTTACAAAGTAAATGTAAGACTTACAAAGTAAATGTAATAATTACAAAGTAAATGTAAGACCTACAAAGTAAGTGTAAGAATTACAAAGTAAATGTAAGGATTACAAAGTAAAAGTAATAATTACAAAGTAAATGTATGATCTACAAAGTAAATGTAATAATTACAAAGTAAATGTAAGAATTAGAAAGTTATTGTAAGAATTACAAAGAAAGTGTCAATAAAACGTAGACTGTAATCAGTTGCAAAGGTAGGCAGCTGAATCACTCATACTTTCCCTTCCTGTGGAAACTTGATCTTGGTTATTCCAGCCTCGCTAGACGTCGCAAAGGGCTCATACTGCTTGTTGTCGTCCGTCTCTATTCTGGGCGAGATGTTTGATCTTCAACACATTCTCCTTCTACACAATAGATCAACACCCAACAAGACACTCTTCAACCCATCTTCCTCCTTTTACTCAATATATCAACACCCCAAAATACACACTTCAATACATCATCCTACCACTTCTCAATAGATCAACACCCACAAGACACGTTTCAGCACATGTTCCTCCTACTACTCAATAGATCAACACCCAACAAGACACACTTCAACACATCATCCTACCACTTCTCAATAGATCAACACCCAACAAGATATACTTCAGCACATCTTCCTCCTACTACTCAATAGATCAACGCCCAACAAGACATACTTCAGCACATCTTCCTCCTACTACTTAATAGATCAACACCCAATAAGACACACTTCAGCATTACTTCCTCCTACTACTCAATAGATCAACACCCAACAAGACACACTTCAGCACATCTTCCTCCTACTGCTCAATAGATCAACACCCAACAAGACACACTTCAGCACACCTTCCTCCTACTACTCAATAGATCAACACCCTACAAGACACACTTCAGCACATCTTCCTCCTACTACTCAATAGATCAACACCCTACAAGACACACTTCAGCACATCTTCCTCCTACTACTCAATAGATCAACACCCAACAAGACACACTTCAACATATCTTCCTCCTACTACTCAATAGATCAACACCCTACAAGACACACTTCAGCACATCTTCCTCCTACTACTCAATAGATCAACACCCAACAAGACACACTTCAGCACATCTTCCTCCTACTACTCAATAGATCAACACTCCACGCATCAATGTTCTCATTATAGAGGTCACTTCTGCGCTTGTATCACCCACCACTAAATCTTCATAAAGAGAATACGACCACAGGATGGCCATCACTGACACCGAGGGGCGAACAACAAGATATCCTGCGGTTACCCAGAACAGGGAATTGTAGCGGAATATAAATGCGGATACTGTGCAAGGTCTGACACTTGATAATAAAGATCGTAGGAAACTGAGTCTGTCTGCCCTATGTGCTGTTTTCTACTCGAATCTATCTATCTATCTATCTATCTATCTATCTATCTATCTATCTATCTATCTATCTATCTATCTATCTATCTATCTATCTATCTATCTATCTATCTATCTATCTATCTATCTATCTATCTATCTATCTATCTATCTATCTATCTATCTATCTATCTATCTATCTATCTATCTATCTATCTATCTATCTATCTATCTATCTATATATCTATCTATCTATCTATCTATCTATCTATCTATCTATCTATCTATCTATCTATCTATCTATCTATCTATCTATCTATTTATCTATCTATCTATCTATCTATCTATCTATCTATCTATCTATCTATCTATCTATCTATCTATCTATCTATCTATCTATCTATCTATCTATCTGTCTATCTGTCTATCTGTCTATCTGTCTATCTGTCTGCCTGTCTGTCTGTCTGTCTGTCTGTTTGTCTGTCTGTCCATCCGTCCGTCCGTCCGTCCGTCCGTCCGTCCGTCCGTCCGTCTGTCTGTCTGTCTAACTATCTATTGACATTTCGAGCCGTAGCCGGCCCATAGGGCATAGACCCAGATACTCTTTCGCCTAAGTTTTTTTTCTAGCGGTTTTCAATCCTTGTAAAGATATTTTATCAAATCTCGCCATTTATCTTCTGTATATCATCATATATAATCATATATTTCTGTGCAAGCTACTCTATCTCACTGAGGGAGCCGTCTCCTGCTGCTCTTGCTTCTCTGATCAATGTTCTTCTCAGTGTCTCTCTGGGTCGGCCTCTTTTCCTCTTACCTGTTGTTTCCCACATGAGGGCTTGCTTTGCTATTCGGTTATTATCTCTTCTCATCACATGTCCGACATATGACCATCGTCTTTTGTTTATTACTGAAGATATTAGTGGTTGATTGGCGATTTCTCTAATTTCCTTGTTTGTTTTAAATTCGTTCCACGCTATTACCAAGTATTTTCCTTAGACATTTATTTTCTACTCGAATAGACTAGATATATGTATACACAGACAGACGGACGGGCAGACAGATATATCAGTCAAATTGATAATTTCTTGTCAGATATTTGAGGCTGTGGTAAATGTAAGAATTACAAAGTACAAATAACTCTAGGTTGTGATATGCGATGTCTAGCCCTCTCTAGGTTGTGATATGCGATGTCTAGCCCTCTCTAGTTTGTGATATGCGATGTCTAGCCCTCTCTAGGTTGTGATATGCGATGTCTAGCCCTCTCTAGGTTGTGATATGCGATGTCTAGCCCTCTCTAGTTTGTGATATGCGATGTCTAGCCCTCTCTAGGTTGTGATATGCGATGTCTAGCCCTTTCTAGGTAGTGCTGCTTGCTTACGTTCGCCCGATGACTAAAGTATTCTAGAGTATTCGTAGACTGTAGAATTCCTATTCGTCATCCGCCCTTAAAAGGACGTTAAGTGGACGTGTCTGTTGTGGTTTGCAGTACAACTGTTATATTTGCGCCTTTCGGCCCAACACATCCGACTTCAGCACTCTCTAGGTAGTGATATCCGATGTCTAGCCCTCTCTAGGTAGTGATATCCAATGTCTAGCCCTATCTAAGTAGTGATATCTAATGTCTAGCCTTCTCTAGGTAGTGATATCCAATGTCTAGCCCTCTCTAGGTAGTGATATCTAATGTCTAGCCCTCGCTAGGTAGTGATATCCAAAGTCTAGCCCTCGCTAGGTAGTGATATCTAATGTCTAGCCCTCGCTAGGTAGTGATATCCAATGTCTAGCCCTCTCGGATAACAGCGTAAACAGGAGACCCCGTGTGCACACTCGCACGTTAAATAATTATTTGGTTTATACAAATCGGAAAGAGTAGACCAAATTCGGCCGATGCTAGGGCAAAGTTGTTCAACAAGTCAACACTTGGTGAAGACGGATGTGCCCGACCAAAAGGCGCAGATGTCGCAGGTGTTGTCGTAAGCTAGCGGCACAACGCACACAGGTCTCCTTAACGGGTGAACTAAAACAGAGAAACAAATTTTTAAAGATCTCAACTTTTTCTGTTTTCTTCACTTTTAATGTTGTTTCTGTGTTGTTGATAACAAATAGTTTACTAGTTGTTGACATTGTTGGACACATCATTACGTCATGCACAATTAATTTATCACATCCATTGACCCAATAAACACAAGGCAGTTGGGAAATAACACGTGTTGCTATGGAGATCTGTAAACAAAACAAATAAAACATTTATAGTCACCATGTGCTGGTACATTGTTTGTTGATTCTCAGATGGGAAAGGTCAAGTTTTTGGCATCGATACCTCATTTTACATGGTGGAGAAGGCCAAGGTCAGAAACAGAAAGGGCATACGAGAGAACAAGGTGTTTCTTTACCATGGAAGTGCTGCCAAGATTCCGATGCATACAGACTCCATAGACCGCGTCTACCACTGCAACACCTACTACTACTGGTCGGATTTGCAGCCAATAGTGAGTGAGATCTACAGAGTAATGAAACCAGGCAGTCGTATGGTCTCTACTTTAAACTTGGAAATTCTTCAGCTTGGACAGGTGAGAGAGACAGCCATAATAAAATATGTTTTTTTTTTTTATTTTAAATCGCAAATTTTACAGAAGAAGTGGGAGATCAGAAAAGAAAAGGATATATACACAACAATTGCTATAATATAAAGAAAAGAATAGAATATATATTATAACCTGCTCTTCAATTCATTAAGACATTTGCTTTCTATTTTAATGAAAACTGCCTGTTACATAGCAGCGATTTTTTGCATGCAGGCTTAGAATATCCATGACGCAAACATATTGCTAATCTTTATTCAACAGATACAACAGATTTTGCACATCGGCGAATTCCTTTGATCTTTTAGAACCATTGCAAATAAGTTGATTCAAATGTGAGAATTGACAGTAAACATGTTAATTTCAATTTTTTATTTCTTTTCAGAGGCGTCTAAATAATATTTTTTTTTTATGGATCAAGTAATTGTGGGTTGTCCGTCATGTGTAATTGCAAACATGATTCAGTCACAATTAGACTCCATGGTGTTCTAACTGCACCCCAAAATGAATGATGGTAGAGCAATTTAAAAACGGGTATTAAAGACTCGTTGTGTTGTGTTTTAATGTTTCTGTCTTGTCTCGTGACCAAACCATTTATCTGTTGTTTTTTATTTTATTTATTCTGTAGCGGGTATTATTCCTAGCTTGTTACTTGAACTTTATTTTTTATAATTACTTTATGTATGTGGTTATGTTTCTGTTTATTGTGTTCTAAAGTTACAGTTTTATACTTACTTTAGGTTTAATCGTAAAGAGCAGTTAATGTGACGTCACAATATAGGTACACAATCTCGAAGCTTCAACTATGAAGGGAGGCCCAATTTTCTCACCTTTTCCACCCCCCCCCCCCCTTTTTTTCCATCCTCACTTCGATAAAATGAGATAGCCCAACACTTGAGCTCACGTCCCTGGATGCAAGTTGGTGTCAGTTCCAATTAATTGTAATGAATAAAAACATTCATATTTTGATGAGACTCATGACGTCTGAACTCAAATATATGTTGTCCTTACCTTACAGGTGCTAGGTTTGCTCAAGTATGGGAATATTGATCCAGCCAGGTATATGAAGTGTTTAGAAAGTAATGGCTTTACGAATGTCCAACTGGAGCATCTCACAGACCCTCGTACAGGTAGGACAGAAGTCCATGCCGATAACTAAACGTGTCACCTTTCTTTATTTCTTTCTTTCTTTCTTTCTTTCTCTCTATCTTTCTTTCTTTCTTTCCTTTTCACTTCCTCTTGTATCCGTTTTGGTTTCGAGGGAGATACAAAGTTCTGGTTCCCGCTCTTTTGCCTACTTCACTCATTGATGATGTCGTAGCGTTTCTTTGATGTTGTCTGTCTTCTTAGGAGTCACGCCTCATTCTTTCTAGATGGGCAAACCAGTTTATTGGTTATTTCTGTATGTAGCCTAGGATTGTCTCAATACCTAATGTTTCTCTTATAATACCATTGACGTGGCCATAGTAATTTAACTACCGCTGTAGAATTGTAATTATAAGCCAGTTCTTTTTTAATTGAGTTATTGAGTTATTTGCGGGTCATCATCATTGCACTCCGAACATGTCCATAGGTGCTCAGATCCCCTCCTCAGCAATTCCCTCAGTGTCCAGCGACTGACGACTCCAGTTCTATGCTGGTTGATAAGTCTTCTTACACGGCCACCAAGTTTCTCATTTCTGGCTGTGCCCATCTTAACTCCCATTTCCATCATCCGAAGAAGTGACGTTGATCTGTGTTTGTCGAAGTCCTGTGCTCTTCCAACATCTCGAAGGGCATTGATGATCTTTTTTAATATTGGCATCTAATGTCTTCATTGCTCTTTTTTTCATTATCCAATGTATTTTAATGATTTTTCAGAAGCATTTTATTTCGAATGAATCAGTCTTCTTCCATGCTCTTTCGTAGACTGGTAGCGCAACTATGGAACGAAGATTGTATTGTTGATTGTCTCTAGAGTTATTTCCTTGTTGGACGGACAATTGTGGTGATAGCTGTCTGATGATTTCACAAGCTTTGTTGCATCTTGAGTCTATTTCTGCTGTTTGTGAATTGTCGTTTCTAGACTTTCTAGGTATTTGAATTATGTTGTCCACTTGTTATGTGAAGCTTTAACCGTACGGTTTTTTTTTTGTCTATATTGTTGTCTATATTTTTTAATTTCACCTGTATTAAAATTCCTTTACTTGTTTTAGTTGTCTGTCGTCTATTGTATGTTGATGTTCTGTTTCTCTTTTACGATATTCATTACTTATCTCTTGCTGCTGTTTTGTTTCTCTTTTGCAATATTCATAATTTCTGTTTTCCTGATGTTCTGTTTCTCTTTTGCCATATTCATGATTTCTGTTTTGTTGATGTTCTATTTCTCTTTTGCAATATTCATGATTTCTGTTTTAATTGATGTTGACAACTATGTAAAACTGTAAATGTTTTTATTTTAATTATTCCCCTTGTTTACTTCAGGCAAACCGTTTCAAGCTATCTTCTGTGAGCTTCTGGAGAAGTCAGCCCATGATAAGCTCAACTACAGCGATGATAAGCTCAACTACAGCGATGATAAGCTCAACCACAGCAATGATAAGCTCAACTACAGCGATGATAAGCTCAACCACAGCGATGATAAGCTCAACTATAACGATGATAAGCTAAACTACAACGATGATAAGCTTAACTACAGCGATGATAAGCTCTACTTCAACGATGATAAGCTCAACTACAGCGATGATAAGCTCAACTACAGCGATGATAAGCTCAATTTCAACAATTATAAGCTCAACTACAGCGATGATAAGCTCAACTACAGCGATGATAAGCTCAATTCCAGCGATGATAAGCTCAACTACAGCGATGATAAGCTCAACTACAGCGATGATTAGCTCAATTCCAGCGATGATAAGCTCAACTACAGCGATGATAAGCTCAACTCCAGCGATGATAAGCTCAACTCCAGCGATGATAAGCTCAACTACAGCGATGATAAGCTCAACTCCAGCGATGATAAGCTCAACTCCAGCGATGATAAGCTCAACCACAGCGATGATAAGCTCAATTACAGCGATGATAAGCTCAAACACAGCGATGATAAGCTCAACCACAGCGATGATAAGCTCAATTACAGCGATGATAAGCTCAAACACAGCGATGATAAGCTCAACTCCAGCGATGATAAGCTCAATTACAGCGATGATAAGCTCAAACACAGCGATGATAAGCTCAACCACAGCGATGATAAGCTCAATTACAGCGATGATAAGCTCAAACACAGCGTGATAAGCTCAACCACAGCGATGATAAGCTCAACCACAGCGATGATAAGCTCAACTACAGCGATGATAAGGAGGTGAAAGAATTGTTAAAAACCAAAGCCTGGCCAAGCAGATTTGGCCAACAATTATCACAAAGCAAATTTCACTGCAAGAAAAATAAATATTTGGACTTGAGGCAGACAGTACAGAAATCTGAATGTAGAAGTGAAGGTTTCATCTGAATGTAGAAGTGAAGATCTAATCTTAATATAGAAGTGAAGGTTTAATCTTAATGTGAAGGTTTAACCTTAATGTGAAGGTGAAGGTTTAACCTTAATGTAGAAGTGAAGATTTAATCTGAATGTAGAAGTGAAGGTTTAATCTGAATGTAGAAGTGAAGATTTAATCTTAATATAGAAGTGAAGGTTTAATCTTAATGTGAAGGTTTAACCTTAATGTGAAGGTGAATGTTTAACCTTAATGTGAAGGTGAAGGTTTAACCTTAATGTAGAAGTGACGGTTTAATCTTAATGTAGAAGTGAAGGTTTAATCTTAATGTAGAAGTGACGGTTTAATCTTAATGTAGAAGTGACGGTTTAATCTTAATGTAGAAGTGAAGGTTTAATCTTAATGTAGAAGCGAAGGTTTAACCTTAACGTAGAAGTGAAGGTTTAACCTTAATGTAGAAGTGAAGGTTTAATTTGAATGTAGACGTGATTTTTTTTTTGGCTTGAGCAATTCTTGCAAAAATGTAAATGTAGGCTGGAAGTTGTGACAAGACGCGGTGTTGACTTGTTTAAATTTAATTCTATGTTTAGGATACAAATAGTTTTCTATTATTTTCATGTTTGTTTCGTCAAGTCCTTGGTTCATGTTTTGTTGATCATGTTTACTCATTATTGAAATGACGGGCCGCAACACGAACAATGTGATTTTGGTTGCCCAGGCCTCATTATTTTTCTTGTGCCTCATTTGTCTTTCAATTTTAACATAGTCTTATACTTCGATTCTGCTGTGCAATTTCTTATTTTTGTTTTCCACTTTTCACGGTCTATCGTCAGTTTCCACCAACCTCCTTCACTCTTAGAGAACTTCACACAGGGAAGCCCTGCAGCATTAACCTATCGAAGGTCTGCTCTGATCTCTCCCCAAAACCAAATTCTATCTATCTATTGACATTTCGAGCCGTAGCCGGCCAATAGGGCGTAGACCAAGATACTCCTTCTCTTATCTGAATTTTTCTTCTGGCAGTTTTCAATTCTTTTAAAGATAATTTATCAAATCTCGCCATTTGTCTCTGTTCTGTGCAAGCATCTCTATCTCATTGAATACTGTCAAATGTTTTTTTGAAGTCGATGAAGCTAAGTACAAAAGGTTTTTACTTTTCAATGTGTTCTTCCAATATAAGTCGTAGAGTAAAAATGTGGTCAAGGCAGCTTCTCCCTTTTCTAAACCCTGCCTGTTCTTCATGCATTACTGTATCTATTGATATTGAATCCTTTATTCTATTTAGGATGATTTTACAGAATAACTTTGAGGCAAGTCACAAAAGTGTCACGCCTCTCCAGTTGTTACAATCTCTAAGATTGCCCTTTTTTGGAATCTTAACAATGATTCCTTTTTTCCATTTATGAGGCGTCTTCTCTGCTTTCCAAATGATGTTGAACATTTTCTGGAGATGTATTAAATTATGGCTATCAATTGCCTTGAGTATCTCAGCTGTTAACTTATCCTCTCCAGCAGCCTTGTTATTGGTCATAAGCTTTAAGGTGGTTTCTATTTCGCTCAAGGTGAAGTCATCTAAATTTACATCTAATTCTGCTGCCGGTGTTTCACCTTCAAAATCTATTCAACTGTGGGGTAGTGGACCTGTTAAGAATTTCTTTGAAAAACCAAATTGGCCATACAATAATGTAGTAACTGTCTGGTAATATGATGATTGTTCATCGTCACGTGACCAAACCACCTTATTTCCTACACTTAAGTGTTCCTATGTTAGATTGGATGTTGTAATCGAAACATATATAATTCATATATTTATATTTAAATATATTCATATTCATTTATATTTAATCGGCAAATATATCTATGCATATTTATGTATACACTCACGTCATATTTTTTTTTTTAAATTAAATAGTAACCAGAGATTAATCATCTGTCCATCATCATCAAGTATCGTGTCTGCTGGCGTAGATGACCATGTCTCTCCACAACTTTCAATCTCCAATGTTACTTACTTTTTCTGTTGTTGATCTTCTGCCAAGCTATTATCGTAAGCTGTCTGGTCTATTTTCTCTTTTCTTCCCTCTATTTATTTTCCCAGTTGTTACACTATATTCTAGCTGTTCTCTTCTCATTACATAACCAAAGAATGATTAATGTTTCTTTTTAATATTGGATATTAGCTCTCTTTCACTTTGGCCTCTTTCAGAACATCTTCATTACTCTTTTTAGCTGTCCATTGTATTCTCAACATTCTTCTGTAAAGCCACATTTTTTCACTCTCCAGTGATTTTCTTGTTTGTTGTCCTATTGTCAATGATTCACATCCATATGTTAAGATTGGCTATACACAATATTTAAGAACTCTTTTTCTGGTTTCAATTGTCAAAAATGGATTGCATGATTATCTTTCTTATTTTTTGGAAAGCTCCTTTTGACTATGCCATTCTGCATCACACCTCTGATGTACATCTACCTTCTCACCTCTGTTGTACATCTACCTTCTTACCTCTGTTGTACATCTACCTTCTCACCTCTGTCGTACATCTACCTTCTCACCTCTGTTGTACATCTACCTTCTCACCTCTGTCGTACATCTACCTTCTCACCTCTGTCGTACATCTACCTTCTCACCTCTGTTGTACATCTACCTTCTCACCTCTGTTTTAGATCTACCTTCTCACCTCTGTCGTACATCTACCTTCTCACCTCTGTCGTACATCTACCTTCTCACCTCTGTTGTACATCTACCTTCTCACCTCTGTTTTAGATCTACCTTCTTACCTCTGTCGTACATCTACCTTCTCACCTCTGTCGTACATCTACCATCTCACCTCTGTCGTACATCTACCTTCTCACCTCTGTTTTACATCTACCTTCTCACCTCTGTTGTACATCTACCTTCTCACCTCTGTCGTACATCTACCTTCTCACCTCTGTCGTACAACTACTTTCTCACCTCTGTCGTACATCTACCTTCTCACCTCTGTTTTACATCTACCTTCTCACCTCTGTTTTACATCTACCTTCTCACCTCTGTTTTACATCTACCTTCTCACCTCTGTCGTACATCTACCTTCTCACCTCTGTTTTACATCTACCTTCTCACCTCTGTTGTACATCTACCTTCTCACCTCTGTTTTACATCTACCTTCTCACCTCTGTTGTACATCTACCTTCTCACCTCTGTTGTACATCTACCTTCTCACCTATGTTGTACATCTACCTTCTCACCTCTGTCGTACATCTACCTTCTCACCTCTGTTGTACATCTACTTTCTCACCTCAGTTGTACATCTACCTTCTCACCTCTGTTGTACATCTACCTTCTCACCTCTGTTGTACATCTACCTTCTCACCTCTGTCGTACATCTACCATCTGAAGTTAACGTAGCCATCTGTTACTACACTAATTTTGTTTTAAAAAAGTAAGCAACATTAAAGAAAATATATTAAACTACAACAATTAATCTCTTGTTTTTTTTTACCTCTATTTTGTTCTTTTAATATGGATTTGGGATGCATCCTATCACCAAGCTTGTTCAATCTATACACTGAGCAAATGTTTAAAAACATCATAGAGATGCCAGGCCTACAAATTAATGGAAAGATAATCAATAACCTAAGATATGCTGACGATACTGTAATACTAGCAGAAAATCCTAAAGATCTACAACAATTACTTAATTAAATAAACATGACAAGCAAAAAATATGGACTAGATATGAATATCAAAAAGACTAAAACTATGATCATAAACAAAGAAGATAATCAAAACCCACAAGTGGATATCAAAATAGAAGGATAGACCTGGAGACAGTTCAGAACTACAACTACCTAGGACATACTATAACCAGTGATGGAAAATGTACAACTGAAATAAACAAAAGAATAGGAATGGCAAAAAGTAATTTTAATGTCATGAAGAACATACTAACAGCAAAACAAATAACACCAGGGTTAAAACTAAGAATAGCAAAATGTTACATCTTCTCAAAATTCCTATATGGTGCAGAAACATGGACATTAGACAAGAAAACAGAACAGAGAATTGAAGCCTTTGAAATGTGGATATATAGAAGAATAGGTAGAATTGGATGGAAGGAAAAGAAAACAAACGATGAAGTCTTAAAAGAACTAAAAATGAAAAGAGAACTATTAAACACAATTCAAACAAGACAAATGCGATTTTTGGGCCATGTTAAAAGACACAACAGCCTACTAAAAGTAATCCTGGAGGGGAAAATACAAGGTAAAAGAGGCAGAGGTAGACCAAGACTAACATGGACGAGTAACATTAAAAGATGGACATTTCAGCCTATGACAACCTGCACCATCAAAGCAAGAGACAGAGCAGAATGGCGCTCCATGGTAGCCAACCTTCGTTGTGGAGAATGCACTCGATGATGATGAATATGGATTACATTTTTGTGTGTGATTCAGTCAACATTAATTAATGTTTTTACGTGATTCAATCAACATTAATTAATGTTTGCATGTGATTCAGTCAACATTAATTAATGGTTGTATGTGATTCAGCCAACATTAGCCAACTTTACTATTGCAGCACTTACTGACTTTATTAATTGTGTACATATGTTATGCCAATAGGAGAGCGCCGACTATGAAGCGCCGTCTGCAAGAATCACTGCGCTTCGCTACAGCACTACTTCAAATGTTTCAATAAAAAAAGATAGAAAACCATCTGATTTGTCGTTCTTTTGTTGCCATGGAAACAAGTAGCTAATTGCTGAAATGGCCTACCTAGTTCTCATAAACATTGCTAGAACGATAGATGCCGTTGTACGGTTGTAGTAGGCGTCACCTTTATAGATAGTGAAGTCTGTTAGTAAAGGCTTGAGTTATTTGAACTATATCACGGCTATACTAGGGAATACGGTGGCTGGTTGTACACTGACATTAAGCTATATCACGGTTATACTAGGGAATACGGTGACTGGTTGTACACTGACATTAAGCTATATCACGGTTATACTAGGGAATACGGTGGCTGATTGTACACTGACATTAAGCTATATCACGGCTATACTAGGGAATACGGTGACTGGTTGTACACTGACATTGAACTATATCACGGCTATACTAGGGAATACGGTGACTGGTTGTACACAGACATTGAACTCATTGAGCTGGAATGTGATTGTGTTATGTATTCTGATCAAATGTTAGAGGAGATGTGGCCACATTTGGTTACTGTGAAGATCCGCCGCTGGAAGATTGTCGTGGAGTCATTGATGACGTTTAACGTTAGTGAGAACTATATCCTGGAAGATGTAACAGAATTGTAACGGAGTATATTGATGATGAGGCGCGTCGCGTCAAAGTTGATGTCAAGACATTCTGAACGTTGAGCTAAAGCAGCAGCGACTTGACATTTGCTCAAACATGAAAGCGCGTGCTGGCAATGACATCAGCTTTGTTTCAAACGTCATCCTTGATGGCGAAACATGTGTCTACGTCACAACACAGGAACCAAAAGACAATTCAGCCAATAGGAAAGTTTGCAGGCACCTTGACCAAAGAAAGTGAGACCAGCCCATAACAACATCAAGCTGCTGTTGATTTTTATTTGTAATCACACTTTGTTGACCAGTAATAAACATTACATTCCTTTCTGTATCGAGATGTAGTGACGTCAATCAGAGAACGTGATAAGAAAGCGACCAGGTAAATGGTGAAACAAAAAACATGTCTTCTCCACTACAACAAAGCACAATCTCACGTTCCTTCCAGACTGGAAGGTTTCTGGTCAGTTACATCAGAACTTTGGCGCCTCGTCTCCTTAGTCACCAGACCTTGTAAGGTTAAATTACGCGATAAAGGTCAAGGTAAAGTACGTGACTTTAATCTGTGTCTTAGCACGCGAATTTTCACCCATATGTGCTTTGCCGCTTGTCCAGAAGTGTTCGGAGACATCTGGATAGTGTCGCTTCAAGCATTGAAACTCACAATGCGAGGCGTCGTTCCTCACCTTGGCGGCTGGGTCGACCGCGGGAGGACTTTTTATTTTCAACCACGAGTACAATTCACACTGCTTCAAGCTGGAATGGAACACGGGTTGTCCAAACGTCGGTAGCCCAGTCGGGGGGTTTTCCCAACCAGGTTACCGTGGCCCTTAAGTTCGTGATATGGGCTGAAAGCACTATCAGTGCATTATAGATATATATATAGATAGATATTTGTACAATTGAATCTAACGTGTGTGTTTATTAACATGCTAACTATGTCGATTAAGACATCACTTATACATTTATTATGACGTAACACATCTTTTATCTGAGTAAACACGATCAATTTAACATAAAACAAGAACTTGACGAAACAAACATGAAAACAATAGAAAACTATTTGTACCCTAAACATAGAATTGAATGTCAACAAACCAAGATCGCGTCTTCTCACAACTTCCAGACTACATTTACACTCTTGCAAGAATTGCTCAAACCAAAAATTCACTCCTACTTTAAGATTTCTGCGCTGTTTGTCTCAAGTCTGATCGTTTATTTTTCTATCACAATTTGTTTTGTGAGAATTAATTGTTTGCAACATGTGGATGACCAGGTTTTGTTTTAAGTCGTTCTTCCTGCGACTTCCTATCATTGCTGTAGTTGAGCTTATCATCGCTGTAGTTGGGTTTATCATTGCTGTAGTTGAGCTTATCATTGCTGTAGTTGAGCTTATCATTGCTGTAGTTGAGCTTATCATTGCTGTAGTTGAGCTTATCATTGCTGTAGTTCAGTTTATCAGGGACTGACTTCTCCAAAACCTCACAGAAGATAGCTTGAAATAGTTTACCTAAAAAAAAAAACAAGAGAGAAATATGTAAGAAAAAAAATCAACATGAAAAATGTTGCATAATTATCAACAATATATTATTGTGACTGCCTAATATGAACCAAACATCATCATCATGTGGCTAGCCAGAGCTGTGATTGCTTTTGAGGAAATCTACGAAAAGCAATCTGAAAGTTTTTGGACTGATATATGATCGGTATGTGATCATGTGATGTATTCGCGATAAAATCTGAAGGTAGGTCAAGGATGCGAGTGTTATGAAAGTCCAAAAAGTGACATCATACATTCTATGCTTGAGAGAAAATGTGCAAGGGTAAAGACTGACAGCGTGTTTAATTTGTTTTTTTTTCTTTTTTTATAGGCACAGAGTTTGTATGTCATGTTAGGGTATAAATCAGTATGTCACAGAATGTCACCCAAGAGTTTGTCTGTCATGACTAAAGTCAGGACCTGAATCGATGTGTCACAGAATGTCACCCAAGAGTTTTTCTGTCATGACTAAAGTCAGGACCTGAATCGATGTGTCACAGAAGGTCACTCAAGATTTTGTCTGTAATGACTAATGTCAGGACCTGAATCAATGTGTCACAGAATGTCACCCAAGAGTTAGTCTGACATGACTAAAGTCAGGACCTGAATCGATGTGTCACAGAATGTCACCCAAGAGTTTGTCTGTCATGACTAAAGATAGGACCTGAATCAATGTGTCACAGAATGGCACCCAAGAGTTTGTCTGTCATGACTAAAGTCAGGACCTGATTCAATGTGTCACAGAATGTCACCCAAGAGTTAGTCTGACATGACTAAAGTCAGGACCTGAATCGATGTGTCACAGAAGGTCACCCAAGAGTTAGTCTGACATGACTAAAGTCAGGACCTGAATCGATGTGTCACAGAATGTCACCCAAGAGTTTGTCTGTCATGACTAAAGTCAGGACTTGAATCAATGTGTCACAGGTCACTCAAGAGTTTGTCTGAAATGACTAAAGTCAGGACTTGAATCAATGTGTCACAGGTCACTCAAGAGTTTGTCTGACATGACTAAAGTCAGGACTTGAATCAATGTGTCACAGAAGGTCACTCAAGAGTTTGTCTGACATGACTAAAGTCAGGACCTGAATCGATGTGTCACAGAAGGTCACCCAAGAGTTAGTCTGACATGACTAAAGTCAGGACCTGAATCGATGTGTCACAGAATGTCACCCAAGAGTTTGTCTGTCATGACTAAAGTCAGGACTTGAATCAATGTGTCACAGGTCACTCAAGAGTTTGTCTGAAATGACTAAAGTCAGGACTTGAATCAATGTGTCACAGGTCACTCAAGAGTTTGTCTGACATGACTAAAGTCAGGACTTGAATCAATGTGTCACAGAAGGTCACTCAAGAGTTTGTCTGACATGACTAAAGTCAGGACTTGAATCGATGTGTCACAGAAGGTCACTAAAGTCTTCAGAATCTCCATTTCTGTCTCGCTGCAGTAGTATACCAGGGTCAAACTGGTTATTATTTGGCCCGTAAATTAACAAAGTTATATAGTGTGACGCGTGGCGCGCATAACACGTGTGGCGCAGGGGGAGTTAACCATGACCGCTCGTGTCGGGATGTTGACCTCTAGTCTCGGTGACCCAAAGTGACCTGTTTATGGCTGGTGTGTGCTGACTTTGGAGTTCTTGATGTACTTGATCGATAGTGATAGGTTAGTAGATTATACAACATCAATGAAAAACAATCAATATAAGACAAAAGACAAAATATATATTTTATTATTTTATTATCTCAATAGGTGTATAACTTACAGTGGATATTATATAACATTACAAAAATATTCAGTACATTGAGTAAATATATAGTACAAGGATAACAATTATTTATTGCTATGTAGTTGGGTGTCTGCTTAGCTATGTGTCATAGATGAATCATAAGGGGTGAAACTGTTAGAGATTGCTGGTTAGTCTAAGCTGGTAGTGTAAAGAGTTAAATATCTAAAGGCTTAGTCGAGACGTTATCATCAGCTACCTTTCTTTTTATATAGAAATAGGAAAGAGCATTTCTTGTTTGACTGTAGGAAAATATGGAATTATTTAAGACTTTGAAACCTACATTTTTCCCACCCTTAGCCTTTTGCGTGGCGAGAACCTCTAAAAACATATCTTTATCTAATTTGTTGTGTTGCTTGCTTAGCCCTTTACAACTGATTTTATCGTAATCCCCACTACAATGGTACGTCTTACTACATAAACTAACAAGAGCTGTCCCTTCGTACTCTAGTTTAAAAAGATCCGGCGTTCGTTTAGTGTACGCTTTTTGTAGTAGTAGTAGAAGTTGTAGTTGTAGTTGTTGTAGAAGTTGTAAAGGTAGTTGGTTGTGGAAGTTGTAGTTGTAGAGGTAGTTGGTTGTGGAAGCTGTAGTTGTAGAGGAAGTTGGTTGTGGAAGTTGTAGTTGTAGAGGTAGTTGGTTGTGGATGTTGTAGAGGTAGTTGGTTGTGGAAGTTGTAGTTGAAGAGGTAGTTGGTTGTGGAAGTTGTAGTTGTAGAGGTAGTTGGTTGTGGACGTTGTAGACGTTATAGAGGTAGTTGGTTGTGGAAGTTGTAGAGGTAGTTGGTTGTGGAAGTTGTAGTTGTAGAGGTAGTTGGTTGTGGAAGTTGTAGTTGTAGAGGTAGTGGTTGTGGACGTTGTAGAGGTAGTTGGTTGTGGAAGTTGTAGTTGTAGAGGTAGTTGGTTGTGGAAGTTGTAGTTGTAGAGGTAGTTGGTTGTGAACGTTGTAGTTGTAGAGGTAGTTGATTGTGGAGGTAGTTGGTTGTAGAGGTAGTTAGTTGTGGAAGTTGTAGTTGTAGAGGTAGTTGGTTGTGGAGGTAGTTGGTTGTAGAAGTTGTAGAAGTTGTAGTAGTGAAAGGTGTGGAAGTTGTAGTTTTAGACGTAGTTGGTGTAGAAGTTGTAGCAGTGAAAGTTGTTGTAGAGCAGGGGACGACGTTCAAATTAACAGACGACGACTTTTATTCGACTGACTCAACTAGCAAGTTGGGAAATTTAGTCTTGTATTTAACCTAATTTATTTGAATTTCCATATATTTATCCCTTGATCGAATGACAGACAACAGTAAAAGTGAACATTACGGGTAAGAAAACTTAGGCCCGAACCCTAAAATTTCGACTCATAGTCACAAACTTTGACGCAAAACCCTAAAAAAATTTAGTCCCAAAGTGATACTAGTTCGACACAAAAGTTGAAAAAGTTATATTCAAAGTCCAAAAGTTTGTGACGTCCACAACCAACTACCTCTAAAACTACAACTTCCACAACCAACTACCTCTACAACTACAACTTCCACAACCAATTACCTCTACAACTACAACTTGTGACGTACCATTGTAGTGGGGATTACGATAAAATCAGTTGTAAAGGGCTAAGCAAGCAACACAACAAATTAGATAAAGATATGTTTTTAGAAGTTCTCGCCACGCAAAAGGCTAAGGGTGGGAAAAATGTAGGTTTCAAAGTCTTAAATAATTCCATATTTTCCGACAGTCAAACAAGAAATGCTCTTTCCTATTTCTATATAAAAAGAAAGGTAGCTGATGATAACGTCTCGACTACGCCTTTAGATATTTAACTCTTTACACTACCAGCTTAGACTAACCAGTAATCTCTAACAGTTTCACCCTTATGATTCATTTATGACACAACACTAAGCAGACACCCAACTACATAGCAATAAATAATTGTTATCCTTGTACTATATATTTACTCAATGTACTGAATATTTTTGTAATGTTATATAATATCCACTGTAAGTTATACACCTATTGAGATAATAAAATAATAAAATAATAAAATATATATTTTGTCTTTTGTCTTATATTGATTGTTTTTCAATGCTGTTGTATAATCTACTAACCTATCACTATCGATCAAGTACATCAAGAACTCCAAAGTCAGCACACACCAGCCATAAACAGGTCACTTCCGGGGTCACCGAGACTAGAGGTCAACATCCCGACACGAGCGGTCATGGTTAACTCCCCCTGCGCCACACGTGTTATGCGCGCCACGCGCCACACTATATAACTTTGTTAATTTACGGGCCAAATAATAACCATTTGGACCCTGGTATACTACTCGCTGCTTCATCCCAAATAGACACTTTTCTGCTACGGTTGGCACCAATGTGACTGTCGGAGATGCCGGAAAGGACCTGTAACACATCACTAACCGTCCTAGGTTCCCCGCTGGAAATGTTCTATTTGTGGTTAAGTCCCCTAGCCTGTAACGATGAGATACATGAGATATAAAAGAGGAGAAAGAAGACCGGAGCAAACACAGGCTTAAGGGGAACTCTCAAAAGAACAACTCAAAATATCGTTGATTGGAGAATGTACATCGTTAAAGGAGAGTTACATTATTTTGTTGTATAGAAAGAATCGTTTTCATCCGTTCATTCACTCCACATGAAAGAAGGTGACACGTTTATTTATCAGCATGGACTTCTGTCCTACCTGTACGAGGGTCTGTGAGATGCTCCAGCCGGACATTCGTAAAGCCATTACTTTCTAAACACTTCATATACCTGGCTGGATCAATATTCGCATACTTGCACAAACCTACCACCTGTAAGGTAAGACAAAAAATACTTGAGTTCAAACAACACGAGTCTCATCAAAATATGTATGGCTTTATTCATTGCAATTACTTGGATCTGACACTAACTTCCATTACGTGTATCCTATGTTGGTTGGCATGCGACCTCTTCTACCTTTTTTAGCTCCCAGTGGAGCATAGGTCTTCAACAAACACTTTCCAAGTTGATCTGTTTTTTGCCATTCTTTTAAGATCATTCCATGCCTTCCCCATCATCTTCATCTCTGCTTCTATCTGTCTTCTCCAATAATTCCTTGGTCTTCCTCTTTGTCTTTTCCCCTGGGGATTCCAAAAAGGGCCTGTTGTGTAATACTCTCAGTTGGCTTCCGTAGTGCGTGATCTATCCAGCGCCATAGTCTTCGCTGTATCTCCTTATCCACTGGTATTTGCCTGGTACATTTCCATAATTCTGTGTTAGTGATTTTGTCCCGCCATTTCCATCCTTTTATTCTGCGTAAGCATCCATTAATGAAAGTCTGTATCTTCATGATTGTTAATTTTGTTGTTCTCCATATTTCAGAGCCATATAATAAGATCGACTTAACATTGGGTTGAAAATTTTTATTTTTGTATTTAACCTAATTTCTTTGGATTTCCATGTTTCCCAGTGCAACGAAAGTTTCTCTTGCTTTTGATATCCTTATTTTTGTATCATTTTCTGTTCCTCCCTCTTTATCTATATTACTGCCCAGATATATGAAAGATTGTACGTATTGTAGAGGTATTTCTCCTAGTTTTATTTGGTTATTGCCAACTGCATTGATTCTCATAATGTTGGTCTTATCTCTATTAATCTTTAGTCCTAGCTGTTGTGATCTCTCATCAAGTATGCTATTTTATCCTGCATCTGTTGATGGCTGTGTGATAGGAGAGCTATGCCATCAGCAAAGTCTAAATCATCCAGTTGTTTGGTCAGTGACCACTGGATTCCATTTCTGTTGTTTTGAGTTATTACTGCCAAGACAAGAAGACAGGAAGTTAAATGACACTGTTTTCTGGCAGACATTTTATTTTGTTTATGGTAACAATTAATTGCATCTTTTGTAACAAACAGCGACCTTGGGTGAAGAAGTCCTGCTTGTTTTCATTAACTTGGAACAGGGAGTGGTCATTAACTTATTTTCCCACACTGATGTGGCATTTCTTTATTCTGGTTATAGAACTGGGTTGACAGTAAGTTCACAGACTTCCCAGTGTAGTAATGTCCTTGCTTTATAGTCAGTGTCCTAAACTGTGATCAAGGGAAGCATTTTGTGCTAGCTTCCTTGTGAACTAACGCCCACAGTAAAGGCACAGTTGGACATGTTGACAAGGGAAGCATTTTGTGCTAGCTTCCTTGTGAACTAACGCCCACAGTAAAGGCACAGTTGGACATATTGACAAGGGAAGCATTTTGTGCTAGCTTCCTTGTGAACTAACGCCCACAGTAAAGGCACAGTTGGACATGTTCACATACGCCTACAAGTAAATGTTTAGTCACGTATGTCAAATGTGACAACCAATTTCCAGTTTAAAACATGGCTGGCCAGGACATTTAGTCACGTATGTCAAATGTGACAACCAATTTCCAGTTTAAAACATGGCTGGCCAGGACATTTAGTCACGTATGTCAAATGTGACAACCAATTTCCAGTGTAAAACATGACTGGCCAGGACATTTAGTCACGTATGTCAAATGTGACAACCAATTTCCAGTACAAAACATGGCTGGCCAGGACATTTAGTCACCCCAGTGATAACAAAAATAGGACTCGTTTTCGACCCTGACCTATGGCTTCCAATCTTAAACGGATACCGGGATTATTTTGGGATAGAAAAGCGGCACTGGCGTAATACCGACCACTCTACCCCACATATAATATGCGGTCCGTCTATATAAAGTATTGGCACTGGCGCCATGTCCCCCCCCCCCCCATACGCCACCAGGTGGCGTGGAGGATCTCTTTTCTTTCTTGTCATCTTTCCAGCAACAAAATATCAAGACAAACCGTAGATAACTGAATTAAGAAGGAGTTTGTAATATCTTCAACCATCTTAGACAACGTTACTGGGCGATAAATGTGCTTGATATTCCAGAACAATCTAACACTTTACCGCATGTTATTCTACCTTTCTATGAGATTCTAAATATGTGTCTCTGACAGTGGATAAGAAGTTAATTTAAGTCTTGTTGCCTGTGAAATGTGGGATGTCAAAGACTTGCTGGTAAAGGGAAGAAATGACCAATACACGGGGCCCAGAACAACGAACACAAGAGTGACGTCACGACCTCTTAATTGCAGCGGTAGACTCTCTGATCTGAGCAACTACTGGAGCAAGTCTCATAAATGTTCAATATTAATATACAAATATATATATATATATATATATTAATATATATATGAATATAGTTTTCCTCTTCTTTCCTTCCTCTTTTGCCTTTCAGCGTCGAGGGGAAATATAATTTGCAGTCTTTTCCCCTTCTGTTAAATTCTGCGGCTGTTATTCTGTCCTAGTATTTCAATATTTCATTAATCCATTTGTTTTCTGTGCTCGACAATTGAGTCTGGTGTTCATGTTTATTAAGTTCCCGTTGTGTTGTTTTATGTATTTCTGTCTTATCACGTGTTCAAACCATTTTTTAAAAAAAATTATTGATTTATTCTATTGCTGGAATTATTTCATGATTTTTTTCAGTTCTTCATTTCTGAATACTGTTGTGATATATCAACATTTATTAATATATTTGTCAAATATCAACAACTTATATGAATATATATGTCAAATATCAACAACTTATATGAATATATTTGTCAATTATCAACAACTTATATATGAATACATTTGTCAAATATCAACAACTTATACGAATATATTTGTCAATTATCAACAACTTATACTTATACCAATATATTTGTCAAATATCAACAACTTATATGAATATATTTGTCAAATATCAACAACTTATATGAATATATTTGTCAAATATCAACAACTTATACGAATATGGCTGTCTCTCTCACCTGTGCCTGCTCCAGAATTTCAAAGTTTAAAGTTGTGACCATACTGCTGCCTGGTTTCATTACTCTGTAGATCTCACGAACTATTGGCTGCAAATCCGGCCAGTAGTAGTAGGTGTTGCAGTGGTAGACGCGGTCTATGGAGTCTGCATGCAGCGGAATCTTGGCAGCACTTCCATGGTAAAGAAACACCTTGTTCTCTTGTATGCCCTTTCTGTTTCTGACCTTGGCCTTCTCCACCATGTAAAATGAGGTATCGATGCCAAAAACTTGACCTTTCCCATCTGAGAATCAACAAACAATGTACCAGCACATGGTAACTATAAATGTTTTATTTGTTTTGTTTACAGATCTCCATAGCAACACGTGTTATTTCTAAGGTGACCATATTTGTGAAACCCTAATCCGGGATGGATTAATTTGACTTAAATTTCCCATCAATAAAATGACATTTCTTCCGTCTTTTTCAAGTGAATAATCTCTATCTATCTATTGACCTTTCGAGCCGTAGCCGGCCCATAGGGCGTAGACCAAGATACTCCTTCTCTTATCTGAATTTTTTGTTCGAGCAGTTTTCAATTCTTTTAAAGATGTTTTATCAAATCTCGCCATTTGTCTCTGTTCTGTGCAAGCAGCTCTATCTCATTGAGGGAGCCGATTCCTGCTGCTCTTGCATCTCTCATCAATGTTCTTTTCAGTGTCTCTCTGGGTCTTCCTCTCTTTCTCTTACCTGTTGTTTCCCATATGAGGGCTTGCTTTGCTATTCGGTTATTATCTCTTCTCATCACAAGTCCATCAATGTCGTAATCTCCCATCTCTTTAGCTAATTTGTCTGCGCGTTCGTTCCCGTGTATATTACAGTGTGATGGTATCCACGGAATGACTACTCTCTGGAAGTTATTGCATAGTTGGTCCAGGGTTGTTCTCAAGTCATCTAGTTCATTGTTCTTGGGGCTTTTTAGAGCTGATAGTACTGACAGTGCATCAGTCAGAATCACCAATTTATTGTGCATGTTATTTTTGTGTTGAGTAGCCAGTGTTGCAGCATCTCTGATGGCCTCAGTTTGTGCTTTAAAGTTGTTTGAGAATTTTCCAGTAGCTATTGACTTGGTGATCTCGTCCTGATTATTCAGCGTCAAGAATACCCCCCCCCCCTCCATTTCTGGTGGCATTTGTAGCAGAGCCATCTGTGTATATTTGAGACCCCAAGAGTCCTGTGGGTAGGTATCGTGTATGTATTTTTTTGCTACGTGTTTTCTTTCTCTGTTTGATTGTGTGCCTTTTTTCATGGTTCTTGTTATATTTTCCTTAAGTTTTGGTATTTTATGTTTCCCATGAGGAGACATATCAGATGGGCCCAAGGATTTCGGTATTGTTTGGGAAAGTACTGGGTCTCCAGTAGTTAGTTCATTGGCAATTGCAGCGAAGTTGCTCCTCTTTAGTCGTACAATTCCGGAACCAGATATTCTTTGGTGCATGGGGTGGCTAAGGAGCCTTCTATATTTCTCCGCTTGTTGCAATACTTTACTGACCCGTCTGTCATCTAAGGGTTGTAAACCTGTTACTGTTTCTAGAGTCTTCATAGGTGTAGATTTAATAGCACCAGTGATGATACGGGCAGCTTGGTTCTATGTTCTGTTAATTTTGCTAAGGTGTGATTTGGAAGCCATAGCACAGGCTGTGACTCCATACTATGGAACTGGCCTGACTCTTCCTACGTATAGTCTTTTCAAAATATTGCTGTCTGTCCCCCCAGTCCGTTCCTGCCAATTTCTTCATAATATTTGTTTGTCTTCTGGCTTTTTTTCCTCGCTCTGTCTATCTTATTTTTCCAAGTCATTCTTCGATTCATGGTGACGCCAAGATATGTTAGGTTTTGGTCAATAGGGAGTGTATGGTCTTTTATTTTCAAGTTTGCAGAGAGTTTGTTTCTTGATAGGCTGAAAATTGTATATGTAGTTGTTTTTTTTCGTTGATTGGTAAGAACCAGGTGTTCGTCCATTTTTCAAGTTTACATAGGGCATCTTGCATCCTGGGTCCAGCCACCGACATACTCTCCTCGCGAGCCCATAACGCCAGATCATCTGTGTATATTGCTGAGTGTATTCTGGGTAGAATGTCCATTACGATGTCATTTATGAAAATTAAAAAGAGTGTTGGGGACAAGACTCCTCCTTGTGGGACACCTTGTTCGATAGAGATCTTCTCAAGTGAGACATACTTCTCAGCGATGATTCAACTAACTGTTCCATCCACAACAGATACCTGGTCGCTGTCAGCAGGTTTTTGATCAGTTTGGTCAGAAAGTTAGTTACCGGAGGGCCAAACACAACGACCTGCACGGGTCGCTGGCCATAATACATAGCCTACATATATTCGTGGTGTTAGTAAAATCGCTATACAGTGGAACCTACAAGTGGATCTCAAGGTTGAAGGAGATTTGTTCTCTGTTGAACATCCCGAAGATATTCACCAAATATTTCCGCTAAACGTCTCACGGACACGCCAAAATAAGTCGTGTTACGTCGTTGGCTTATAATGGCATAAATAATGTTGCGGGACACACATGTGAAACCATTCTTGAGATTTTTTGGGGCATGTTAAAAGAGACAGCAGCTTACTAAAAGTAATCTTGGAAGGGAAAATACAAGGTAAAATAGACAGAGGCAGACCAAGAATAACATGGACGAGTAACATCAAAAGATGGACAAGTAGTCTATGGCAATCTGCACCATCAAAGCAAGAGACAGAGCGGAATGGCGCACCATGACAGCCAGCCTTCGATGCGGAGACGGCACTCTATGTTCATCATTATGATGTACAGTGAACATTTTTGTGAAATTGTGGGAAATGATAGTTTACGTGTACCTTTCAGCTCCAACATGGAGCATAGTTCTGGCTCCAACTTGGAGCATAGTTCTGCCTCCAACATGTGCCATGAAAGCATCACATCTTCCTTCATAGTTGTACCTTCAACATGAGCCATGAAAGCATCACATCTTCCTTCATAGTTGTACCTTCATCATGAACCGTGAAAGCCTACGACCTCCATACGTGCCCAGTAACAGACCCATCTGTGTCCCAGATTGCTGGAGATCAACGATTCCGGGAACTGCGGGTTTTCCCGACATAAAACGGAAATAAGGCGGGCCCAGGTTTATTAGTACGTCACAAGTGACGTCAATAGGATTGTGTTGCTTTCTTGATAGTCCGCGCTGCTAGAACATTAGAGTTGATGTTTCTCCAGTGGCAGGCCGCATGAATTGTTCTTGTTACTCTACAGCAAGCAGGCCTAACAACCATTTCAGGCCCTCAATATAGAATTTTTAAATAATTATCTCCTATAAAATCTGTACAGCGGCCAAAATAACATTGAAGGCTGGTTCGCCAATGGTGGATTACTTTTACGTGGCGTGAAGAATGAGCTCACGGCGATTGTGATGTAGCAGTTGAGGGGAGACTGACGGTTGCCAGCGCTGGCTAAACACGAGTCGCTGCGCAGAAGGAGCTCAAAGACCGTGTGAACGTCACCTTCCGCTGTCCTTCCTGATGTCCGGATGACCCTCTTGCTACAAGAGTGGATGGTCATCTGTAACAAGATCCTCTCGCCTGGGTCGAGTATAGTCTCCCGGAACATCTCAGTGCACAGGGGTTCTTGGGGACCGGGTTTGACCCTATTTTTTGGACGCACCAAGATGGACGCTTATTATCACAGGCTCATTGTTTATGTAGATGGTTCCTGTTTTTTGTTTTGGGGAGAGTGTGAAAAGTGTAGTACTGCATTTGTCTGTATTGATGCTGATACACCATCTATTTGTCCATGAATTCAGTGCATTCATAGCTCTTTGTAGCAATTTGGAGGCCACTGTTGCATACTCCTCTGTGCACCACATTACCAAGTCATCTGCATACATTGCCACTTTGATGCCATGTGGTAGTTCAGTAACTAGGTCATTGATGTAGATCAGAAAAAGTGTTGGAGATAGTACCCCTCCTTGTGGAACGCCCTGGCGCAGTAAGACCTTCTTACTCTTAAGACCATCCAGTTGCACTCTGGCTCTCCTGTTATGCAGGTATGCTTTGACCCATTTGTACATCCTGCCATTTGCTTCATAATTTCTCAGTTTCTTCAAAAGCCCTTCCTTCCATACCTTATCAAATGCTTTCTTTAAGTCTATCCATGCTGCTAGTACCAGTTTCTTTTCTTGAAACGCATTTACACATACGAATTTAATTTATCTATCTATCTATTGACCTTTCGAGCCGTTGCCGGCCCATAGGGCGTAGACCAAGATACACCTTCTCATATCTGAATTTTTGTTCTAGCAGTTTTCTTTTAAAGATATTTTATTAAATCTCGTCATTTGTCTCTGTTCTGTGCAAGCAGCTCTATCTCATTGAGGGAGCCGAATCCTGCTGCTCTTGCCTCTCTCATCAATGTTCTTCTCAGTGTCTCCCTGGTGTCAAAAATCTTCCTCTTTTTCTCTTACCTGTTGTTTCCCTTATGAGGGCCATCAAACAACCATGCGTCTACTAACGCATGAGATCAACACCTTCTTTGACAAACTATCAAAATAGTAAATTACATGTTTCATCATATATTCGTATATATCTGGTAGAACTTTTAGTTTAAAATACTTGTCATAACATGACTTGTCAGCATCGGTGAGACTCCCGGAAGTTCGTGATAGTTAGGAGGGTCTTATAATCTGTTTGATGAGTGATGGTGATGGTCTAATTACCAACTAATTACTACATCAAGCTTGGGCGGATGGTGCTCGTAAGCCAGGGAGGGCCGACCATCTAAGGGCAGAGTCCCCCTACAGAAAAGACAATCTACTGCCTTGCAGGAAGATTGGGGACAATCAAAGGCTAAGGAGAGCAAACCTGAATAAAATGCTGGCTGAAAACGGATACACTGGGCCACTGGCGCAGAACACAGTGCAACGTTTTAACAGGCCTTCAATCAGGGTGGATCTAACAGTCTCTAATTATGATGTTCTGTCTGTGGGGTCGATCAATTCACTTAAACAGACAGCTGTCTTCATGTGAGAGTATGGAATCCTACTCTGATTCCGCACAGAGAGAGAGAGAGAGAGAGAGAGAGAGAGAGAGAGAGAGAGAGAGACCCTATTTTAAATTTGCTACTTTTTTCTGGTGACTTTGGTTTTAAACTTTAAAAAAATAGTTGTTCTCTAAGGGGAGTAAAAAGTAAGAATAATATAATAATAATTAATTATTAATTAAATAAATATTAATAATTAATAATATAAATAATATAAATTAAAAATTAATAAAAAAAATATGAAAAAAAAAGTTAAATAATTTAACAAATATTTTAAAATTATTTTTTAAAAATATTTTAAAATAAAAATATATATATATATATATATATAAATCAAAAATTATTTTTTTTTAAATATTTAAAAACAAGAAAAAAATATTTAAAAAGAACATTAATATAGCAATAACATATAAATAAAAAATATTTAAAAAATTAACATCGGAACAATTTTTTTTAAATTGTTAAAAATGTCTACCAGTTAGAATAATGTAAAGGGAGATAAGTTTGTATCGAATCGGGGACATTTTGTATCTTCATGTGTGTTCATTTTGTACTGGTCAGGTTAATAATTTATCAATAAATTGGAGATTCCAAACAGCATTCTTTTTCAAGTTGAATCTCCTCTCCTCTCCATCTCTCTCTCATTTTCCCTATTTCACATTCAGTGTTTTATCAATGTCACGTGGTACAGGATATTTGAACAAATTTAAAGGGTAGCTTACAGTCACACATTCATCATCATCAAGTACCGGACCTGCTGGCGTAGGTAATCATGTTTCACCACAACTTTCGATCTCGACCGTTATTTATCATTTCTGTTGTCGACCTTCTGCCAAGCCATTCTCTTAAGCTGTCTGGTATTTTTTCTCTTTACTTCCATCTATCTCTTCATCCGGAATATCTTCAATTGTTTCCAGTTGTTACAATATATTCCAGTTGTTCTCTTCTCATTACATGGCCAAAAATAAATAATTATTGTTTCTTCCTAATATTGGAAATTAGCTCTCTTTTTGCTTTGGCCTCTTTCAGAACGTTTTCATTACTCTTCTTAGCTGTCCATGGTATTCTCAACATTCTTCTGTAAAACCAATTTTCTACAGACTCCAGTGATATTCTTGTCTGTTGTCCTATTGTCCATGATTCCCATCCATATGTTAAGACTGGCTCTACGTAACATTTAAGAACTTTTTTTCATGTTTCTATTATCAAAAATGTATTGCATGATTATCTTCCTCATTTTTTGGAAAGCTGCTTTTGCCTGAGCCATTCTGCATCTCAACTCTTTTGTACATCTTCCGTCTGAGGTTAACAAAGTTCCCAAATATTTAAATTCATTTACCTGTTTTAATATTGTTCCACTTGTCTTTATTTTGCACAGAGGTGATGTCTTTTCTTTGTTGTTACCATTACTACTGTCTTTTTGCTTTTAAGGCTGAGTCCTTTATTTTTGCTTTCTTTCACTATAATATCTAACATTTCTTGCAACTCATTTTCACTCTTAGCGATTAAGACTGTATCATCAGCATACCTTAGATTATTTATATTATAACCTCCAATTGGTATTCCAGGCATGCCCCTAATGGATCTTAAAATAATTTCACTATACATAGTAAACAAATCTAGTGACAGCACACAACCTTGTCTATCACCATGTTTTATTTCTTGAAACATTCCCAATTGGTTTCCAGTTCTTATGGCCGCTGTTTGTTGCCTGTACATGTTCTTTATTTTTATTATATTTATAGTCACATAGTGCAAATAAAATCATATGAATGCAATAACCTCTATTTCTAAACAACACAATAAAAATAATTAGTTCGTCGGTAAACGAAAGTAAGACAATGAATATACAAGAATATGGAATGCCGTGGCCGCAAAGATGCTACTTGTTGAGTTTCAGTTTCAGTATACACAATTTAAAACTTGGAGCGCATTTTACTGTTATTGTTTCGCCAAAAGAACAGCCAGTTCAACTTTTTAAACATGTTCTACACAACAACGGAATAATGTATATTTTTAAGTGGAAGAGACGTTTACCATATTGGCAAAATTGGTAAACGTTTGTGTCCCTAATGCATTTTAATAAATCCGGGACAAAAGCTAAAATATCGGCCAAAATAGGGACAGTAACAAATCCGGGACAAAGGTTGAAAAAGCAGTAAAAAAAAAATCGGGACTGTCCCGGAAAAATCGGGACGTCTGGTCACTTTAGTTATTTCCCAACTGCCATGAGTTTGTTGTATTGGGTCAACGGATGTGACAAATTAATTGTGAATGACGTAATGATCTGTCCAACAATGTCAAGAATAAGTAGACAGTTAATCTCATCAACACAGAAACAACATTAACAGTGAGGAAAACAGAAAACGGTTGAGATCTTCGAAGCCTTCTTTTTAACGTTTACCCATTAAGTGGGCGTTGCTGTGTTCTGTCGCTGATTTACGACAAAGCTGCGATTTATGCGCCAATCGGCCCGGAACATCCGTTTCTGGAATGGGTTATTGAGTTATTTGCGGTTTATCGTCATTGCACTAAGAACATGTACATAGGTGCTGAGATCCCCTCCTCAGCATGTTCTGCAGTGTCCAGCGACTGACGACTCTTCTTACACGGCCACTAAGTTTCTCGTTTCTGGCTGTGTCCATCTTATCCCCAATATCTTTCATTGGAAGGAGTGACGTGGACTTATGGTTGTCGAAGTCCTGTCCCTTTCCAACATCTCGAAGGGCATTGATGATGATCCATTGGTTGACCGACTTCAACGACAGCGCAGCTAGCCAACTTGTCCGCTCTTTCATTCCCCAGTACTCCCACATGTCCAGGACAAAGGTGACCTTACGTATTTTTGACTTCTGCAATGACTCTACACTTGCCTGCGTACAGAGCCCGCCCCTCTACGTATTGTTAGCATGCTCATCGAATCATTTAATATGCAGGCGTAGGTGAAGTCTTGTAACTCTAACCAGATGAATGCCTGTGGTCACTGTCATCATCTACATCGTCATGTTGCTCGTGGTCATTACGTATGTACCACTGTCTTCTTTGACTATTCTGCCTGCTGAACATGCTGTAAATGCCCATGCACTCCTTTGGTGTCGTATTACAGATCCGTCTGTATAGATGACTGCATCTTTCTCATCGGTGTTATCCCAGATGAGACCGTTGACCTCCACATTGACTATGACTGTGTTCTGTTCCCTACATTTCCTGCCGAGTGTGACAATACACGAGAATGTGCCCCGGAATGACGTAGGCACCGGTATCACACGCCTCTCCAGCGTGGGTATTGGTAAGTCCACATACCTGTTTGCTGACATCTTCTGCTCGGTCCACACATATGGCCCTTTTCGTCTTGTCAGACTGTCTAGTGGAGGCTATTGTGTATTTTTTTGAGGTTTTGTTTTTGTCGACCATGATTTACCTCATTTTAGCCTGACACCTTTCCCTGTGTTGAACTCGTGGCTCAATGGATGCGCTTTATCTGTATTTTTCTTCAGGCATACTCGTGTCCTTCAGATCTTGATTCTGTCATCCATGTTTGGAAAGTCAAAAAGATACCTCATTGCTACACAGGGAGTGTCCCTCGTACACCCCAAGATAATGCGCATGACTCCATTCTGTATTTTCTCCTACCTGTCTATTTGCGACGTACTGGCAGTAAGAATTGCCAGGGCATACTCAATTGGTGTAAGGACTAATCCCTGGAACAGAAGAGTAAGTAGCCTCTGCTCGATGTTGGCAACTGCCATGACCTTCAAGGCGGCTAATCCTTTGCGGGATTTTGTTATCACATGGTCTACGTGGTCCCGAAAACACAGACTTCTATCTAACTTAACTCTGAGGCACGTCATCAACCTGTACCTGGTCACCTCATCAGCTCCCATTCGTACCACTGGCGTTTCCGTGTTTAGGATATGGTTGTTAAGGAAGATACATTCATTTGATGCTTTATTAGGATTAACCAGTGCGACTGATACTCCACACCAGGAAGAGATGCGATCGAGTTCGTTTTGCATTGTGGAGGCTATTTCCCCGTCTGTCTCTTCCCTGGCGATATAACAGAATGTCATCAGCAAAAGTCATAGTTCTTCCCCTCCCATGCAGCTGTTGTTCCGTGATCGTTATTGTGTACACGTTAAATAGAACTGGTGACAATGATGAGCCTTGTGGCAGCCCTGGGCAAATGTATGTTGGCTCGAATGACCAACTTTCACATCTAAGTGAGTATCACTTTGCTCTGAAACAGTGCCGCAGCTATCCATCTAATGAGGAAGGGATGCACTGCTAGTTTGAGGAGCATGTGGTGCATGAGGTATTCAAATGGTACCCTGTTGTATGCATCCTCCAGATCTATAGCAGCAGCGCATGTCTCCTCTCGTCTGTGGAAACCTTCGAAGACGTTATAGGCGAAGATTGCCACATTGAGACATGTCTCTTTGTTATATCTATAACCCCCGAGTGTGGGTGGGAATGCGCCTTATCTGTTTAAGGTGAGGACACGGGCAACTATTTTCTCCTGTAGCTTGCCCGCAGTGTTCTGCATCGTGATGATTCTGTAGGAACTGATCTGGGAATGGTCCTTGTTTGGCTGCGGTAGCGGTAGTAAGAAGCTGTGTAGCCACTCCTCCTTAATCTGGCCACTCTGAATGCTGGCATTACACTCTTTGGCCAGTTTTTTTCAAGTCGTCGTCAGCTAAATCGTGGTACCGAACACCATCTGAAGAAGGAGCAGTGTTGTGTGACCTTTCTACGTGCTGTGCGAATGTCATCGGTTGTGATTGTGAGATCTTCTCCCAGCACTACATTCTCACACAATTCTGAGAGAGACCCCCGCATCCTCATTCTTACAGCCTCATTTCTTTGGTCCGTCTGCTCAATGTAGCGGGCAAGCAGGGCCTTCCCTTTGCTCTCATCAGATTTGTGCCATATCTGGCCTGTGCTCTGGAAGTCTGACATGCCTCTGTGTCGTGTTGTGCCATTCATGCTCTAATGAAGGCGCCAGAATGTGGCTAGCGATTTTTCTTAGCACAGCTTTTTTTTTTTTTACAGAAATCATCCCACTTGGCATCCTTAGCCTGCATAGAGCATAGTTTAAAATGCATCATGTTTTGGTCGACCTCTTCTTTCAGGCGCTTCAAGAGCTCAGCTTGTGTTCTTCCATTCCTTCTGGCTTTCTGCCATGTCTTCGACAGAATGTCGAAGTTACTCGACTTCTACGTTACACCAGGGCTGCGTCCACCTCTCCTGCCTCCTGCGAGGTGCTCCCTGTTTCCTATTTCTGATTTTGCTATTGATGACCTAGTCTGTTTTATCATAGTGAATGTGTTGAGCTTGCTTTTCTGGCTTCTATTTCTGCCTTTCTCAATCAGGAGGACACATGGATAGTGATCACTTTTGTGGAATCCCAGTATACTCCACCTGCAAACCGGTGCGAAGATGGAAGACACCAGTGCGTTCTGTAGGTCTTCTCCCTGCTAGTTGGTTATGACGTTGGTTGCCTCTGAAGTCTCCACACAAAATGACGTTCTCCTCCTCGAACGTGAGGAGATTCTGTCATTGTTGTGTGCCCACCTTCTTATTACGGGTGTACACATTTACAGCCACGAAAGCAACTGGGGTCTGCACCATACCCGCACGTAGCTGCAAATCTTCACTGTCCCACGCAGACAAATCAACCTCAGCTGCCACCATTTTGTCCACAAGATGGCCTGTCCAAAGTGCCGTCTATTGTAGAAACAATGAAATCCAGGGGCACTAACTGTCCTATCACCAAGAAGTGTTTCTTGCAAAGTCATTATATCGGAGCCGCACAGTTATCAAGAAGGGGTTGTCGTTGATTTATAAAAGCACAGTTCCAGTATGTAACGCGCACACACTTTAGGCATAGCCTCTCGCACTTTGACAGTTTCCGACACATTCCGGCACATTTGCCTTTTCTTGTTTTCCTTCTTCAATGTTGTCGTTTAGTCTTCAGCTAAACACTTCTTGTCGTCATTGTTGCTTTCATCGCTGACAGTCGACGACTGTGGATGGTCTAGACTCACTTGCACTCGCTCAGTCGCACAGTCCAGAACCCGTTTCTACAGTATAGACTGACCAACCCCAGGCGATCCCTTCGGCAAGTGGATAAGAAACCTCTGATTCGAAGTGAAAAATTCCCGCTGTTTGTGGTAAGATTTGAACCACAGACATTTTTGACTAGAAGCCGACGCCTTACCTCAAGACCATCCGACCCAATATCTCTTCAAGTCTATATCCTTCCTTTTTTTTGCCTCAAATTTACCGTCAGACAGCAATTTTCTTTTTGAATGAGATATCTATCTGTCCGTCCATCCGTCTGTCTGTCTATCTATCTACTTACCTACTTGCCTGTCTGACTATAGGACCGCAGGTTTGATCCTTCATCGGACTGTGTATTATTCTGGCTGTTTTCTGTTGTTGATTATTTGTGGATTGTTCTCGAGTGTTGTAAACATATATGCCTCTTGGCCACCCCTCCTCCCCCTCCACCCCCCCCCCCATAATTAGTCGTTTTTCTTCAGCAGCTTTCACAGGCACAGCAGGTACCATGGGATCAGTTTCCTGACATGACAACCTGATACAGTCCAGGTTATGTAGGCCCTTGTCTGTGCAGTTCTTGCGTTTACTTTGATGTCAAAGTGAAATTCGTGAGAAAGAATACTTCCAGGATATGTGAACATTTATGAAGCTTGGCCTTTGACATTGTAGAATGATTTCATGAATAAAACACAGAGAAAGACAGGAAATAGGTGTGCGTTTTTATTTATTTTTTGTGTGTGTTCGCCAGCTTTTAACCTCTAAAGGAGTCCCTAGAGACTAGGAACTGAATTTTGTGTTTATCTGTTTTTCCCTAGCAGCCGTGTGCACAGAGGTCCCTCGCCACACAGGCAGAAAACTCAGTCTTTGGAGGTACTCATATTTTTTCCGTCCATGAATAATTTACGTTTCAAGCCGTGCCTCGCTGCTGAGACCAGGGAGTGCTTGCCGCAGAGAAAAATCTTAAATAAAAATCCCAACTGGCGCAGCCGGGATTTGAACCTACAACAGTCTCTGTCTTGAAGCCGGCGTCTTGCCTCGATACCAACCAGTCCCCCAAACAGGTGTCTAATCAGGACATGCGTATAAAACCTAATGAGCTTCCACAATACGCCTACATAACAGACTTTCTGGTGCCGTGCAGGATAAGAGTTAGATTGATCAATAATATTATAGAAATCCTGCAGTGGCGTGGTTACATGTCCAGTGTTGCACACTTAGCCCAAGATTAACATCTGCATAATCCCCCTCCCCCTCTCCCACACAACGCTGAAAAGCATATCTAGACAAGAGAAAAGAAAAGTCACACAATAAACTTACTCTTCACGATGTTATAGGCTGCCTCCAGACCTATGCCTGGTCCAAACCCAATTTCCAGCACTTTGTGATCTGGGTCAATGTTGGACAAGCGGACAGCATTCGTTTCCAAGTAGGTGTTTACTGTTTCCAGGAATTTCTTAAATTTAAAATAAAAGTCTTATTTAAAAATGTGATTTCTTTAATTTTTTAAAAAATAATATGTTTGGTTAATGTTCTTCTTGTGTAGCCATTACCAGCAGTTTGCTCTAAGGGACTCAAATATTGTCTGCTAACTATGGGTTTGTGTAGCCATTAGCAGCAGTTTGCTCTAAGGGACTCAAATATTGTCTGCTAAGTATGGGTTTGTGTAGCCATTAGCAGCAGTTTGCTCTTAGGGACTCAAATATTGTCTGCTAAGTATGGGTTTGTGTAGCCATTAGCAGCAGTTTGCTCTAAGGGACTCAAATATTGTCTGCAAACTATGGGTTTGTGTAGCCATTAGCAGCAGTTTGCTCTAAGGGACTCAAATATTGTCTGCTAAATATGGGTTTGTGTAGCCATTAGCAGCAGTTTGCTCTAAGGGACTCAAATATTGTCTGCTAACTATGGGTTTGTGTAGCCATTAGCAGCAGTTTGCTCTAAGGGACTCAAATATTGTCTGCTAACTATGGGTTTGTGTAGCCATTAGCAGCAGTTTGCTCTAAGGGACTCAAATATTGTCTGCTAAATATGGGTTTGTGTAGCCATTAGCAGCAGTTTGCTCTAAGGGACTCAAATATTGTCTACTAACTATGGGTTTGTGTAGCCATTAGCAGCAGTTTGCTCTAAGGGACTCAAATATTGTCTGCTAACTATGGGTTTGTGTAGCCATTAGCAGCAGTTTGCTCTAAGGGACTCAAATATTGTCTGCAAACTATGGGTTTGTGTAGCCATTAGCAGCAGTTTGCTCTAAGGGACTCAAATATTGTCTGCAAACTATGGGTTTGTGTAGCCATTAGCAGCAGTTTGCTCTAAGGGACTCAAATATTGTCTGCTAACTATGGGTTTGTGTAGCCATTAGCAGCAGTTTGCTCTAAGGGACTCAAATATTGTCTGCTAAATAAGGGTTTGAGAATAAAACAGGACCCAGCAGTAAATCACCAGACATGGAGAGCTATACATCACAAAACCTATTCACAAAACAAAAATATTAATTTGGTTATGCATAAACATGAGATTTACGAACAAAATATTCTTGGAGGAGACAAGTGGAAGCAAAGATGAAGATGATGGGGAAGACAAGGAATGTTTTTGAAAAGAATGACAAGAAACAGAACGGCTTGGAAAGTGTTTGTTGAAGACCTATGCTCCATAAGGAGCTGAAAGTGTTTGCTGCAGACATATGCTATGTAAGGAGCTGAACGCTTTTGTTGAAGACCTATGCTCTACAGGGAGCTGAAAGTATTTTATGGAGACCGATGCTCTAAAGGGAGCTGGAAGTGTTTGTTGAAGACCTATACTCCACAGAAAGTTGAGAGTGTTTCTTGAAGACCTAAGTCCACAGAGAGTTGAAAGTGTTTCTTGAAGACCTAAGTCCACAGAGAGTTGAAAGTGTTTCTTGAAGACCTAAGTCCACAGAGAGTTGAGAGTGTTTCTTGAAGACCTAAGTCCACAGAGAGTTGAAAGTGTTTCTTGAAGACCTAAGTCCACAGAGAGTTGAAAGTGTTTCTTGAAGACCTTTGCTCCACAGAGAGTTGAAAGTGTATATTGAAGACTTATGCTCTTCAGGGATCTGAAAGTGTATGTTGAAGACCTATGCTCCACACGGATCTGAAAGTGTATGTTGAAGACCTATGTTCTACAGGGATCTGAAAGTGTATGTTGAAGACCTATGCTCTACATACATCTTAGTAGCAAATGTCAATAAATTCTTTATACCAGAACACATTTATTAAAGTGGCATGCTGGCTACGGGGGAGAAGTGGTGTGGGGGTTAAACTGGGGTTTACAACAAAAATAATTAAATTAGAAAGATCCGGTGTCCTTGCAGTACTGGAATCCATTGAAGGTGAACAATATGTTAAAGGGATTTAACCTTGGACATGAATCAATGCTGGACAGATCAGTTCATGCAACCAGAACCTTTAATAACTACTATGTTGGCAGCCGACCCACGGTGTTCGAAATCCGCGGTATCTTTCGGGGGGAGTGGGGGGATTAAGTAAAAATCCTGAGTCTCACATGTCGTGGCGACTGCTTTGATCAAGCGGCCTTTATCCCACTGGTTCTATCGTGAGCGCCCCCGACATACACTAGCAATGGTCCTAGGTGTCGTAAATAAAGTTTTTCTTTTAGTGCATCGTAGTAATTATATTGTTGACTGGTTTCCACGCCATGACACCAAGCTATCTAGTGTTTTATCTCTTTGTAGTCTGCGATCTCTCTTTCCCTGTATTTTGCCAGTTGTGACCAAGTATTCCAACTTTCCACTTCTCATGATGTGTCCGAGAAATGTTGATTGTTTCTTTCTGCTGTTTTTAAGAACTCACTTTTTTGTGTTGGTCTCTTTGATAATGTCCTCATTTGTCTTTTTAACCGTTCAGGGAACTTTGAACATTCTTCTGAGCAATTCCATCTCTGTGACCCCTAATTGTTCTTACATTGACTATCGTGTTAGTGTCCATATATTAAAGACCTTACGCGTATTATTTCTCCCTGACCGCACTATCCAAGGTGAGACTACTCTCTCGATATTATTCCACTGCCAATTTGTTATCTCCCCTAGTCTCATGCCTCCTATAATATCACATTAGATTATCCTCACCTACCAGTGTCCTCTTCCCCTATGTACAGTAGGTATATTGACGACTGCATCGGTCTGACTGTACGAGGAGGAACTCTCCCGTTTCATCGAGCATGTTGAACAAATTCACTCCTTGATCCGCATCACTCCCTACATTTCTTCTCTGTCTCCTTCCTAGATATTACAATTTCCGTATGTGTCTACTTACTTTGGTCTTCTACAAACCTGCTGACTCCCTTTGATTTCTCCGCTACGAACTATTTTCACACGACATCTTGTAAGAGCTCTCTTTCCTGTTCGCATTTCTCAGACTTCGTCGCCTTTGCCAGGCTGATGATGATTTCCTACATAATGCTCACCGGATGCTTGATTTCTTCAGCCGACGCCACATTTCTGAATCAGCTCTTCTACCTGCCCTCCCACAGGTTCTCATCACCTCACACCAGGCTGCCTTTACCCCTTCTATCCATCACCCCTCTGACATGGTAGTACTTGCTCTCACCCTCACCCATCACCCTCACATATCACCCTCACCCATCACCCTCACCCTCACATATCACCCTCACCCATCACCCTCACCCATCACCCTTACATATCACCCTCACATATCACCCTCACCCTCACCCATCACCCTCATCCATCACCCTCACCCATCACCCTCACATATCACCCTCACCCTCACCCATCACCCTCACCCATCACCCTCACATATCACCCTCACCCATCACCCTCACATATCACCCTCACCCTCACATATCACCCCCATCCCTACGCGGTGATCAGAATCATTCACCGCTACCTCCCCATTATCTGCTCTGACTCCACTACCCGCGTCCACTCTTCCCTGACCCCCCCCCCCCTCCTTAGTTGCCGCGCGATGGCAACCTCCGTGACCTGCTTGTCAGGAGCCGCCTAGTTGTCTCCCCCCACAACCAAAGGGCCACTATCCGTTACAATCGCAGTCAATGTAAGGCTCACAACCACGTCCTCCAGACAGACTCAGTTCTCTCCCCTAATTGTCCTTTTGAGATCAGAGAGGGATTCACTTGTACTTCGTGCAACATTATCTATGCCATTATATGTAAGCGATGTAGGATGACCTAGATAGGGGAATGAGGCCTCCGTCTCTGAGAGATGCCAGGAACATCTGGATGACGTAACTCGAGATGCAGGCACACCAATAGCATCCTACTCCACATCTAAGGGCTAGCTGGGTAAGGCGGATGTCCGAGTTACTGGCCTGTTGTCATGTTCTTCTGACAGCCGTAGCCGATTCACCATAGAGAATCGTATGATTGCTCGTATCGGCTGCCTCACCCCACGGGACATCAATGTATCCCTTTCTCACGGATAATTTATTACCCACACCTCTCTCTTTCATACACATTTCCTCCCTTTTCTTCTTTCATTTCCATCTCCCTTCCGATTCCCCTTTTCTCCTCTCCTTTCTTCCCTCCCCTGCTCCTTTTTTCCCTCCCCCTTCCCCCCGCCCCCCCCACACCATGACGTAATCTCCCCATGCGATATTCAGGGTGTATATTACATATCTGTAAGTACGTTGGTACCCTTCCACAGGAATTATGATCTCTATTTACCAACTTATATTTATAATTAAATCAGCACTGCTATTGTTTGTCTGTTCTCCACTTACATTTATTATCCTTATCAATACATATTCTGCCACTCTTCTTCTTCTTCTTCTATCCTTCCTCTGTTGCCGTTGGCGACGAGGGGAGAAACAATCTGTGATTCTTTGCTCTTCTGTTGGCCTCTTCTGATGTTATTCCTCCTAGTGACTCTAGTATTCCCCTTATCCATCTATTTCTCGGTCTTCCTTCTTAATCTGGCGCATTCGTAGCGTTTGTTTATGGCTCTTTGATTCATTGTTAGTTCTTTCTGTCTTGTTATGTGGCCGAACCAATTTATCTGTTGTTTCTTTATGTATTCGATGGCTGGTTCAATTTCGAGTTTCTTCCTCAGGTCAGTGTTTCTTACTCTGTCCCTTAAGCTGTATCCTGTCATTCTTCTGACACATTTAATTTCTGTGGTCGTTATCTTTCTTATTGTTCTAGAGTCCAGCGTCCAATTCTGGCACTGATAGCACAGAGTTGGTAGAAAAATTGATTTGTATATTGCCCTTTTTGCTTCCGTAGTTATTGCTTTGTTTTTCAATAGTGTTGATACTTGGCCTATAACTTGGCATGCTTTGTTACACCTTATATCTATCTCTGTCTCTTGGTTATTGTCTTGTGTTAGCGTGCTACCCAGATATTTAAAATTGTCAACTTGCTTCAAAGGTGTATTATCTATTATGATGTTTAATTTTTCTTTCTTTCTCGCTATTGCCATTACTTCGGTTTTGCTTATGTTGATCTTCATGTTGTATTGTTTACAAGTGTTGTTTAGCCTGTTGATATGTTCTTGTAGGTCGTCAGTTGTTTCATGTATCAGAACTTGGTCGTCTGCAAATAGTATTTCATTTATTTCTTCCTCTCTTCTGTAGTTTTCTGTTACGTATATTTCGTTTTCTTCTGAGTTATCGTTTGTTGTCATCCGTGTTGGTATATTTCCTTCTCTGATACCGCAAATATTGATGGTTGCAATTTTATTTACATTATGTCTGTATGATCGCGATTGTTTCTCCATTATTTTGGCTCTGAGCACTGTTGTGTGTAATTCTGCCACTTTATATTCCAAATCTACCATACTCTCCTCTTTGTTTCTATTTATTCCATTTCCATGAAGGTGCTTTTGTACTACTCCTGGGTTTCGTACCCTGGCGAGGACACCTGGGTTTTACTAATTCCCTAAAAATTAGTAGGAGCCGCGATAGCTCAGTGGTTAGTGAACTGGACTACTACGGACAAGGGGTAGGGTCCGATCCCAACCGACGGCTCCGGGTTCACCCAGCCTTAAATGGGTACCGGATTTTTTCTGGGAAAGTAAAAGCAGCACGGGCGTAATACCGACCACATTACCCCAAAAATCATGTGCTGAAGGTCTGTAAAATATAGGGTCACTAACACCATATTTCCCTATACGCCACTCGGCGTGACGGGGGGTACTTTACTTTACTTACTACCTAACACTCTACTATCATGTAGCCAGTCCTCCATAATTCCCCTATTACGCCTCTATTGTCTCCTTATTGCCTGGATCACGCCTTACTTTGCTCGTTTTCACTCCATAGTACACACTTCCCTATCTCTAGTTGTTACCTTTGTCATTCTTGACTGATTCTCACACCTCATTCTATCGCCTTCCAATCTCATTCGACTTTTCGTTTAATCACGGGACTCCCCCCGTCCCCCACCCCTCCCCTCTCCGGTCCAATTTTTTTTTACTAACAGCCATCTACTCGCTGGAAGCTTTTGGATCTTGCCTCAGTTAAGTCTCGGTTTAATTTTATATATATTTTAACTTACTAATTTTTACATATTATCAATTTGTAACTTCCGATATGTAGCACATCTCCCTTTCGTTTTATCATTTCATCTCGTATCCCTCTGTTTATTTCTCATTGATTTACCTATCATTCTAGATGTTGTAGAGTTTCTCTTTATTTCCTTGTCCGTGTGTTGTTCTAGTTTTCTGAAGAAGGCTGCATGTATACCGAAGCGTCAGTATTTTGTTGTGTTCCTTTTGTTATAAAGCTGTCCCCATACCTTGTAGGAGTGTATGTTACACCCCACTACTTGCTCCTGCTACCAGCTTTACCGCAGCACTGCTATTATTTGCCTGTTCCCTCACATTAGGGCACGCTGACTTCACTTACACAAACTGAGTAACTGAGATTTCTTACTTTTATGATGCCACAACTGAAATCAATGTGGCAGACACTAAAACCAAGTTAATATATTTCTTGAGACAAAAATAAAAACTCCATATAAAATAAAGCTTGTTTATCATTGACTTTTATAACAACCAACTCCATTTTTCCCCTGATTAAAACCAAAACAAAATACTACAACATAAGCAAGATAAACTAAATAACACTTGCACAGGTTATCCATCCAACAGCCCCTCTTTCTGGATAGCTGATGCCTTTTGCCAATCTCTCAAAGAACCACGCAGTTAATCTGCCTGCCATTGTTGATAATGCCTGTGTTGTCGCAGATCTGTTCAGAAAACAATAGAAGTGTTGGCCATATTGTATATATATAATTTGGGAAGCAGGAATAAACAGGGATAGAGTGTAATGAAGTTTATGATCAGGTAATAATAGGCGTTATATCTGGAGAGATAAATCGATGAGTTATAACAGGTGACTGACTCAAGAACGAGCACAGAGAATGACAGTCGCGTCTATATAAGTCGCTTAAGCTATCCCGTTTCGTCATCTGCCGAGAGAAGGACGTAGGCTAAAATGTAGTTGAGTGGCAGTGTTCCCTAGCGTTTGGCTTTTCGTGGCAAGACGCTGTGCCACTGAGTACGGGTTTGATCCTGCTTCGGTCCATATATTGTTCTTTGGTTTTTTTTTCTGTTGTTGATTATTTGTCATTTTTTCCGAGTGCTGTAAACATTCCTCTTCCTGTGAATTGATTCGCTGATTTGATGTGCTAAAATGTGCTGTGTTGCTGTTTGCAGTAAAATTGTAATATATGAACCTTTCTGAAACATCCGTTTTCGGCATGACGTTTCTGAGTAATGGATTGCCTTCCCTCTCGATCTGTACTCAATTGGCCAGGCTTAGACTAGTTAGTATGCTCCTAGGGGCACGGCGAAAAGGTGGAGTAGGGAGAGTCTACTTTTGTGGTGTTCCTCATCTACGTAAAGTTGTAACCACATCATATTTTCCTTTATTTCAATTTTCATTCTGTTTGTGTAGACCTGTGTTTGAAGGAAAAAAAAAATATGTGTGGCATTTATTCAACATCTCAAGATTCAACAAAGTTTGCCAAATCATTGGACAACTATCACTACTGCTGTCCAACAAGGAAAACTTGTCGATAATCTTACAATGATAGCTCAGTGGTTAGTGAACTGGACTGAAAAGGACAAGAGGTAGGGTTCGATCCCAACCGACGGCTTCCAGGTTCACCCAGCCTTTAATGGGTACCGGATTTTTTTCTGGGAAAGTAAAGCGGCACGGGCGTAATACCGACCACATTACCCCAAAAATCATGTGCAGAAGGTCTGTAAAATTTATGGTCACTAACACCATATTCCCTATACGCCACTTGGCGTGACGGGGCTATTTACATTTTTTTTACTATAGTTTGTTTTCTCCTGTCGAATTCAGCATTTATTGTTCATGCTATGTCTATCTATCTATCTATCTATCTATCTATCTATCTATCTATCTATCTATCTATCTATCTATCTATCTATCTATCTATCTATCTATCTATCTATCTATCTATCTATCTATCTATCTATCTATCTATCTATCTATCTATCTATCTATCTATCTATCTATCTATCTATCTATCTATCTATCTATCTATCTATCTATCTATCTATCTATCTATCTATCTATCTATCTATCTATCTATCTATCTATCTATCTATCTATCCATTGACCTTTCGAGCCGTTGCCGGCCCATGGGGCGTAGACCAAGATACACCTTCTCCTATCTGAATTTTTGTTCTAGCAGTTTTCTTTTAAAGATATTTTATCAAATCTCGCCATTTGTCTCTGTTCTGTGCAAGCAGCTCTATCTCATTGAGGGAGCCGAATCCTGTTGCTCTTGCCTCTCTCATCAATGTTCTTCTCAGTGTCTCCTGGGTCTTCCTCTTTTCCTCTTACCTGTTGTTTCCCATATGAGGGCTTGCTTTGCTATTCGGTTATTATCTCTTCTCATCACATGTCCAACATATGACCATCATCTTTTCTTTATTACTGAAGATATTAGTGGTTGATTGGCGATTTCTCTAATTTCCTCGTTTGTTTTGAATTCGTTCCACACTATACCAAGTATTTTCCTTACACATTTATTTTCGAATGCGTTCAACTTTGTTTCAATATCTCTTGTTGTTTTCCAGCTTTCACACGCATACGTAAGGGTTGATAGTACATTTGATTTGAATAGTCTAAGTTTTGTGTTTGTGCTGATGAGTTTTGATTTCCACAACTTTTCAAGGCTTCTGAAAGACATTCTGCTTTAGCTATTCTGATTCTAATTTCTTTGCTTGTATCCCCTTCTCGATCAATGTGATTTCCAAGATAGATAAAGTGATCGATCTCTTCCACTGGTTTGTTTTCTATGTATATTTTGTCATCTGTTGAAATTACACTTTTCATGACTTTAGTCTTTTCATGATTGATCTCAAGACAATTTTGCTGGCTATTGCTGATAGTTCATGCTATGTAGATTGAGAATAATCTTGAGTTTTGCAGAATGCGTCATATTCTAGTTGTGTACGTTTTTCTTTGATAGGTCCACAGTTAAACTACACATGATAACAAGAACGTCTTTATCAATGAATGTATTTGTTAAATATATCTCACTGATTATTTATTATCACAAGTAAAATAAATAAATAAATAAAGAGCCCCGTCACGCCAAGTGGCGTATAGGGGATATGGTGTTAGTGACCCGTCACGCCAAGTGGCGTATAGGGGATATGGTGTTAGTGACCCGTCACGCCAAGTGGCGTATAGGGGATATGGTGTTAGTGACCATACATTTTACAGACCTTCAGCACATGATTTTTTGTGTAATGTGGTCGGTATTACGCCCGTGCTGCTTTACTTTCCCAGAAAAAAATCCGATACCCATTTAATGCTTGATGAATCCGGAAGCCGTCAGTTGAGATCGAACCCTACCTCTTGTCCTTTGTAGTCTAGTTCACTAACCACTGGGCTATCGCGGCTCCCTTATAATCAAAAGTAAACCTTCATATTAAACTCATAAAAGACATCACATATCTGACAAACCTGTCCTGGTCTCTTGTAGATCTGTACAGTTGTAAAAGCCTACTATACCTTTTATATCGATATGACTTTTAATAACGGCAGTAAGTTAATGTATTACATTTATAATAGTCAACATGTTAACATTGTGACTTTATGAATTATATGAATAATTAACTCGATTATTGCATTAGTCAACCTCATTTATTGCTTCAAATACGCAGCGTGGAACAATCCATGGCCCGCGGACCAAATGCGGCCCGCGAGTTACATTTGGGTGTGGACCTTTTCACTTGTTCTTGTTAATAGAAGATAAATCGATACCAGAACTTCAGAAGTGTGGGTATTGGGAAAATAAAGTAAATCTTGTCTGTAGTTCCCGCGGTACAAAACATAATGTATTCGTGTAACAATGTGACGAGTCGTTTCAGGGGAAGATATATACCTCATAGCTCTCTCCCTGAACTGATTCACTGATCTACGCCTCGGAAGTTTCCCTCCATTATAATATTAATTTGTTATTATTTGTCTTCTAACAATGTTGTAACGAGGCAGTAGTTGGGTATAACGCACATTCCTGTAAGATTGTGACAGCTTTACAAAACAGGAACACAACACAAAAATGACGTTGAGCCTATATTTGGCAATCATCAGAAAACGAGAACAGCGACAACACACGATGAGGCACAGATAACTCTTACTCTATATATAGGATAGTTGTGACGGGTAAGTTAGGGAGAAGTGGACGGAGGAATAAGAGATGAGATGATGAAATGAGAGAGAGAGAGAGAGAGAGAGAGAGAGAGAGAGACAGAGAGAGAGAGAGAGAGATGTGCGCTACATATTAGAGGATAAATGATATGTTGAGATATGGAAGTATAAGTGTATCTAGACAAATGTTCATATATACAAATGTGCCGTAGGTAGGATTGACTGTAGGCAGGATTGACTGTAGGTAGGATTGACCGTAGGCAGGATTGACCGTAGGCAGGATTGACCATAGGCAGGATTGACCGTAGGCAGGATTGACCGTAGGCAGGATTGACCGTAGGCAGGATCGACCGTAGGCAGGATTGACTGTAGGCAGGATTGACCGTAGGCAGGATTGACTGTAGGTAGGATTGACTGTAGGTAGGATTTGTCAGCTCCCAGTGATAGATGGCAGTTAAATGCCGGAAGAAGGACTTCAGTCAGGTGGTTATAATCAGTAACGTGGTTATAATCAGTCACGTGGTTATAATCAGTCACGTGGTTAGACCAGAGATCAGACGGATGGTAACGCATCCAAGTGTGACACAGGTTGACTGGGGATCCACAGGTGTGAAAACAGACAAAGTCGGCAAAGCGTAGGTTCCCTGGCAACGAAGTGTGAGAACTTGACCATTAGACTGACATTCACCAGATATTACCGAGATAAGGAGGGTTTTAGTTACGGGCTGTCAAAGGGGAGGGGGACGGGGACGGGACAACACCTCAAAACTAAAGCAAATGTTCAGGGAGTTTGAAGTCTTTCTATAAACTGGAAGTTTTGAGTTAGAGTCGGATTTTCAACTCACTTCAGCATAGCACACACTTCTCTATAGCTCACACTTCTCTATAGCTCACACTTCTCTATAGCTCACACTTCTCTATAGCTCACACTTCTCTATAGCACACACTTCTCTATAGCTCACACTTCCCTACAGCCCACACTTCCATACAGCCCACACTTCCATACAGCCCACACTTCCCTACAGCCCACACTTCCCTACAGCCCACACTTCCCTACAGCCCACACTTCCCTACAGCCCACACTTCCATACAGCCCACACTTTCATACAGTCCACACTTCCCTACAGCCCACACTTCCCTACAGTCCACACTTCCCTACAGCCCACACTTCCCTACAGCCCACACTTCCATACAGCCCACACTTCCCTACAGCCCACACTTCCCTACAGCCCACACTTCCCTACAGCCCACACTTCCCTACAGCCCACACTTCCCTACAGCCCACACTTCTCTACATCCCACACTTCCATACAGCCCACACTTCCCTACAGCCCACACTTCCATGCAGCCCACACTTCCATACAGTCCACACTTCCCTACAGCCCACACTTCCCTACAGTCCACACTTTCCTACAGTCCACACTTCCCTACAGTCCACACTTTCCTACAGTCCACACTTCCCTACAGCCCACACTTCCCTACAGTCCACACTTCCCTACAGTCCACACTTCCCTACAGTCCACACTTCCCTACAGCCCACACTTCCCTACAGTCCACACTTCCCTACAGTCCACACTTTCCTACAGCCCACACTTCCCTACAGCCCACACTTCCCTACAGTCCACACTTTCCTACAGCCCACACTTCCCTACAGCCCACACTTCCCTACAGTCCACACTTCCCTACAGCCCACACTTCCCTACAGTCCACACTTCCCTACAGCCCACACTTCCCTACAGCCCACATTTCTCTACATCCCACACTTCCCTACAGCCCACACTTCTCTACAGCCCACACTTCCCTACAGCCCACATTTCTCTACATCCCACACTTCCCTACAGTCCACACTTCCCTACAGTCCACACTTTCCTACAGCCCACACTTCCCTACAGTCCACACTTCCCTACAGCCCACACTTCCCTACAGCCCACATTTGCCTACAGCCAACACTTCCCTACAGCCCACACTTCCCTACAGCCCACATTTCTCTACATCCCACACTTCCCTACAGCCCACACTTCCCTACAGCCCACATTTCTCTACATCCCACAGTTGAAGGAAGTAGGAAAGGACACATATTTTACTGAATTTTTTGAAATAATATAGGCTCTAAAGGATGAACTCCAGCAAGATTAAAAGTTGTTGATGTCATGAGGCTGCGACCAGAACGTTCAGCCTCTAATAACGCCATCGAGAACTGAAGTGAGTCAGCAGCCATCTTAATCTTCAAGTGGACATTTTAGATCTTCAGACACATCTTTTTTTTCCGGAAGCAAGAAGGTATATTTGATGATAATATGACAAGATGCATTCCTGGTACCTGACATCGTCTCCTTTCTCCTGCACCTTTGTCTTCTGTATTTAATATCAAAACTGCCTTGAATGTTGATGTGCCTTTCTTTTTATATTTTTGTTCTTCATGTGCTACGATCTGGGTGTCCGGTTAGCGCAATCGATAGGCGGTTGGCTTACCACGGCAACAGCCGGGGTTCGTAATCCTGGCGAGGACACCTGGGTTTTACTAATTCCCTAAAAATTAGTAGGAGCCGCGATAGCTCAGTGGTTTGTGAACTGGACTACTACGGACAAGGGGTAGGGTTCGATCCCAACCGACGGCTCCGGGTTCACCCAGCCTTAAATGGGTACCGGATTTTTTCTGGGAAAGTAAAAGCAGCACGGGCGTAATACCGACCACATTACCCAAAAATCATGTGCTGAAGGTCTGTAAAATATAGGGTCACTAACACCATATTTCCCTATACGCCACTTGGCGTGACGGGGGGTACTTTACTATGTGCTACGATCTGCAGCCAGGTTTTCCCAATTTCTTTCACTGATAGAGAATTCACCCAAGGAAGCCCTGCAAACATCCTTATATCTCAGAACGGCTGATGGCTTGCGCCGGGATCGGTGAACCAGAACCATCGACCCCTGCTTCACCTCTCCGTGGTGCCTCCAGTAACAGACTAACCTGTCTGGTCTGGCCAAGCGAGTAGGGATCGAAGAGGGAAGTCAACTCGGTACTCAAAAAGTGTCGTGCTGAGGTCGGATGTGTTGGGCCGAAAGTCGCAAATATCACAGTTATACTGCAAACCACAACACAACGTAGACACGCCCACTTAACGTCCTTTTAAGGGCGGATGTGTTGGGCCGAGAGGCGCAAATATCACAGTTATACTGTAAACCACAACACAACGTAGACACGCCCACTTAACGTCCTTTTAAGGTCGGATGTGTTGGGCCGAGAGGCACAAATATCACAGTTATACTGCAAACCACAACACAACGTAGACACGCCCACTTAACGTCCTTTTAAGGGCGGATGTGTTGGGCCGAGAGGCACAAATATCACAGTTATACTGCAAACCACAACACAACGTAGACACGCCCACTTAACGTCCTTTTAAGGGCGGATGTGTTGGGCCGAGAGGCACAAATATCACAGTTATACTGCAAACCACAACACAACGTAGACACGCCCACTTAACGTCCTTTTAAGGGCGGATGTGTTGGGCCGAGAGGCACAAATATCACAGTTATACTGCAAACCACAACACAACGTAGACACGCCCACTTAACGTCCTTTTAAGGTCGGATGTGTTGGGCCGAGAGGCACAAATATCACAGTTATACTGCAAACCACAACACAACGTAGACACGCCCACTTAACGTCCTTTTAAGGTCGGATGTGTTGGGCCGAGAGGCACAAATATCACAGTTATACTGCAAACCACAACACAACGTAGACACGCCCACTTAACGTCCTTTTAAGGGCGGATGACGAAGAGGTATACTCCTTTAGCCATAGGGCGAACGCAAGTAAGCAAAACTCCGAACTGGTCTGCCTTTAGTGTCTTCCGTCTCTAAGTTCTCCATACAAAGGGGAACAGGCAAATAAATACAGTGCTGCGGTAAAGCTGGTAGCAAGGAGCTAGTAGTGGAATGTCATGTACACTCCTATAAGGTATAAATAAAAAAGTAAAGCGCTCCACCACGCCAAGTGGCGTATAGGTATAGGGATTATGGTGTTAGTGACCATAAATTTTATAGACCTTCAGCACATGATTTTTAGGGTAATGTTGTTGGTATTACGCCCGTGCCGGTTTACGTTCCCAGAAATTGTCCGTTACCCATTAACGGCGGGGTGAATCTAGAAGCCGTCAATCAGGTTCGAACCCGACCCTTGACCTTTGTAGTCCAACAAATCAAAACAAATAACAGCAGGGCTACAACTAAGAATAGCAAAAATGTTATATCTTCTCAACATTACTGTATGGTGCAGAAACATGGACATTAGACAAGAAAACAGAACAGGAAATTGAAGCCTTTGAAATGGGGATTTATAGAAGAATTGGAATAATTGGATGTAAGAAAAGGAAAACAAATGATGAAGTTTTAAAAGAACTAAAAATGAATGAGAACTACTAAACACAATTCAAACAAGACAAATGAGATTTTTTCTTTTTCTTTTTTTTTTTTTTTTGGGGGGGGGGCATGTTAAAAGACACATCAGCCTACTAAAAGTAATCCTGGAATGGAAAATACAAGGTAAAAGAGGCAGAGACTGACCAAGACTAACATGGACAAGTAACACAGAAAAGATGGACAATTCAGCCTATGACAACCTGCACCATCAAAGCAAGAGACAGCGGAATGGCGCTCCATGGTAGCTAAGCTTCGACGTGGAGACTACACTCGATGATGATGATGATGATGATAAATTCATTTTCATTAGGATCAACAAGACATTATTATTCAACCTGCAGTTAACCGCCATTGTTATTATTGTTACTAGATTTCACTTACATCATAAAAATGATGCTCACAACAATAGTTCCGGCCTATAGTCACTGTCGTTAGCTTCAACTTGTCGCCAATTTTGATGGTTAGCTCTATAAAGTTGACCCCAATGACGTCAAATGTTTAATTTAGTTGACAAGTCACATGCACTAAGGCACGTCAATAAATGCTCATATCTCCTCTCCAGCATGTCAAATGTGAATATATGTACACACATACACGCACGCGTACATACACAGATAGAACTATTTTCAACAAAAACAATAATTATGATACTCACTATGCAGCCGTGGGTTTGGGGTGCTGGGCTGTGTGTGGATATCTAATTATATAACGCCGCTCTTTGGACAAACAGTCCGGGTTCGAGTCCTGCTACAAACGGTAGAAATGTTTGTTTTCGAACTTATGAATTCTTTCCCTTCCTCTTTTTCTCCAACCCTGGGTATTCTAAAACAGGGCTTGTCGTGTTTCTCAGTTAGTTTTCCACAGTGTAGGTCCTATCAAGCGCCATCGTCTTTGTCATGGTATTTGTTACGATTGAGTTTGTAGAAAACATAAATTGTTATGATATATGTAATGTAACACAAGCAGAGGCAGACAGACTAACATGGACGAGTAGCATCAAAAGATGGACAAGTCAGCATATCACTGCACTATCAAAGTAAGAGACAGAACGAAATGGCGCTACATGATAGGTAACTTTCGATGGGGAGACGGCACACAGTGATGATGATGATAATGAGATATACAAGTTTCTTAAAAAGTGAAGGTTTCCTCGACGCCTTGCTAGGTGTATGGGATATTGGTGTTAGTGATTAGATTTTTCCATGATCATCTTTCCTCAACACCTTGCTAGGTGTATGGGATATTTTGTGTTAGTGATTAGATCTTTCCATGATCATCTTTCCTCAACACCTTGCTAGGTGTATGGGATATTTTGTGTTAGTGATTAGATCTTTCCATGATCATCTTTCCTCAACACCTTGCTAGGTGTATGGGATATTTGGTGTTAGTGATTAGATCTTTCCATGACCATCTTTCTTCAATACCTTGCTAGGTGTATGGGATATTTGGTGTTAGTGATTAGATCTTTCCATGACCATCTTTCTCCAACACCTTGCTAGGTGATTGGGGTATTTGGTGTTAGTGATTAGATCTTTAAATTATCACGACATATTCTTTCTTGGGTGATGTTGCCGGTATCACGCCAGGCCGCCTTTACTTCCAAGAAAAATCTCTGGTACCCTTTTGTATAGCCCGGGTGAACCCTTGAGCCTTGTCGGTCCGGAAACAAATCTGCCACCTCTAGAGATATAACCCGGATCTTTCTGGTCAGAAAGTGAGACCATTAACCACTTAACCACCAAGGCTCCGTATAGAAGTTGTGGTTGGCCTGATTTCCTCTCAAAAGGATCCACCCATCCATTCATCCGTTTGTCCGTCCGTCTATCTATCCATTCATCCGAAGCTGACGCACATGACAGAAACTCAAGACTCGCGTGTCTGACGATCTTTCACCTGACAGACCTAGCACAGGGCCCTCATAGTATCTCATCACACGGTTCTGTTCTGGGGAGTCGCCAATATCGGTGAGGGAGCTTAAGCCTGCTATTGTTGCCTCACGCCTCAATGTACTTCTCAGTGTTTCTTTAGGTAGCCTCCTTTTTTCACCCTACGGTTCCAATTTGAGGGCCTGATTGAGATTCTCTTGTTGTATCTTCACATCACATGACCAACATATGACCACCTTCTTATCTTGGTGTATCTTCCCATCACATGGCCAACATATGACCACTTTCTTCTCTTGGTGTATCTTCACATCACATGGCCAACATATGACCACTTTCTTCTCTTGGTGTATCTTCCCATCACATGGCCAACATATGACCACTTTCTTCTCTTGGTGTATCTTCCCATCACATGACCAACATATGACCACCTTCTTCTCTTGGTGTATCTTCCCATCACATGGCCAACATATGACCACCTTCTTCTCTTGGTGTATCTTCCCATTACATGGCCAACATATGACCACTTTCTTCTCTTGGTGTATCTTCCCATCACATGACCAACGTATGACCACCTTCTTCTCTTGGTGTATCTTCCCATCACATGACCAACATATGACCACTTTCTTCTCTTGGTGTATCTTCCCATCACATGGCCAACATATGACCACTTTCTTCTCTTGGTGTATCTTCCCATTACATGGCCAACATATGACCACTTTCTTCTCTTGGTGTATCTTCCCACACATGGCCAACATATGACCACCTTCTTCACTTGATTATAAAGGAAATTATTCGATGCTTTGTTATTTCTCTAATTTTTGCTCTAGTTTTGAATTAGAAATGAGAAAGATATTTCATCGGTGCTATATAGAGCCATTTCTAAACTATAGAAGCGAATCATGGATAGTAGACAAACAAATGAAAAGAAGATTATAGGCCACAGAGATGGGATTTCTCAGAAGAATGTTGAAAGTTCCATGGACAGCTGAAATGACCAATATGGACATTCTCAAAGAGGCCAACATAAAAAGGGAGCTCCTAAAAAAAACATCAGAAAGAAGCAATCAACATTTTTCGGGCACATCATGAGAAGAGGAAAGTTGGAATACTTGGTTACAACTGGCAAAATAAAAGGAAAGAGAGATAACGGACGACAAAGAGAGAAAATACTGGATAGCTTGGTGTCATGGCATGGAAAACAGTCAACAACAGAACTGATACGATGCACTGTAGATAGAAGATTGTGGAAGACCTGATCGCTACGGTATGACACATAATGATAGTCTTGAATTAATTCCATGTTATTTTCCCTACCGAAGGAGCAGTAAGACGTCTCCTCTCCTCCGCTAGTCTTCGGGACACCCTTGGGGAAGGTGGAGCTCCCGTTTAGCCCCTTCCCCACTTATCAGGGTTATGTGAAGCCATTGGAGCAGGTGGTGGATGGTGTTGTGGGAGCAGCCGACAAGTAGTGCTGGTTATGGTCCCCACTCTGTGATGGCAGGCAGAGGATCTCATGTATGGAGACAGTGACTGCGATCTCCGACTAGTACAGTCACTGCCACGAAGGAAAGGAATGGCAAACTACCTTCTTAAATTGCCTAGACTAATCATGACAAATGACAACTTAATATCTACAGCTAACGACGTTAATGGGGACTCCACAAAATACTGGATAGCTTGGTGTCATGACATGGAAAACAGTCAACAACAGAACTGATACGATGCACTGTAGATAGAAGATTGTGGAAGGAAATGATCGCCTACGCCAACCGGTATGGCACATGATGATGATTTTCCCGACATCATTTTTTTTTCAAAAGCACCCAATTTATTTATATTTCTTTAGTTGTTTTCCAGCTCTCGCATACATTGGACGGAGCTTTGTTTGCGTGCTTGGTAATTTTAATTAACGTTTGTTGTACATGATTAAATGTGTAAATGCATGTTTACTGCTGACACATAACACGATGTGTAGCGCTGCGGTAAAGCTGAATGTGCAGGGAATGAGTTGAACATAGTTGATGGTGACAGCTATACATAGGAGAACAATATAAAACTACTGACGTTCCGGTCTATATGTGGACTCCTCAGAAAACAATATATATGTATATCTATTGTGTAGCTGCAGTGCCATGAATAACATCAAAACAAATAACACTAGGGCTAAAATTAAGAATAGCAAAATGTTATATCTTCTCAACATTCCTATATGGTGCAGAAACAAGGACATTAGACGAGAAAACGGAACAGAAAATTTTAGTCTTTGAAATGTGGATTTATAGAAAAATAGGTAGAATTGGATGGAAAAAAAGAAAACAAACGATGAAGTTTAAAAACTACTAAAAATGAGAAGAGAACTACGAAACACAATTAGAACAAGAAAATTGAAATTTTTGGGCCATGTTAAAAGACACAACGCGATAGCTCAGTGGTTAGTGAACTGGACTACAAAGGACAAGAGGTAGGGTTCGATCCCAACCGAGGGCTTCCGGGTTCACCCAGCCTTTAATGGGTACCTGATTTTTTTCACAGAAAGTGAAGCAGCACGGGCGTAATACCGACCACATTACCCCAAAAATCATGTGCCGAAGGTCTGTAAAATTTATGGTGATTAACACCATATTCCCTATACGCCACTTGGCGTGACGGGGGGTATTTTACTTTACTTTAAAAGACACAGCAGCCTACTAAAAGTAATCTTGGAGGGGAAAATACAAGGTAAAAGAGGCAGAGGCTGACCAAGACTAACATGGACGAGTAACATCAAAAGATGGACAATTCAGCCTATGACAACTTGTATCATCAAAGCAAGAGATAGCGGAATGGCACTCCATGGTAGCCAAACCTCGACGTCGAGACGGCACTCGATGATGATGATGATGATAAATTCATTTTCATTAGGATCAACAAGACATTATTCAACCCGCAGTTAACCACCATTGTTATTATTGCTGCTAGATTTCACTTACATCATAAAAATGATGCTCACAACAATAGTTCCGGCCTACAGTCACTGTTGTTAGCTTCAACCTGTCACCAGTTTTAATGGTTAGCTCATAAAAGTTGACCCCAATGACCTCAAATGTTTAATTTAGTTGACAGGTCACATGCACTAAGGCACGTCAATAAATGCTCATATCTCCTCTCCAGCATGTCAAATGTGAATATATGTACACACATACATGCACGCACGCGTACATACACAGATAGAACTATTTTCTAGAAACAAAAACAACGAAACAGGAGACAAGTTGAAAGGATGTGTTCTATATGGTACGATGAACGACAGAAAAAGAGGGAAGGAGAGAGAAGACAGGGGTGGTAAGAGAGAAGACGACCAGGAGAGGTAGTAAAGATAACGCAGAGAGGAATATGAATTAGACATAGGAAAAAAATATAAGAGAGAAGACCGGTAATTAAAGAAAAGTATAAGAAGAGTTGAAACCCCTCGGTTGGTGAGTGCCAAGCGGGCTATGAACCGGTTCTTCAAAGCAAACCGACCGTGAGTATAAGAAGAACATGAGAAATAAAGCAGTGGAAGTGTGATAGCTATGTACACGAGTTCATCTAGATGACTACACTCAGACAAACAATCTACAGCCACAAAGAAGGTCTCGACGGACCAGAAAATGTGGAAACTTCTAGGAAATTTCCAGCTGCGTCCAAAGTAAGAAAATACAATTTTTCGTTTTTTGGCGCATTCAATGGCAACTAAAGGAATAAATAGTCCACATCGTTGTCCGTCCTTAAAAGATCGCTAAGTGGCACTATATGTGTTGTGGTTTATTTACAGCTTTTGGTCCAACCGTTTCTGAGTACTGGGTTGTTTGATGAGCTCGTCCGGGGCGAGACTCGACCAGTCAGTCTGTTACTGGCGTGGTAAATACGAGCCAGAACATGGCAGTCTAAACAAAATTAGCAGACATCAGCAGGACAAGATATCCAGACTCGGAACAGTTATTATGGATTCAGAGCACACCTACACAAGATAGGACTCAGCGACTTTGCAACATGTGACTGCGGTACAGCCAAACAAACTCCAGAGCATACACTACAGGACTGCATCACTCTAAACACCCTAATAACATAAATATGGCCCACAGAAACAACCCTACATGACAAGTTATGGGGAACCGGTGATGACCCTAAAGGCACCGTCTTGTTATCGCGACTCAGGCTGGTCTAAATGTCTAGCAATAGTTAAACGCTGAAGAAGAAAACGTCTGCTACCAGAGACACTGCGAAGAGGTGGAGTAGGATCTAGATAATTCGGGTTCACCGATCCCGGCTATGAAAAACTGACAGCTCATTTGCTACCATGCTACTTGCCTACAAATAAAATCAATGATCACTATATTATCGTGACCCACTTTGGACCGGTGATGTATGTCGCAGACACAATCGCCGATCTGTGTAAAACCTCAAAGTAAAGAAAGTATATACATGCACCTCCCTGCTGCAGTTCATTCAAGGAAATGGAAAAATACGCTAAAAGTTGTCACAAAAAGAGGGGGTGGGTGGGGGGGGGGAGAGTCCAGTGACATCACGTAAATTATAGGGAGTATGGTGTCAGTGCCCATATTTTTTACAGACCTTCAGCACATGATTTTTGGGGTAATGTGGTCGGTATTACGTCCGTGATTTACTTTCTCAAATCCAAAACAAAAATGTGTTACTTATTTAAGGCTGAGTGAACCTAGAAGCTATTGATCCAGAGAGCCAGAACCATCTAGATCCTTCTCCACCTTTCCGTGGTGCCTCCAGTAACAGACTAACCTGTCTAGTCTGGCCAGGAGAGAAGTGATCGAAGAGGGAAGACAACCCGCACACAAAAATAATATGCTGAAGTCGGATGTGTTGGGCCGAACGGCGCAAATACCAGTTTTACTGCAAATCACACCACAACGTAGACACGCCCACTTAACGTCCTCTTAAGGGCGGATGATGAGGAGGTGTACTCCTTTAGTCATCGGGCGAATGCAAGCAGCAGCAAGCATTACAAGACTGTAAAACAGAATATGACCTTAGCTTATTCTAGGGAATGTTGATATCAAGATTATAGACGGGTCACAAAACAGGGATTTTAACAGTCACCTCATAGTTCAGTAAAGTATGGTAGCTTTAGATTTCGCTTCTCTGAAGAAAGACTAGCCATCATGGGGTTCACAAATTCGTGCCCACAGAGTTGATTAATTATCTCGGAAACTGTTTGATGAATTTATGTAATTCTTTTTCGTTAATTCTTATTTTTTCACCGACCTTCAGTCTGATTTTTTGCCCTACTGTCATTCATTTAGGACAGATTTTTGCTTATTTGAGGAATTAAAAATATGATTTTCTTGCTTGTCCTAAATTTTAGGATTTTACAATAGCCACATTTGTTGTGATCAACTCACCAATTAAAAAGGCAAATTTCACGTGCACACCGCACAATCTTAGCACCGTTTCGCACTCTTAACTTCTAAGATAATGCCACACCGAGGTTTTTTTTGGTAATTCATTTCCAGTTTTTTGTTAAATTGATCCAGAGGCGTATTTTGACAAAATATTTACTATTAATGAGTATTCTTGTATGTGTGATAATTTGTAAGCTGTTGTGAAGCGACTACTCAATTTTAAAACCATGAAGAGTTTAAAGTGTAAATTCATCACTATGCAAAAGGTAACTGTGTTATTGTACATGCACTTTTGCAAGGAATCCAAAAGGGGGTTGGTTTTTGCCATTCTTTTAAGATCATTCCATGTCTTCCCCATCACCTTCATCTCTGCTTCTATCTGTCTCCTCCAAAGAAGTCTTTGGTCTTCCTCTTTGTCTTTTCCCCTGGGGATTCCAAAAAAGGGCCTGTTGTGTAATACTCTCAGTTGGCTTCCGTAGCGTGTGTCCTATCCAGTGCCACCGTCTTCGCTGTATCTCTTTATCCACTGGTATTTGACTGGTACGTTTCCATAATTCTATGTTAGTGATTTTGTACTGCCACTTCCATCCTTTTATTCTGCGTAAGCATCCATTAATGAAAGTCTGTATCTTCATGAGTGTGTAACTCATAACTAGTAAATCAGTCCAGTGTGATAACTCATAACTAGCAAGTTAGTTCAGTATGATAACTCCTAACTAACATGATTTCTCAGTGTGATAACTCATAACTAGCATGTCTTTTCAGTGTGATAGCTCATAACTAGCAAGTCAGCCCAGTCTTGTAACTCATAACTAGCAAGTCAGTCCAGTGTGATAACTCATAACTAGCATGTCTTCTCAGTGTGATAACTCATAACTAGCAAGTCAGCCCAGTCTCATAACTAGCAAGTCAGTCCAGTGTGATAACTCATAACTAGCATGTCTTCTCAGTGTGATAACTCATAACTAGCAAGTCAGCCCAGTCTCATAACTCATAACTAGCAAGTCAGCCCAGTCTCATAACTCATAACTAGCAAGTCAGCCCAGTCTCATAACTCATAACTAGCAAGTCAGCCCAGTCTCATAACTCATAACTAGCAAGTCAGCCCAGTCTCATAACTCATAACTAGCAAGTCAGCCCAGTCTCATAACTCATAACTAGCAAGTCAGCCCAGTCTCATAACTCATAACTAGCAAGTCAGCCCAGTCTCATAACTAGCTGTCTTCTCAGTGTGATAACTCATAACTAGCAAGTCAGTCAAGTGTAATAACTCATAACTAGCAAGTCAGCCCAGTGTGAAAACTCATAACTAGCAAGTCAGTCCAGTGTGATAACTCATAACTAGCTGTCTTCTCAGTGTGATAACTCATGACTAGCATGTAAGATCAGTGTGATTACTCAGGACTAGCATGTCAGCCCAATGTAATTACTCATAACTCACATCCCCACTGGAAGCAGTGTGAGTTATACTTGTAGTTGGAGAAAACATACCTCCACGGTCGACCTAGGCCCTGGCAGAAAGGGGTACCTGGGTACATTACACTGGGAAGGTGAGGAATGCCGCCTCGCATAGTGAGTTTCAAAGCTTGAAGCGACACTATCCAGAAGTCTTTGAACAGTTCTGGATAGGTGGCCAAGCACATATGGGTGAAAACTCATGTGCTAAGACGCCGATTCAAGTCTCGTACTTTACCGTTACTTTACACTGATAATTCTGCCCACAACAGATAAAATAAGTCACACAAATACACAATAAAGACAGAAGTAAATCTGATATTTCTTTTAATTAAGAAGACAGACAGAACAAAGTCAGTTGTGACACACACACAAACACACCAGCAGTAGGAACAGCAGAACTATAAACAAGACATTAATATATTGCCAGCCGATTCATTATACTTGACTATCATTATACACAGTCTGCACAATTGCAGACAGACATCATATGCCCATTAATACAAAACGTACAATCCAATTCACTTATAAAAATCTACATCAACAAAAAATAGTTACCAAAGTTGCATAGATAAATATATGACACAGAAGTAATTTGCTTACATCGAGCAAAAAGTACAAGAGATGAACCAGCTATTGATGGTTTGATGAGATGTAAGTGAATGATAAATATAAACAATTGGAGAGCAATTCAACACATTTTTTGTTATCTTAATAATTGTTCATCTGACTCAACAAAAACACACTTTATTGTTTGATAATTTGATGGGGTTTTTCATTCAAAGGGAAAGAAGTAGGTCATTGTGAAAGATGAAGCTGTGGACATATGGTAAGTGGCTTCTATGTTAACATACACAGTCTGTGGACATAAGGTGCTTCTATGTTAACATACAGTCTGTGGACATAAGGTGCTTCTATGTTAACATACAGTCTGTGGACATAAGGTGCGTCTATGTTAACATACAGTCTGTGGACATATGGTGCTTCTATGTTAACATACAGTCTGTGGACATATGGTGCTTCTATGTTAACATACAGTCTGTGGACATATGGTGCTTCTATGTTAACACACAGTCTGTGGACATAAGGTGCTTCTAAGTTAACAGACAGTCTGTGGACATAAGGTGCTTCTATGTTAACAGACAGTCTGTGGACATAAGGTGCTTTTGTGTTAACAGACAGTCTGTGGACATATGGTGCTTTTGTGTTAACACACAATGTCTGTGAAGGCACTTTCGATTTCTTTTAAACAAAAATTAAATATTTATGAACTAAAAATAGTTTTAAAATTGGATTTAAGAAAAGGCCCTGGGATCTGGCTTAGAGTATTTATGGAAACTGGAGAATAAAGGTAGCATACCTCTGAGCAGTCAACATGTAATGTACCTGAGGTTGTATGTTGCCATGTCAGAAATATCTTTGTGACAGGGAACACAAGGTCTGGTAGGGAAACAACAAATCCCATCCACTGGGATCATCTATTCAATAAATAGCACTTCATAATTTAATATTAATTGGTGCATTATCTGAGATAAGAGGAGGGATGACAGTGCATGGACTAAGATAGGAGGAGGGATGACAGTGCATTGACTAAGATAGGAGGAGGGATGACAGTGCATGGACTGAGATAAGAGGAGGGATGACCTTGCATGGACTAAAATAGGAGGAGGGATGACAGTGCATGGACTGAGATAGGAGGAGGGATGACAGTGCATGGATTGAGAGTGACTCACATCTGACTGTTTGCATCAGGATCAGTGAACCAAAATTGATTAAGATCTGACTCCACCTATAGCAGTGCTTTTGGACACAGACTATCCAGCCTGGCCAATTAAGTAGGGATTGAAGAGAGAAGGTAATCAAGTAGGGATTGAGGAGAGAAGGTAATCAAGTAGGGATTGAAGAGAGAAGGTAATCAAGTAGGGATTGAAGAGAGAAGGTAATCAAGTAGGGATTGAAGAGAGAAGGTAATCAAGTAGGGATTGAAGAGAGAAGGTAATCAAGTAGGGATTGAGGAGAGAAGGTAATCAAGTAGGATTGAGGAGAGAAGGTAATCAAGTAGGGATTGAGGAGAGAAGGTAATCAAGTAGGGATTGAGGAGAGAAGGTAATCAAGTAGGGATTGAGGAGAGAAGGTAATCAAGTAGGGATTGAGGAGAGAAGGTAATCAAGTAGGGATTGAGGAGAGAAGGTAATCAAGTAGGGATTGAGGAGAGAAGGTAATCAAGTAGGGATTGAAGAGAGAAGGTAATCAAGTAGGGATTGAAGAGAGAAGGTAATCAAGTAGAGATTTAGGAGAGAAGGTAATCAAGTAGGGATTGAAGAGAGAAGGTAATCAAGTAGGGATTGAGGAGAGAAGGTAATCAAGTAGGGATTGAGGAGAGAAGGTAATCAAGTAGGGATTGAAGAGAGAAGGTAATCAAGTAGGGATTGAGGAGAGAAGGTAATCAAGTAGGGATTGAGGAGAGAAGGTAATCAAGTAGGGATTGAGGAGAGAAGGTAATCAAGTAGGGATTGAAGAGAGAAGGTAATCAAGTATGGATTGAGGATAGAAGGTAATCAAGTAGGGATTGAGGAGAGAAGGTAATCAAGTAGGGATTGAGGAGAGAAGGTAATCAAGTAGGGATTGAGGAGAGAAGGTAATCAAGTAGGGATTGAAGAGAGAAGGTAATCAAGTAGAGATTGAGGAGAAAAGGTAATCAAGTAGGGATTGAGCAAACCTACCAAAGAAGAATTACAATCAACTACAGAAAACCTACCAAAGAAGAATTACAATCAACTATAGCAAATCTACCAAAGAAGAAATACAATCAACTATAGCAAACCTAGGGAGCTGCGATAGCTCAGTGGTTAGTGAACTGGACTACAAAGGACAGGAAGTCGGGTTCGATCCTGATTGACAGCTTCCAGATTCACCCAGCCTTAAATGGGTACTGGATTTTTTCTGGGAAAGTAAGGCAGCACGTGCGTAATACTGACCAAATTACCCCAGAAAAATGTGCTGAAGGTCTGTACAAATTATGGTCCCTAACACCATATTCCCTATATACCACTTGGCATGATGGGGCTCGTTAATTTTTTTTTTCATATAGCAAACCAACCAGAGATAAATTACAATCAACTACAGCAAAATTACCAGAGAAGCAAAATATAAGATTTGTGCATCAAAATAAAGTTTTCAGACACAATGGATGTAAGATTATAACAGTTTAAGAATGATTAACAAATGTAATGATTATGAGAGCCATATTTAGATATAATTTGTCTGTTTTTGAGTAAATGAGATCTGTTTTGTGCACCATACATGTAGCTGTGATATAGACATAGGTGTTTGAAGTATATTGTTCTAGGTGTAAGCAGTGAAAATAAACTCGCCCATTTAATCAAGTTTTCCTACCATTCCAAGTTTTCCTACCATTCCATCAAGTTTTCCTACCATTCCAAGTTTTCCTACCATTCCATCAAGTTTTCCTACCATTCCATCAAGTTTTCCTACCATTCCAAGTTTCCTACCATTCCATCAAGTTTTCCTACCATTCCATCAAGTTTTCCTACCATTCCAAGTTTTCCTACCATTCCATCAAGTTTTCCTACCATTCCAAGTTTTCCTACCATTCCATCAAGTTTTCCTACCATTCCAAGTTTCCTACCATTCCATCAAGTTTCCTACCATTCCAAGTTTTCCTACCATTCCATCAAGTTTTCCTACCATTCCAAGTTTTCCTACCATTCCATCAAGTTTTCCTACCATTCCAAGTTTTCCTACCATTCCATCAAGTTTTCCTACCATTCCAAGTTTTCCTACCATTCCAAGTTTTCCTACCATTCCATCAAGTTTTCCTACCATTCCAAGTTTTCCTACCATTCCATCAAGTTTTCCTACCATTCCAAGTTTTCCTACCATTCCAAGTTTTCCTACCATTCCAAGTTTTCCTACCATTCCATCAAGTTTTCCTACCATTCCAAGTTTTCCTACCATTCCATCAAGTTTTCCTACCATTCCAAGTTTTCCTACCATTCCATCAAGTTTTCCTACCATTCCAAGTTTTCCTACCATTCCAAGTTTTCCTACCAATCCATCAAGTTTTCCTACCATTCCATCAAGTTTTCCTACCATTCCAAGGTTTCCTACCATTCCATCAAGTTTTCCTACCATTCCAAGTTTTCCTACCATTCCATCAAGTTTTCCTACCATTCCAAGTTTTCCTACCATTCCATCAAGTTTTCCTACCATTCCAAGTTTTCCTACCATTCCATCAAGTTTCCTACCAATCCATCAAGTTTTCCTACCATTCCATCAAGTTTTCCTACCATTCCATCAAGTTTTCCTACCATTCCAAGTTTTCCTACCATTCCATCAAGTTTTCCTACCATTCCATCAAGTTTTCCTACCATTCCAAGTTTTCCTACCATTCCATCAAGTTTTCCTACCATTCCATCAAGTTTTCCTACCATTCCATCAAGTTTTCCTACCATTCCATCAAGTTTTCCTACCATTCCAAGTTTTCCTACCATTCCATCAAGTTTTCCTACCATTCCATCAAGTTTTCCTACCATTCCATCAAGTTTTCCTACCATTCCATCAAGCTCTCTTTATGAGAGAAAATCAAATCAACCACAACTTCTACACCATAAAGATTTATATTTTCCTAGGAAACTTAACTTAGACAAATATCAGTGGACCAAGAGGTAAGACAAAGACAATGGTGCTGGATTGGACACACACTGCAGATTAAGCATACATGAACTGCCAATATCTCCTCTATGTATCTCTAAATGCACTAATAATTTTGTTTGATCTAAAGGTCCATTCTGCGAAGGATACTAAAATACTATGGCCATGTCAAAAAACACAGTGGGCTGGAACGAACAATAATGGAAGGCATGGTTCCTGGGCGATGAGCCAGAGGCAGGCCAAAAAGAAGATGGTTTTAAAACATCAAAGAGACCTTGAACATGACAACAGGAGAAGTAGGAGTTCTGGCTAGAGGGAAATTCATTCAGACTTGCTGTGGCGAATGCAATGTTGTGCATAGAACTTGCAAACTGATGATGATCTTTAGCCATAGTTAAAGTACAGCACAAGTGATTTTCTGCACTGTTAACAGCCTCAAAGGTGCAAAGCTCCTCACAGCATGTGATGACACCTGATGGGGTTTAGGACATAGCAAGAGTCTAGACCTGGAATCCCAGGACAGAAGACAAAGGATAAGGCCAAAATATACTTGGAGAAGACAGGTGGAAGCAGAGATGAAGGAAAGACATTGAACAATCTTACAAGAATGGCAAAAAAACAGAATGGCTTGGAAAGTATTTGTTAAAGATCTAAGTCCCCAAAGGGAGCTGAAAGTGTTTGTTGAAAACCTATGCTCCACAGGGAGCTGAAAGAGTTTGTTGAAAACCTATGCTCCACAGGGAGCTGAAAGTGTTTTTTGAAGATCTATGCTCTACAGGGAGCTGAAAGTGTTTGTTGAAGACCTATGCTCCACAGGGAACTGAAAGTGTTTGTTGAAGACCTATGCTCCACAGGGAACTGAAAGTGTTTGTTGAAGACCTATGCTCCACAGGGAGCTGAAAGTGTTTGTTGAAGACCTATGCTCCACAGGGAGCTGAAAGTGTTTGTTGAAGACCTATGCTCCACAGGGAACTGAAAGTGTTTGTTGAAGACCTATGCTCCACAGGGAGCTGAAAGTGTTTGTTGAAGACCTATGCTCCACAGGGAGCTGAAAGTGTTTGTTGAAGACCTATGCTCCACAGGGAACTGAAAGTGTTAGTTGAAGACCTATGCTCTACAGAAAGTTGAAAAGAATAAGGAGTCCCGACGTGTAAAGGTGACCTGATAAGAGAATTATTATTGTAGTTCAATAAATGATAAAGATCTGGCCTGACAGGCATGACTTGGGAGACCAACGGTCTGATAGTGGGGCTGCCGGAAAGAAGGTAATAAAGAGAAGAGTGATGACGGAAAATATAAATCACAAATGTATGATATCAGCTTTATAGTGAAGATGGAGAGTCAGGAATAGATGTAGAAACATGCATGGACTGGAAAGAGTCAGTTACTCATTGCTGACTGCTTGTTCAGGAAATATTGAACCAGAGTAGACCAAGATTCTATTCACTCTCCATGTGAAACAGACTAACTAGTATAAACAAGTAAGGATTGAAGAAGGAAGGCAACATCATATAAAAAAATGCAGAGCTGAAGCAGGATGTACTGGGCTGAAAGATGTAGATATCACATCTCAGTGTAAACCATAACTATTTGTAACACACTTTTAGAATTTTTCCAAAATTCATCTAACAATCTGAGTTTAAACTTGTCTGTCTAATGACAGATATTAAATCTGTGTATCGATGGAGATAAAATCTATCAATTCAGACACAATTTTTGGAACAGACTAACCAACCGGCAAAACAGAACAGAAATTGAAATGAGAAAGCAAACTGAGAACTCATAAAAGAATGATACAAGAAAGCCTGGAGTGTTGAATAATGAGAACCAATATCCCATCACAATGTATAAACCACAGCGGCAAGCAACTAAGTGTAGGCATGACAGCAGCAGGACAAATGCCTACAGCAAAACAAAGAAGCTTATTCTCCTTCTAAATCAAAGAAAATTTGTATCAAAACAATTTTATAAATTAAACCAGAACTTTATCAGAAATTTAAAAAAAGTTAGTATAAAAGAGCTAATAGGAGAGAAATGTTTAAAATGTATACCATCAACGTTCACATCGTGTCGATTCGTCCAAAAATATTAATTGGATAGCGAGAGAGTTTCCCCGGTGATAAAATAACAAGAAAATAATTAGTTACATGCACACACACAAATATCACATTTTGATTATGCCTCATTAACATTCAATTGATTAACATTTGAACACTCACCTCTGGTTGATCGTTTCTTATTTACAATTTACAAGTTTTACCAGGCACAGTGGGCGTGTCCTGAAAATTATCTTTACAACTGGAGCTTGATTGTACCAATCAATAAATTTACAAAAATTGTACACACAAAAATGTTTAAAAAAAAGACCACTAAAAAGTGTAAAATATGTTTATGTCTTGAACAAGTACAATCATCACCATCATCATATTTTCAACTCCATGGAAGTATTGTTTCACAATTTACATTCCAAGTTTTGTTTCCAACCTGTCATCTTTATATGTCATCTAGCAACTGCCACCCAGAGCTTTTTGTGGCAAACTTTGACAGACATTTGTGACTGGATATGGACAGTGGGTTCAATCAGAACTTTCATGCAGATCGGAGCCTCATCTTCTAGGATACATGGAACCATAATGTGAGCTTGCAGGATCAAGTGCACTAGGAGGTCAAAGCCTGGGAGTTATGATCCAGGCACCCCCACCTGAGTGTCGAGAACATAAAAGTATAAACATTTGCTTAGAAGGTGATGGGATGGGGGTGTCTACTTCTGAAGATCAGATTACCTCCTGTTGTGAAGCTGTCTCCTATCACTATCCTATAGAACATACACATACATTTCTTGACAACTGACTGACTTCAAATATCTCAATACTGTGCCCTACATAATGACATCTCAATTAATGCACCTAATTACAACAGAGGGAGATAAAGCAGTGGTTACGTGAAATGGTTTGTTGAGGACAAGAGGTTGGGTTTGCTTCTATGTTCACCCAGCCACAGACAGTTCTCAAAGATTTCTTTGGCAAATAAAGATAGCCCTGGCGTACAGCTGACCAATTATTCACAAAATGTGCCAACGGGTTTCCTATATGCTACACATGTTTATGATGATGTACAAAAGGGTTTAAAACAGCAACAGCAAAGAAAATGCAACACAATTCTGTGGAAAAATCCTGTGAACTTTCAGTCTAGATCATATTGCCATTTCTCCAGGTATCAACTTCTGCTAAGTTCGTCGTCTGTGCAGTCGAATAGGACATGCATGGAGTGACCTTGTTAACAGAATTTACTGAAGCATTTTGGAAAAGCTGTGACAAGTGGTGGAGCGGATCTTAAGTTTTATGAGGAATTCCTGACTGTCATGAAACTGGTTGCATGGATAGAATAGAATAGAATAGAATAGAATAGAATAGAATAGAATAGAATAGAATAGAATAGAATAGAATAGACTTCTACTATGCATTGAGATGTCTACACTTGCATGGGTCACGGAGAGGACAGTTTGCTTGAGGTCTTCAACAGTTTGTCATGCAGGGTTTACTGTGGGCCATACTGAGAGTGCTACAATCCTGCAGAATGTGCTCTGTTTGTCATGCAGGGTTTACTGTGGGCCATACTGAGAGTGCTACAATCCTGCAGAATGTGCTCTGTTTGTCATGCAGGGTTTACTGTGGGCCATACTGAGAGTGCTACAATCCTGCAGAATGTGCTCTGTTTGTCATGCAGGATTTACTGTGGGCCATACTGAGAGTGCTACAATCCTGCAGAATGTGCTCTGTTTGTCATGCAGGGTTTACTGTGGGCCATACTGAGAGTGCTACAATCCTGCAGAATGTGCTCTGTTTGTCATGCAGGTTTACTGTGGGCCATACTGAGAGTGCTACAATCCTGCAGAATGTGCTCTGTTTGTCATGCAGGGTTTACTGTGGGCCATACTGAGAGTGCTACAATCCTGCAGAATGTGCTCTGTTTGTCATGCAGGGTTTACTGTGGGCCATACTGAGAGTGCTACAATCCTGCAGAATGTGCTCTGTTTGTCATGCAGGGTTTACTGTGGGCCATACTGAGAGTGCTACAATCCTGCAGAATGTGCTCTGTTTGTCATGCAGGGTTTACTGTGGGCCATACTGAGAGTGCTACAATCCTGCAGAATGTGCTCTGTTTGTCATGCAGGGTTTACTGTGGGCCATACTGAGAGTGCTACAATCCTGCAGAATGTGCTCTGTTTGTCATGCAGGGTTTACTGTGGGCCATACTGAGAGTGCTACAATCCTGCAGAATGTGCTCTGTTTGTCATGCAGGGTTTACTGTGGGCCATACTGAGAGTGCTACAATCCTGCAGAATGTGCTCTGTTTGTCATGCAGGGTTTACTGTGGGCCATACTGAGAGTGCTACAATCCTGCAGAATGTGCTCTGTTTGTCATGCAGGGTTTACTGTGGGCCATACTGAGAGTGCTACAATCCTGCAGAATGTGCTCTGTTTGTCATGCAGGGTTTACTGTGGGCCATACTGAGAGTGCTACAATCCTGCAGAATGTGCTCGGTTTGTCAGGCAGGGTTTACTGTGGGCCATACTGAGAGTGCTACAATCCTGCAGAATGTGCTCTGTTTGTCATGCAGGGTTTACTGTGGGCCATACTGAGAGTGCTACAATCCTGCAGAATGTGCTCTGTTTGTCATGCAGGGTTTACTGTGGGCCATACTGAGAGTGCTACAATCCTGCAGAATGTGCTCTGTTTGTCATGCAGGGTTTACTGTGGGCCATACTGAGAGTGCTACAATCTTGCAGAATGTGCTCTGTTTGTCATGCAGGGTTTACTGTGGGCCATACTGAGAGTGCTACAATCCTGCAGAATGTGCTCTGTTTGTCATGCAGGGTTTACTATGGGCCATACTGAGAGTGCTACAATCCTGCAGAATGTGCTCTGTTTGTCATGCAGGATTTACTGTGGGCCATACTGAGAGTGCTACAATCCTGCAGAATGTGCTCGGTTTGTCAGGCAGGGTTTACTGTGGGCCATACTGAGAGTGCTACAATCCTGCAGAATGTGCTCTGTTTGTCATGCAGGGTTTACTGTGGGCCATACTGAGAGAGCTACAATCCTGCAGAATGTGCTCTGGACTCTATTTAATTGCTCTAAAGAGGGTGACAATAAAACAATGCATCACAAAGGTCCCTAAAAAGACATAGAAGAAACATTAACCCAGGTAGCATTGCTCCCCTTTGTTGGGCCTTGCATAATCCATCTTGTAGGGAGAAGTGGTGAATGAGCAATGAAATTATGGAAGACAGGGGAAGTGATTGGATGATTAGAGGAACGACAGGTCTTGACTAGCAGTTCACAATTTCAGCTACGGGAGTGGTGACTGAGTAAATAATTTATAGAAGACAGAAGAACAGATGGGATGACAATATTAGAGGAACGACAGGTCTTGACTAGCAGTTCACAATTTCAGCTACGGGAGTGGTGACTGAGTAAATAATTTATAGAAGACAGAGGAACAGATGGGATGATAATATTAGAGGAATGACAGGTCTTGACTAGCAGTTCACAATTTCAGCTACGGGAGTGCTGACTCAGTAAATAATTTATAGAAGACAGAGGAACAGATGGGATGACAATATTAGAGGATGGACAAAGCCTGACTGTCAGTTCACAACATGCAATTATGGGGGTGGTGATCGTGAAAATAAATTATGAATAGGATGACAATATCAGAGAGTGAATGATGACAATTAGCTCACATTAAGCAGTCACAAGCAGAGATTGATGAAGGGAGATGGATGTAGGCAACCCTGGGATATAAACGAACACAAATTAAAGGTTCCCTTTCAACTCAAACACCATGTAAGTTCAACTCATACACCACGTAAGTTCAACTCATACACCACGTAAGTTCAAATCATACACCACATAAGTTCAACTCATACACCATGTAAGTTCAACTCATACACCACATAAGTTCAACTCATACACCATGTAAGTTCAAATCATACACCACGTAAGTTCTTTGACAAGCACTCTTCAGCAATTATTACACACAAGAAACCAACTTTGAAAGCAAAGACATGTCACAGTTTGCTAATTCCTCTCTCATGCGTGCAAGTATTTCTACTGGTGTGATGTCACCTCTTTATCAGACTGCCTACATCCCCATGCACATTTCCCTTACAAAATTCATGTAACAATGACTCCTTACCCATTAGCCCCTGAACAGTTGACAAAACAAGAATTGTTATCAAATACACACAATTTATCACTGCAGACTTATCACAATAAAAATGCATTAATAATGTGTAGATTAAGTTCCCTGTTGCATTCCTTGACAACTGAATTGTTCCTTTCTGAGATATTAAACTTGGTTACAAGAGAAATCATTAGAGACAACACTGTTTCTATTTAACAAGTTATTAAAGATACAAAACATTCTGTCAATAAACACAGCCTCTAAAAATTTGTACCAGAGATTATTCTGGGAAGTAAAGATGGCCTGGCGTGATATCAACCACATCATCCAAAAATGTGCCATGGTCATAGAAAAATATGGTCACTAACACCATACTCCCCAAACGACTAGCAAGGTGTGGTGGGAACCTTTACTTTACTTTAGGGTCTATTCATTATTTAATCCATTGGGAGAGAAAATAACTCAATAGATAAAAACGCACACCGAAACATCTTGTGATGACTGCCCTTGGACAAGTGACCAATCCTCTACAGCCTTGCGACACGACCCCCTTCCCCCCTCTGTGTGGACTCCAGAAATGGGTAAATACTGTCACGTGATAAAGGCAGTTTCTATATTTTAGTGTGTAAAATAAGGGGCTTTGTTACCAAACTTTAAGTTGTGTCCCTTGTGGTAGCGCAGTGCACATGTGATCAAAGATCATTCTATCTATCTATCTATTGACCTTTCGAGCCGTAGCCGGCCCATAGTGCGTAGACCAAGATACTCCTTCTCTTATCTGAATTTTTTGTTCCAGCAGTTTTCAATTCTTTTAAAGATATTTTATCAAATCTCACCATTTGTCTCTGTTCTGTGCAAGCAGCTCTATCTCATTGAGGGAGCCGAATCCTGCTGCTTTTGCCTCTCTCATCAATGTTCTTCTCAGTGTCTCTCTGGGTCTTCCTCTTTTCCTCTTACCTGTTGTTTCCCATATGAGGGCTTGCTTTGCTATTTGGTTATTATCTCTTCTCATCATATGTCCAACATATGACCATCATCTTTTCTTTATTACTGAAGATATTAGTGGTTGATTGGTGATTTCTCTAATTTCCTCGTTTGTTTTGAATTCGTTCCATGCTATACCAAGTATTTTCCTTTGACATTTATTTTCTAATGCGTTCAACTTTGTTTCTATATCTCTTGTTGTTTTCCAGCTTCACACACATACATAAGGGTTGATAGTACATTTGATTTGAATAGTCTAAGTTTTGTGTTTGTGCTGATGAGTTTTGATTTCCACAACTTTTCAAGGCTTCTGAAAGACATTGCTGCTTTAGCTATTCTGATTCTAATTTCTTTGCTTGTATCCCCTTCTCGACCAATGTGACTTCCAAGATAGATAAAGTGATCGATCTCTTCCACTGGTTTGTTTTCCATGTATATTTTGTCGTCTGTTGGAATTAAACTTTTCATGACTTTAGTCTTTTCATGATTGATCTCAAGCCCAATTTTGCTGGCTATTGATGATAGTATATTACAAAGATCATTATCACCATCATCAAGTACTGGGCCTAGTGGCGTAGGTGATCATGTCTCTCCACAACATTCGATCTCGGCAACTATTTATCATTTCTGTTGTTGACCTTCTGCCAAGCCATTCTCTTAAGCTGTCTGTTATTTTTTCTCTTTGCTCCCTCTATCTCTACATCCCTCAATTTTTCCAGTTGTTATAATATATTCAAGTTCTCTTCTCATTACATGGCCAAAAAATGATGACTGTCTCTTCCTAACATTGGAAATTAGCTCTCTTTTTGCTTTGACCTTTCTCAGAACCTCTTCATTACTCTTCTTAGCTGTCAATGGTATTCTCAACATTCTTCTGTAAAACCACATTTCTACAGACTCCATCGATCATTATACCTCGGTAAAATATAGTTCCTAAATTTCTATCAAAAACATCTTCTCCAAGCACTTAAAACCAAATTAAATGATATTAATTTGACAATTTTATGTTATTCTCTTAAATATTCTCTTTTATAGCATGTAAAATAAATTAGTCATAATTTATAATGGCACTTTAAGAGGGCAGTTTATCTGTAATTTGGCTGATGTGTACAATTAACCCAACCTAGATATCTAGTATTCCTTCTGTATTATTGTGAAAAAAAAAAAATTATTTTAGAATTAATTAGAATTAAAGCTTTAAAAAGATAACTACACATTACAGAGACACCAATGAAATGTAAATGAATTGTGACCTACATAGTTATTACGGATGTTATCTTAAAAATAGGGAGGAACAATAAAAAAAAAAAAAAGAAAAAAATGGTATGTTAGAAGCTTTACGTGATTAGTGGATGACACAGATTAAGGATTGATGGAATAAGTCACTAATCACGTAAACCTTCTAACATACCATTTTTTTCTTTTTTTTTTATATTGTTCCTCACATTCAGCTTTACTGCAGCGTCGCATTTTTATGCATTCATTTGCATTTCTTTGCCTTAACCCCTTATTTTAAAATCACTCTGCAACACGTAGTTTTCTCATAATCATGTTTAAATATGTAGGTCCTTCTAATATTTTACCAGTGACGGTCGCGATCGATGGTGACTTGTTTAAAACTTTTTTTTTCTGGATCTAAAAGAACATTGTCAACTGTGAAACTTCCCAGAACGATGAACAGTGCATTCAGTTATTAGTTCAGATGGTGTTCTCTTCTTAGAAAAACAAAAACAGGCGGGCAATAGTAACAGGGAATTGTGATTTAATTTATGACATTTTAGGAACCAACCCCCCCCCCCCCCCCCCCAACCATAAGTTGCATAATAACTTGTATCATAAGCAGAGTTATCCTCAAAGGCAGAACTAAAGTAGTCATCATTATATAGAAAACAAGGCCCCAAGAGTCACACATTTTTGTTTAGAAATAAAAACGAAGTCTCTGCTAATTTTCATCTTCAAATTAAAAACCAACACTTGAGGCTAAAAGTACATATTTCAAGATGGCAACAGTACACTGACCTATTTAAGAACCAGAACTTATAAGTTTAGTAGCACTGACATATATTTGACTAGCTTCAATGACCGAGACAATCCTCTTGAGTGATAATGTCACAGAATAAGTGTATAAAGTGCATGCAGTGAATACCATGATGAGAAATACATATATTGTTTTAATAGACAAGATGTAAGCTCTTCACAACTCAAGGATAACTTCCTTCATTTAATGTCACCAGTATTGCCAGTTCTGGAGTTTTGTTTCTGCTTGAATGTGAAATAACTCTATTTTAAAATGCTAGAATGCTCTATGGTGAATATTCAGACAACTACTCAAGAGTTATCCTCTCACTAACTAGACAAGTTTTGATTATTTCAGTGGTAGTCTTTTTTCTTTTCCTCCTTCTTCTTCTATCCTTCCTCCATTGCCTTTGGCGTCAAGGGAGATACAATCTGCAATTCTTTGCTCTTCTATTTGCCTCTTCTGGTGTTATCCCTCTTAGTGACTCTAGCATTCCCTTTATCCATCTCTTTCTCGGTCTTCCTCTTAATCTGGCATTTTTGTAGTGTTTGTTTATGACTCTTTGAGTCATTGTTAGTTTTTTTTTGTCTTGTTATGTGGCCGAACAAATTTATCTGTTGTTTCTTTATGTATTCTAAGTGGTAGTGAATTATAAATAAAATGATATATTTTCTCTTTGCTTCTCTCTATCTCCTCGTCCTTCAATTTTCCCAGTTGTTAAAATATATTCCAGCTGTTCTCTTCTCATTACATGGCCAAAAAAGATGATTGTTTCTTCATAATATTGGAAATTTGCTTTCTTTTTGCTTTGGCCTCTTTCAGAACGTTTTCACTGCTCTTCTTAGCTATCCATTGTATTCTCAACATTTTTCGGTAAAACCACATTTTTACAGCCGCCAGTGATTTTCTTTGTCTGCTGTCCTATTGTCCATGATTCACATCCATATGTTAAGGCTGGCTCTACATAACATTTAAAAACTCTTTTTCTTGTTTCTGTTGTCAAAAATGGGTTGCACAGTATTTTCCTCATTTTTTGGAAAGCTGCTTTTGCCTGAGCCATTCTGCATCTCACCTCTTCTGTACATCTACCATCTGAAGTTAACATTGTTCCCAAATATTTAAACTCATTTACCTGTTTTAATATTGTTCCACTTGTCTTTATTGTGCACTGTGGTGATGACCTTTTCTTTGTTGTTATCATTACTTCTGTCCTTTTTGCTTTTTGTTCCTTTATTATAATGTCTAACTCATTTTCACTCTTAGCAATTAAAGCTGTATCATCAGCATACCTTAGATTATTTATATTATGACCTCCATTTGTTATTCCAGGCATGTCCCTTATGGGTTATTTATATTGTGGCCTCCAATTGTTATTCTAAACATGTCCCTTATGGATCTTAAACTAATCTCACCATACATATTAAATAAATTTGATTTCAGTGGTAGTGAAGTTATAAACAGTGATACTAATTATTTCAGTGGTAGTGAAGTTATAAACAGTGATATTAATTATTTCAGTGGTAGTGATTTCAACCCTAAATTATGATACCCATCTGTGGACGACATATTTACGATACTGTAGTAAAAATTACTACCACTAAAATGTAACATCAGGAGCTATAAAAATAGTGTTTTCTTTAAACTTTTTGATACACAGCTGTGTGTTTACACTAGGAGAGATTTAGGGAACTTAGATTTCCTGTCTCAGGTTGATTTATGACCTGAATTTAACTCATGGGTTGGATGTGTTACAATGTCTATCAGTACAGACAAAACAAGTCTGTTAGTATGTCCAGCTACCACATAACATTATTCGCTGCATTTTCCTAGTTACAAAAAGTTGTCTGATGTCAGCCTAGGAAATGTCCCTGATCACAGAAGAGAAAAAATGTCCAATCCACACAATTTCCAAGTCATAGCATTTCCAAGTCACATTTCCAAGTCACATTCCCAAGTCATAGCATTTCCAAGTCACATTTCCAAATCACATTCTCAAGTCCTAGCATTTCCAAGTCACATTCTCAAGTCATAGCATTTCCAAGTCACATTTCCAAATCACATTCTCAAGTCCTAGCATTTCCAAGTCACATTCTCAAGTCATAGCATTTCCAAGTCACATTTCCAAATCACATTCTCAAGTCCTAGCATTTCCAAGTCACATTCTCAAGTCATAGCATTTCCAAGTCACATTTCCAAATCACATTCTCAAGTCATAGCATTCCCAAGTCACATCCCCAAGTCACATTCTCAAGTCATAGCATTTCCAAGTCACATTTCCAAATCACATTCTCAAGTCCTAGCATTTCCAAGTCACATTCTCAAGTCATAGCATTTCCAAGTCACATTTCCAAATCACATTCTCAAGTCATAGCATTCCCAAGTCACATCCCCAAGTCACATCCCCAAGTCACATTCTCAAGTCATAGCATCCCCAAGTCACATCCCCAAGTCACATCCCCAAGTCACATCCCCAAGTCACATTCTCAAGTCATAGCATTCCCAAGTCACATCCCCAAGTCACATTCTCAAGTCATAGCATTTCCAAGTCACATTTCCAAATCACATTCTCAAGTCCTAGCATTTCCAAGTCACATTCTCAAGTCATAGCATTTCCAAGTCACATTTCCAAATCACATTCTCAAGTCCTAGCATTTCCAAGTCACATTCTCAAGTCATAGCATTTCCAAGTCACATTCTCAAGTCATAGCATTTCCAAGTCACATTTCCAAATCACATTCTCAAGTCCTAGCATTTCCAAGTCACATTCTCAAGTCATAGCATTTCCAAGTCACATTCTCAAGTCATAGCATTTCCAAGTAACATTCTCAAGTCATAGCATTTCCAAGTCACATTCTCAAGTCATAGCATTTCCAAGTCACATTTCCAAATCACATTCTCAAGTCCTAGCATTTCCAAGTCACATTCTCAAGTCATAGCATTTCCAAGTCACATTCTCAAGTCATAGCATTTCCAAGTCACATTCTCAAGTCATAGCATTTCCAAGTCACATTCTCAAGTCATAGCATTTCCAAGTCACATTCTCAAGTCATAGCATTTCCAAGTCACATTCTCAAGTCATAGCATTTCCAAGTCACATTCTCAAGTCATAGCATTTCCAAGTCACATTCTCAAGTCATAGCATTTCCAAGTCACATTCTCAAGTCATAGCATTTCCAAGTCACATTCTCAAGTCATAGCATTTCCAAGTCACATTCTCAAGTCATAGCATTTCCAAGTCACATTCCCAAGTCACATTCCCAAGTCACATTCCCAAGTCACATTCCCAAGTCACATTTCCAAGTCATAGCATTTCCAAGTCACATTCCCAAGTCACATTCCCAAGTCATAGCATTCCCAAGTCACATTCCCAAGTCACATTTCCAAGTCACATTCCCAAGTCACATTTCCAAGTCATAGCATTCCCAAGTCACATTCCCAAGTCACATTCCCAAGTCACATTTCCAAGTCATAGCATTTCCAAGTCACATTCCCAAGTCACATTTCCAAGTCATAGCATTCCCAAGTCACATTCCCAAGTCACATTCCCAAGTCACATTCCCAAGTCATAGCATTCCCAAGTCACATTCCCAAGTCACATTTCCAAGTCACATTCCCAAGTCACATTTCCAAGTCACATTCCCAAGTCACATTTCCAAGTCACATTTCCAAGTCACATTCTCAAGTCATAGCATTTCCAAGTCACATTTCCAAATCACATTCTCAAGTCCTAGCATTTCCAAGTCACATTCTCAAGTCATAGCATTTCCAAGTCACATTCTCAAGTCATAGCATTTCCAAGTCACATTTCCAAGTCACATTCTCAAGTCATAGCATTTCCAAGTCACATTCCCAAGTCACATTCCCAAGTCACATTCCCAAGTCACATTCCCAAGTCACATTTCCAAGTCATAGCATTTCCAAGTCACATTCCCAAGTCACATTTCCAAGTCATAGCATTCCCAAGTCACATTCCCAAGTCACATTCCCAAGTCACATTCCCAAGTCACATTTCCAAGTCATAGCATTCCCAAGTCACATTCCCAAGTCACATTTCCAAGTCACATTCCCAAGTCACATTTCCAAGTCATAGCATTTCCAAGTCACATTCCCAAGTCACATTTCCAAGTCATAGCATTCCCAAGTCACATTCCCAAGTCACATTCCCAAGTCACATTCCCAAGTCACATTCCCAAGTCACATTTCCAAGTCATAGCATTCCCAAGTCACATTCCCAAGTCACATTTCCAAGTCACATTCCCAAGTCACATTTCCAAGTCATAGCATTTCCAAGTCACATTCCCAAGTCACATTTCCAAGTCACATTCTCAAGTCATAGCATTTCCAAGTCACATTTCCAAATCACATTCTCAAGTCCTAGCATTTCCAAGTCACATTCTCAAGTCATAGCATTTCCAAGTCACATTCTCAAGTCCTAGCATTTCCAAGTCACATTCTCAAGTCATAGCATTTCCAAGTCACATTCTCAAGTCCTAGCATTTCCAAGTCACATTCTCAAGTCATAGCATTTCCAAGTCACATTCTCAAGTCATAGCATCCCCAAGTCACATTCCCAAGTCATAGCATTTCCAAGTCACATTCCCAAGTCACATTGGTAAATTCTGTTGACAAGGTCGCTCCGTGCACATCATACTTGACTGCACAGGTTGGGACATTGGGGTTTAACACATTGTGGCAAGATTTGAAATAAGAGCGAGAAAATTAATTGATCTAAATTATGCGGATGGTTTGGAAGTCTGAAAAGAGGTTAAATAAAGAATTACAAAGTTTGAGCAAAAATAAATGTGGAAAAGTCAATAAATTAAAAGCTGCAAAAATTGGCTTCAGGGTTCCTGCACCATGGCTGACACACTCTGTCTTCAGCAGGCCGGATCAATTTTATAACTGAAAAGTGTTTGATTAGTATTCAGTGTCAATTGTGTAAGATACATCATAAAGTTAGTAACATTAAAGTCAAAATGTCAAAGTAAGGAGATCTGTTGATGAAACAAGCTTGACAGCAAGGCCCACAAACCTGAGATGTGTATTCACAGTGGAGGGAGAAATCAAAACAAGAGTCACAAAATAAGAACAACATCAGCATTACTCAAGCATGATGATAAAACAAAAGTGATAAATAGTAAATTGTACCATTCTCCTGTTATCACATGTTTTTTTTAACTAAGGTACAAAAGATGAAGATAGCAACATGTGATATGAGATGTTTGAAAAAACCATTAATGCTGCAGGACATACAGAATTAAAAGCTTCAGGAAGACTATTGGAACTGTGCCCAGCATCAAAAACAAAGATAAAAAAAAAGGAAATATATTGGTTTGATATTCTCAAAAGAACATAACCAATTACTACTTCAAGCCAATGACTTGTCTTCAGGGAACAAGGAAGACCAAGAGTTTGATTGACAATGCAGAGGTACAACATTTTGTCAAGGATAGAAAACTGCTTCCCCTAGAGTAGTTCACAGCAAGGACAACACAAGACAGACAACAGCTGAGATGTGACGAAAACAGGGTGGTCTAGGAAACTGGTTACTCAACTTGAGGCAAGGAGGAGACAGATAATATCTGAGTGGACCAGGAAAGTGACTTCCCAGGTTAGTGAGGCAAGAAGGGGAGACAGATAATATCTGAGTGGACCAGGAAAGTGACTTCCCAGGTTAGTGGGGCAAGATGGGGAGACAGATAATATCTGAGTGGACCAGGAAAGTGACTTCCCAGGTTAGTGAGGCAAGATGGGGAGACAGATAATATCTGAGTGGACCAGGAAAGTGACTACCCAGGTTAGTGAGGCAAGATGGGGAGACAGATAATATCTGAGTGGTCCAGGAAAGTGACTACCCAGGTTAGTGGGGCAAGATGGGGAGACAGATAATATCTGAGTGGTCCAGGAAAGTGACTACCCAGGTTAGTGAGGCAAGATGGGGAGACAGATAATATCTGAGTGGTCCAGGAAAGTGACTACCCAGGTTAGTGGGGCAAGATGGGGAGACAGATAATATCTGAGTGGTCCAGGAAAGTGACTACCCAGGTTAGTGAGGCAAGATGGGGAGACAGATAATATCTGAGTGGTCCAGGAGAGTGACTACCCAGGTTAGTGAGGCAAGAAGGGGAGACAGATAATATCTGAGTGGACCAGGAAAGTGACTTCCCAGCTTAGTGAGGCAAGAAGGGGAGACAGATAATATCTGAGTGGTCCAGGAAAGTGACTACCCAGGTTAGTGAGGCAAGATGGGGAGACAGATAATATCTGAGTGGTCCAGGAAAGTGACTACCCAGGTTAGTGAGGCAAGATGGGGAGACAGATAATATCTGAGTGGACCAGGAAAGTGACTACCCAGGTTAGTGAGGCAAGATGGGGAGACAGATAATATCTGAGTGGACCAGGAAAGTGACTACCCAGGTTAGTGAGGCAAGATGGGGAGACAGATAATATCTGAGTGGACCAGGAAAGTGACTACCCAGGTTAGTGAGGCAAGATGGGGAGACAGATAATATCTGAGTGGTCCAGGAAAGTGACTACCCAGGTTAGTGAGGCAAGAAGGGGAGACAGATAATATCTGAGTGGACCAGGAAAGTGACTTCCCAGCTTAGTGAGGCAAGAAGGGGAGACAGATAATATCTGAGTGGTCCAGGAAAGTGACTACCCAGGTTAGTGAGGCAAGATGGGGAGACAGATAATATCTGAGTGGACCAGGAAAGTGACTACCCAGTTTAGTGAGGCAAGAAGGTGAGACAGATAATATCTGAGTGGACCAGGAAAGTGACTACCCAAGTTAGTGAGGCAAGGAGGAGACAGATAATATCTGAGTGGTCCAGGAAAGTGACTACCCAGCTTAGTGAGGCAAGAAGGTGAGACAGATAATATCTGAGTGGACCAGGAAAGTGACTACCCAGGTTAGTGAGGCAAGATGGGGAGACAGATAATATCTGAGTGGTCCAGGAAAGTGACTACCCAGGTTAGTGAGGCAAGATGGGGAGACAGATAATATCTGAGTGGACCAGGAAAGTGACTACCCAGGTTAGTGAGGCAAGAAGGTGAGACAGATAATATCTGAGTGGACCAGGAAAGTGACTACCCAGGTTAGTGAGGCAAGATGGGGAGACAGATAATATCTGAGTGGACCAGGAAAGTGACTACCCAGGTTAGTGAGGCAAGGAGGAGACAGATAATATCTGAGTGGACCAGGAAAGTGACTACCCAGCTTAGTGAGGCAAGAAGGTGAGACAGATAATATCTGAGTGGACCAGGAAAGTGACTACCCAGGTTAGTGAGGCAAGAAGGAGAGACATAATATCTGAGATATGACCAAAGCATGGTGGTCTAGGAAATTAGATACTCAAAGTGAGGCTAGGATGGAAGACAGACAATATCTGAGCGGTCTCAGTTGAGGAGGGGAGACAGACAATATCTGAGTGGTCTCAGTTGAGTAGGGGAGACAGATAATATCTGAGATCTGACCAAAACATGGTGCTTCAGCAAATGAGACTATAAAGATACACACGAATCATAAGTTATAATGTAACACTCAAAGGTCAAACAGAAAACAAACACACATTCAGAGTCCCCAATAAACAAAACAGAGAAGTCTGGAAATTCTTTTTTTTAGAGTAGTCCGCCAGATAAGCTCAGCAGATAATAAAAGCATCCAAACACAAAAATAATAAAACAAATTTGGCACTAAGTGTAGTCAATTTATAACCATATAACCAATTTATAACCAATTTATAACCATACGTTCCGGCTGTTTCCAAAATGGAGGAATTATTTTTCTCCGGCTTGGTATAGAACCGTTGATCAGAGGTTTAACAAGCCGCTATCGTAAAAACGATGTTGTTAATGAAACGTAGACCTGATACAGAATGTGTAAATTAGCAGTAGATAGTAGTGATAGTTTTTTCGGCCCTAAAACAACAACAAAAATAGGATTCTGGAATGTGCGAACAATGGCCGCTCCGACGAAACATGCACAGGTCGCGAGCGAGATGGACAGATACGATCTAGATATTTTAGGATTAAGCGAAATGCGCTGGCCTGGAACAGGTAGGAGATCTATTGATAATAAAATAGTAGTTTTTTCTGGAAGGGAAGATGGAAAACACCGTGAAGGAGTAGGCATAATGATGACAGACAAAGCTGCAAGAAGTTTATTAGAATGGGAACCGGTAAATAGCCGTCTGATACGAACACGATACAAAACAAAACATGGAAGACTTTCAATTATTCAATGTTATGCGCCTACTAACGAAGCTGATGATGAAGTTAAGGATGATTTTTATAACCAACTGCAACAACTTATAAACAAAATACCAAAACACGATCTTTTAATTGTAATGGGAGACTTCAACGCCAAAGTAGGACAAGATAACGCAGGAGTGGAACATGTGATGGGGAGAGAAGGCTGTAATACAACAAGTCAGAATGGAGAAAGATTAATAGAATTATGTTTAATAGAAAATTTAGTTATAGGTGGGACATTATTTCCACATAAAAATATCCACAAAACAACATGGATATCTCCTGATGATAGAACATCAAATCAAATTGACCACCTATGTATTAAACAACAATTCAGATCATCATTAATAGATGTAAGAGCATACAGAGGTGCTGATGTTAATAGTGACCACAACCTGTGCATTGGGAAAATAAGATTAAAATTTAGAAACCAACAGAAGAGGTCAATTACACATAAAATTGATAGTCATAAACTGAAAGATGAAGCAATAAAGGAAAAGTTTAACATAGAGCTAAGTAATTGTTATTCAGCACTTGGTGAAATAGACTTAGATATCAATGAAATGTGGGACTCACAGAGCAAAATACTAATGACAGCAGCAGAAGCAAGTGCTGGACTGAAGAAAATGGAAAAACGAGCTTGGATCTCAGACACCACATGGAAATACATCAAAGAAAGAAGAGAAGCGAAGAGAGCCATGACTAATGTAAAGACAGATCTTGGAAAGGTTCTGGCAAAAGCAACATACAAAGAATTAGACAACAAAGTGAAAAGTTCGGCAAGAAGAGATACAAGAGCTTATATAGACAACTTGGCAGAGAAAGCAGAGACAGCTGCAATTACAGGAGACAGCAGAACTCTTTATACTGTACAAAAGATGCTGACAAACACCTATACATCCAGTGGAACACCAATTCTAGACAAATCTGGATTAATGCTAACAACAAGCGCAGACATAAAAGCCCGTTGGGCGGAACACTTCAAAGAAATTCTTAACCGTCCACTACCTCACAGTTTAATAGATTTTGAAGCTGAAACACCAGCAGCAGAATTAGATGTAAATTTAGATGACTTCACCTTGAGTGAAATAGAAACCACCTTAAAGCTAATGACCAATAACAAGGCTGCTGGAGAGGATAAGTTAACAGCTGAGATCCTCAAGGCAATTGATAGCCATAATTTAATACATCTCCAAAAAATGTTCAACATCATTTGGAAAACAGAGAAGACGCCTCATAAATGGAAAAAAGGAATCATTGTTAAGATCCCAAAAAGGGCAATCTTAGAGATTGTAACAATTGGAGAGGCGTGACACTTTTGTCAGTTGCCTCAAAATTATTCTGTAAAATCATCCTAAATAGAATAAAGGATTCAATAGATACAGTAATGCGTGAAGAACAGGCTGGGTTTAGAAAAGGGAGAAGCTGTCTTGACCACATTTTCACTCTACGACTTATATTGGAGGAACTCATTGAAAAGCAAAAACCTTTTGTACTTAACTTCATCGACTTCAAAAAAGCATTTGATAGTATTCATAGAGATTCTTTGTGGAAAATTCTGAAGCAATATGGCTTACCATCAAAAATCATAAATATTATCAAAGACATGTATGATGGTTACACATGTGCAGTTCGAACAGAGGAAGGACTGAGCGAATGTTTCCCAATAGAAACTGGGGTTAAACAAGGATGTATTTTATCGCCCTTGTTATTTGGAATTGTTATGGACTTCATAATGAAGAAATGCTGCACTGGTAATAAAGGCATCGAATGGATACAAGGAGACCATTTGGAGGACCTGGACTTTGCTGATGACATAGTTCTCATCAGCAATCAGATAAAAACGATGCAGGAAAACACAAATGAACTATCATCAATAGCCAGCAAAATTGGGCTTGAGGTCAATCATGAAAAGACTAAAGTCATGAAAAGTTTAATTCCAACAAGTGACAAAATATACATGGAAAACAAACCAGTAGAAGAGATCGATCACTTCATCTATCTTGGAAGTCACATTGATCGAGAAGGGGATACGAGCAAAGAAATTAGAATCAGACTGGCTAAAGCAGCAATGTCTTTCAGAAGCCTTGAAAAGTTGTGGAAATCAAAACTCATTAGCACAAACACAAAACTTAGGCTATTCAAATCAAATGTACTATCAACCCTTACGTATGCGTGTGAAAGCTGGAAAACAACAAGAGATATAGAAACAAAGTTGAACGCATTCGAAAATAAATGTCTAAGGAAAATACTTGGTATAGAATGGAACGAATTCAAAACAAACGAGGAAATTAGAGAAATCGCCAATCAACCACTAATATCTTCAGTAATAAAGAAAAGACGATGGTCGTACGTTGGACATGTGATGAGAAGAGATAATAATCGAATAGCAAAGCAAGCCCTCATATGGGAAACAACAGGTAAAAGAAAAAGAGGAAGACCCAGGGAGACACTGAGAAGAACATTGATGAGAGAGGCAAGAGCAGCAGGAATCGGCTCCCTCAATGAGATAGAACTGCTTGCACAGAACAGAGACAGATGGCGAGATTTGATAAAATATCTTTAAAAGAAAACTGCTAGAACAAAAATTCATATAGGAGAAGGTGTATCTTGGTCTACGCCCTATGGGCCGGTTACGGCTCGAAAGGTCAATAGATAGTAGTCAATTTGGCATCACTGAGTTAACTATATTGTTAGTGGCCAGGGGTCATACAGCCAAACAACATACATACAAACATGCCAGTTAATCATGTTTTCCCCTGATCACAAGAGATATTTTCAATGAGAAACATACAGACTGGCAGCTACAAGAGTCATGCTCTTCTAGGACAGACTACACATATCAAATTATTTTTTTGGAGCTCTTCAAAATTGAGTTAAGAGTTAGTGAGATGTGGCTACAGCACTATTTTCCTATCTCCTGCCAGGGTAGAGTGGACAAAAGGAGATGTTAGCTCAGCTATTTGTCAAAAAAAAAAACACCTGCCAGAGTTGATTGTTGCAGACTGTCTGCCAAGATGTTAAAGGCCATAGAAATATCATTCTAAAAAATGGTTCTTTTACTTCTTACCCCTAGATTATGATATTTCATTTTAAATCATGTTTTTACGAAACCGTAGTAAAATTTACTACTAAAATAACCCTGCGTAACTTGGATAAAAATACAATCATTCAATTTTTTGTGACAAATCTTTGGAGAAATAAAACATAGGAAGAACTGCACTTCTTGTTGGTCCAAGAGAAACAAAAGTCCATCAACTGCTAGGAAGTGAACCTAGACTCTTGTGATCAGGAAGCCAGTGAACTAACCACTCATCTACTACTGCTCATTATAACTACACATTTACTTACCTTCAAAATAACTATTGCTAACAGCTGTTCATGGCCCACTATTGCTAGCAACTGTTCATGGCCCACTATTGCTAACAGCTGTTCATGGCCCACTATTGCTAACAGCTGTTCATGGCCCACTATTGCTAACAATTGTTCATGGCCCACTATTGCTAACAGCTGTTCATGGCCCACTATTGTGTAATGTCCACTATTGGATAATAGGAGTTAGATAATTGAGGAGGTGGATAATGAGAGTTATATAATCGATAAGTTGGATCAGGGAAGAGGATAACAGAAGTTAGATTAGGGGAATAAGTAATGGAGAAGTTGAATTAGGGGAACATATAACTGAGCTGATGTGAGTGAGGAGCATATTATGGTGTGTTTGTAGAGCAGAAGTAAAATAGTGGAGGCTAGCTGTAATTGAGTCATTTTGTTGGCAAAGCCAACTCACTAATTAATGGTTTGGTTGTGGCATGATTGACCTTCTTTGGTCTGATCTTATTGGCTGAGGCATGATTGACCTTCTTTGGCCTGATATGATTGGCTGAGGCATGACTGACCTTCTTTGGTCTGATCTGATTGGCTGAGGCATGACTGACCTTCTTTGGTCTGATCTGATTGGCTGAGGCATGATTGACCCTCTTTGGTCTGATCTTATTGGCTGAGGCATGATTGACCCTCTTTGGTCTGCTCTGATTGGTTGGGGCATGACTGACCTTCTTTGGTCTGATCTGATTGGCTGAGGCATGATTGACCCTCTTTGGTCTGATCTTATTGGCTGAGGCATGATTGACCCTCTTTGGTCTGCTCTGATTGGTTGGGGCATGACTGACCTTCTTTGGTCTGATCTTATTGGCTGAGGCATGACTGACCTTCTTTGGTCTGATCTTATTGGCTGAGGCATGATTGACCCTCTTTGGTCTGCTCTGATTGGCTGAGGCATGACTGACCTTCTTTGGTCTGATCTTATTGGCTGAGGCATGACTGACCTTCTTTGGTCTGATCTTATTGGCTGAGGCATGATTGACCCTCTTTGGTCTGCTCTGATTGGTTGGGGCATCACAGTCTTTCTTTGGCCTGCTGATCTGATTTGTTGGGGAATTATTGGCTTAGGTGAGTAAGTAAAGTAAAGTACCCCTGTCACGCCAAGTGGCATATAGGGAATATGGTGTTAGTGACCATAAATTTTACAGACCTTCGGCACATGATTTTTGGGGTAATGTGGTCGGTAATACGCTCGTGCCGCTTTACTTTCCCAGAAAAAATCTGGTACCCATTTAAGGCTGGGTGAACCCGGAAGCCATCGGTTGGGATCAAACCCTACCTCTTATCCTTTGTAGTCCAGTTCACTAACCACTGAGCTATTGTGGCTTCCACTGCGGTGAGTGCTGAGAGAGAAAATATGAATACCACTTTAACCCTACCCGACAGCTGTACAGTGTTTTCTATAATTTCCTAATCTGCCGCTATACCGCTGTACCCAATTTTTAGTACTTTGCCTAGTACGTGAAAAAAATGTGTCACAAACTAAAAATAACCAACCAATCATGTTCAAACCTCATGGTTAGCCATTGCAAATGTCTGGAATTTTGTCTGGAAAATGACAAGGAATTTTGTATCACCAAATACAGGTTGGACAAGGAATTTTGTATCACCAAATACAGGTTGGACAAGGAATTTTGTATCACCAAATACAGGTTGGACAAGGAATTTTGTATCACCAAATACAGGTTGGACAAGGAATTTTGTATCACCAAATACAGGTTGGACAAGGAATTTTGTATCACCAAATACAGGTTGGACAAGGAATTTTGTATCACCCAATACAGGTTGGACAAGGAATTTTGTATCACCAAATACAGGTTGGACAAGGAATTTTGTATCACCAAATACAGGTTGGACAAGAAATTTTGTATCACCAAATACAGATCTGAATTTCAATGAGGATGGAAAAGGCCCAGCGAACATTCCTGGATCTATCACAGTGAACCGATTGGCTTAAAAAAAGCCAGTTTATTTCACCAGAGATATCAGGACATCAGCCCACCGCCACCAACAAAAGGAATCCTGCCCTCAACGGAAGACCCCAGGCTGTCATTTTCCGGAGATCCCCCCTGGGACATCGTCTAATCATATCTGTGTTGTGCTCATGGAAAAGCACTCCAGGTACAACAAGCAAAATCCTGGAGTGTCTTACATGGACAATCCATGCAAGAGGGTGAAGAGCAACATCTGGTACAACAAGCAAAGTCCTGGAGTGTCTTACATGGACAATCCATGCAAGAGGGTGAAGAGCAACATCTGGTACAACAAGCAAAGTCCTGGAGTGTCTTACATGGACAATCCATGCAAGAGGGTGAAGAGCAACATCTGGTACAACAAGCAAAGTCCTGGAGTGTCTTACATGGACAATCCATGCAAGAGGGTGAAGAGCAACATCTGGTACAACAAGCAAAGTCCTGGAGTGTCTTACATGGACAATCCATGCAAGAGGGTGAAGAGCAACATCTGGTACAACAAGCAAAGTCCTGGAGTGTCTTACATGGACAATCCATGCAAGAGGGTGAAGAGCAACATCTGGTACAACAAGCAAAGTCCTGGAGTGTCTTACATGGACAATCCATGCAAGAGGGTGAAGAGCAACATCTGGTACAACAAGCAAAGTCCTGGAGTGTCTTACATGGACAATCCATGCAAGAGGGTGAAGAGCAACATCTGGTACAACAAGCAAAGTCCTGGAGTGTCTTACATGGACAATCCATGCAAGAGGGTGAAGAGCAACATCTGGTACAAGCAAAGTCCTGGAGTGTCTTACATGGACAATCCATGCAAGAGGGTGAAGAGCAACATCTGGTACAACAAGCAAAGTCCTGGAGTGTCTTACATGGACAATCCATGCAAGAGGGTGAAGAGCAACATCTGGTACAACAAGCAAAGTCCTGGAGTGTCTTACATGGACAATCCATGCAAGAGGGTGAAGAGCAACATCTGGTACAACAAGCAAAGTCCTGGAGTGTCTTACATGGACAATCCATGCAAGAGGGTGAAGAGCAACATCTGGTACAACAAGCAAAGTCCTGGAGTGTCTTACATGGACAATCCATGCAAGAGGGTGAAGAGCAACATCTGGTACAACAAGCAAAGTCCTGGAGTGTCTTACATGGACAATCCATGCAAGAGGGTGAAGAGCAACATCTGGTACAACAAGCAAAGTCCTGGAGTGTCTTACATGGACAATCCATGCAAGAGGGTGAAGAGCAACATCTGGTACAACAAGCAAAGTCCTGGAGTGTCTTACATGGACAATCCATGCAAGAGGGTGAAGAGCAACATCTGGTACAACAAGCAAAGTCCTGGAGTGTCTTACATGGACAATCCATGCAAGAGGGTGAAGAGCAACATCTGGTACAACAAGCAAAGTCCTGGAGTGTCTTACATGGACAATCCATGCAAGAGGGTGAAGAGCAACATCTGGTACAACAAGCAAAGTCCTGGAGTGTCTTACATGGACAATCCATGCAAGAGGGTGAAGAGCAACATCTGGTACAATAAGCAAAGTCCTGGAGTGTCTTACATGGACAATCCATGCAAGAGGGTGAAGAGCAACATCTGGTACTCACTTTGCAAGAAGTACCTCAGTGTGAAACAAGGCTCATCCTGCTGGGTGGATTGACACACAAAGGTGGAATATTGGTGCTAGATGATGGGGGTACCTCAGTGTGAAACAAGGCTCATCCTGCTGGGTGGATTGACACAAAAAGGTGGAATATTGGTGCTAGATGATGGGGGGTACCTCAGTGTGAAACAAGGCTAATCCTGCTGGCTGGATTGACACAAAAAGGTGGAATATTGGTGCTAGATGATGGGGGTACCTCAGTGTGAAACAAGGCTCATCCTGCTGGCTGGATTGACACATAAAGGTGGAATATTGGTGCTAGATGAAAGGTAGACCTATTTTCTACAATGTCTCCAAGTTTAATCTTATTCTAACCACTTGTTTGCATGTAACTAACATCTTTCTATATCATGTTGGTTTTTCTCTTTAATGCTCAGGAGCCCAGGTATAGGGAAAGTTTAGGTCCAGGGCCTCAGGTCTGGTTGGGTTAAAACTCTATAGAACACCACTTTCAAAATAGAAATACTGGAAATACCACATCAACATATCATAACCCTCATATTAGGTGGTAGAAATAATGTTATTGTTTCTTATCACTTTTTAACATATAATTACAAATAAAGAGTAGCTCTGGGTTACTCGTTCCCATATAGGTGTAGTCAGTTATAAAAATAGTAACATGAATAACAATTATGATAAAATGGCATAAACAACATACAATATATGTTATATGTGAAAATATAACAAATTAAGGCAAGGTATATTTGTGTTTCGAGACATAACAATGTTTGTATGAAATGTTTCTCCTGTGACAATAACAAATATCCAGTGTAATCCAGTGAATAACTTATCCAATATACAAATGTTTTGTAAAAAAAGCACTTGAAGAAACGACTTTTTGAACTGAGAATACTCCTGTCACTCAATAATTTGAATTAATTTGAGTGTAAGTTTTGTGTCATTCATTAATACGAGTGAGCTCTGTGTCACTCAGCAATATAATTGTAGTGCGATCTACAAAGCTAATATGCTCTGAAAAACAGTGGCTATCTTAGTTCTGAACCACAATCCAAGAGGTTGAACCACAATCCAAGAGGTTGAACCACAATCCAAGAGGTTGAACTCTGCCGTATTTTCTGTGTGAATGACAAATTTGTGAATTCTAGTGCAAGCATTTAAAACTTAAGTCAAGTCTCGAACAAATCGGTGATCTAGCAATGCTTCAGCAGACGGGCGTTGCTGGCCTGTTCGTTGAAATGTATGCATAAGGAAGTCCTTGACCATAGTGGAGCAGTTTGATGGAAGTTCATACTTGGGGTGTTTGCAAGTCACAATTTGGAACATTGCTGAAAATGGTTCATATTCATGGAATGGAGGTTTCATTGTCAGCATCTCCACAACTGTGCAACCAACACTCCTGTTTAAAACAAAAAGTTAAATGGCAATACAATTTATTTTGAGTGACACAGTTTTACTCAGTAAATTTATTTTGATGTAAATTTGAATTACGTTGAAACATTTGTTACTATAAATAACATTTAGCTAGGTTATTAGTGTCGAGTTAGAATGCTACTTACATATGCCCTTACTTTAGAGGCATTTTTTTATAATCATAGTGATAAGGCAAAATAACAAGTTTCTAAAGACCCTTACCTCTAAAGGCATCTTTTATGATCTTAGTGACAAATTTAAAATACAACTTATAAAGATCCCTAATTCTAAAGACATATTTTATGATCTCAGTAACAAAGTAAAATACAGCTTCTAAAGACTCTAACTCTAAAGACATCTTTCATGATCTAAGTGACAAAGTAAAATACAGCTTCTAAAGACCCTAACTCTAAAAGCATCTTCTGACAATGGTCAGAGGTTTCAGACTAGATCACGATTCTGGGTTAGGTTGTAAACAAAAAGTCAAATCTTACCACAGGTCTGCCTTACGGCCATAACCTTCCCCGTTGATGACCTCCGGTGCCATCCAGTGTGGAGTACCTATTGAAGTCTTTAGGCCAGTTGCGCTCGTAATAGTCTGCAACCGTTTTGAAGCCCCAAAGTCTCCTAGTTTCACATTACCAATGGTATCTCTTAGAATATTTGCCGCTGTTTGAGAGAAGTAAAGAAAGTTGATTCAGAAATTGTGGGTCCCTATCCAGATTCTTACTCCACTTAATACTGTTCATTTTGTTTCCTATCACTGATTGAGTATTGAAACAGGTCCATGAATTTAAATACCTAGGATTGATGCTAACTTTGAGACGGCAGATGCAGAACAAAGGTGAGGTACAGAATAGTTCAGGAAAATACTGCATTCCAAAGAATGAAAAAGACTTGCTGAAACAGATATCAGCTATTGAGTGCAATATCATGGACTTTAACGAGGGAGACTCCTGTCTCTGTGACTGCCAAACTTCATGAATGCTTCTTCAATTAAACTGTATGTATTGACTCCTTCGAAGATGAATTTTCTTTGTCTCAATCGACCTTGACTCCTAATCACCTGGCTTAACCCTAGACTACCTTACCTAACTGGGGGTGACGTTTTCACGATACCGTCGTAAAAATTACTACCACTTAAATGTTACATTTTGGTTCCAAAAAAGTATTTTCTTTGAACTTTTGCTACACAGCTGTGTGTTTATCCAAGCTGACACATGAGAATCAGATGCTGTCATAATTTTCTGGGTCTTCTTCTCTTCTTCTTCTTTCCCTCCTCATCTGCCTTTCAGCGTCAAGGGGAGATATAATTTGCGGTCTTTTGCTCTTCTGTTCGCCTCTGCTGCTGTTATGTTTCCTAGTGCTTCTAATATTCCATCGACCCATCTTTTTCGTGGTCGACCCTTGGGTCTGGTGTTCTCACAACGTTTGTTGAAGGCTCGTTGTGTTGTGTTTTGTTCTTTCTGCCTTGTCACGTGGCCAAACCTTATCAAAGATAAGAAAGGAAATCTGCTTAGTAATATAAAGGAACAAATGGAGAGATGGAAGGAGCACTTTGAAGAACTTTTGAACAGACCTGGCTCAAATAATCCTCCAGATATACTACCAGCAGAAGAAGAATTACACGTTAACTGCGGAAAACCAAGCAAAGAAGAAATAATGAAAGCCATCAAACTGTTAAAAGATGGTAAAGCCACAGGACCAGATGAAATTCCTTCGGAAGCCATCAAAGCAGATATTATCACCTCTACCAAGATGTTACATAATCTATTGGATAAAATTTGGGAGAGGGAAGAAATACCTAAAGACTGGAGAGAAGGTTATATGATCAAACTACCAAAGAAAGGAAGTTTACAGGAGTGCACAAATTATAGGGGAATTATGCTACTATCAGTGCCAGGAAAAATATTAGGCAGAATCATTCTGGAGAGACTAAAAGAGGCTATAGAGAAACACTTGAGAGATGAACAAGCAGGTTTTAGGAAGAACAGATCATGTGCTGATCAAATAACTACTCTACGTATAATAGTTGAACAAAGTTTAGAACTAAAATCCCCACTTTATATTGGATTCATAGATTACGAAAAGGCATTTGATAGTTTAGACAGAAGAATGCTTTGGAAGTTGCTGAGTCATTATGGAATCCCCATAAAGTTTATTAACCTGATAAAAACAATGTATGAAGGAACAAAATGTAGTGTGGTGCATGAAGGACAGCTTACAGAAGCATTTGAGATAAGAACAGGAGTAAGGCAAGGATGCCTTCTGTCTCCATTTCTCTTTCTACTGGCCATAGATTGGATTATGAAAATAACTCAAAACAACAGAAATGGGATCCAGTGGTCACTGACCAAACAACTTGATGATTTAGACTTTGCTGATGACATAGCTCTCCTATCACACAGCCACCAACAGATGCAAGATAAAATGAGTATATTAGATGAGAGATCACAACAGCTAGGACTAAAGATTAATAGAGATAAGACCAACATTATGAGAATTAATGCAGTTGGCAATAACCAAATAAAACTAGGAGAAATACCTCTACTAGACGTACAATCTTATATATATCTGGGCAGTAATATAGATAAAGAGGGAGGAACAGAAAACGATACCAAAATAAGGATATCAAAAGCAAGAGGAGCTTTCATTGCACTGGGAAACATATGGAAATCCAAAGAAATTAGGCTAAATACAAAAATACAAATTTTCAACTCCAATGTTAAGTCGGTTCTATTATATGGCTGTGAAACATGGAGAATAACAAAATTGACAATCACGAAGGTACAGACTTTCATTAATGGATGCTTGCGCAGAATAAAGGGATGGAAATGGCAGGACAAAGTCACAAACGTGGAATTATGGAAATGTACCGGTCAAATACCAGTGGATAAAGAAATACAGCGAAGACGATGGCGATGGATAGGACACACACTACGGAAACCAACTGAGAGTATTACACAACAGGCCCTTTTTTGGAATCCCCAGGGGAAAAGACAAAGAGGAAGACCAAGGAATTCTTGGAGAAGACAGATTGAAGCAGAGATGAAGATGAGGGGGAAGACATGGAATGATCTTAAAAGAATTGCAAAAAACAGAACGACTTGGAAAGTGTTTGTTGAAGACCTATGCTCCACTGGGAGCTAAAAGGTAGAAGAAGACGTGGCCAAACCATTTTATCTGTTGTTTCCTTATATATTCGAATTACGGCGGGGGCTATTCCTAGCTTTTTTCTCAGTTCTTCATTTCTGATCTTATCTCTCAAACTGTTTCCTGTCATTTGTCTAACACATTTCATCTCTGTAGCTACATTTACATTACATTTATAGCCTGAAATTCAAACGCATGACACCGTGTCTACCGGAGGTGTTACGTTGTCTATTCACACGGCAGACTTAAGTTCATCAATCCAGCCGTATGTTCAGTTCCCTCAAAGCATCATTCGCTGTCTATCCTGTGTAAGAAAGATTCAAAGTCTCACTAACAGCAGAGGTGATTTCCCCTATCATGAGGGGAAAAAAAAAGAATTTCTTGAATATTGGCATTTATAAATTAAAAAAAAAAAAACAGTTCGCTTTCTACGACACCGTCACAATTTTTATATTGCACTTGAAAAAAAATATTAAATATCAAAGAAAATAAATCCAACATTCAGGGATCACAGGAAGTAGTAATTAAGAAATTGGGGGGAGGGAGGATGTCTGCCTGTAACAAACTGTCAAATTTCAAGAATTTCTATTCTGAGGCGATAATTTTTAACACGGAATTATAATATAGGGTTAAAATACCCTGTTACGCGGCTTCTAGAATGATCTCTATATTTCATGTTTCATACTTTTTAAATAATATTGACACCATTACAATGCAGCACATTTAAAAATTGAGTTCAGTGTCAAGTGGAACATGGTTTTGATTTAACGGAAGTAAACAGTGTACAATCAGAAAATAGGCAAAATAATTATTGGAGGCCACGGATATATGGTTTTAAAGATGAATATTGAAAATACCATTAACAGCTAAAGGAGAAACATGGACGTATACCACGGACAGCTAAAAGGAGAAACACAGACGTTCTAGAAGGGGTTAAAGCAAAAAGATATCTAATTTGTAATATCAGAGCAAAACAATCATTTTGATCGGCTAATTTATGAGAGGGAAAGAGCTGGAATATATTGTGACAACGGGAAAAATTGAGGAAGAAAAGACAAAGGAAAACAGAGAGAAAAGACACAAGGCAATTAAAGAGAATGGTTTAGTAAGAAATCAACAACAGAAATGGTAATTGTGGATATAGAAGGTTGTGGGGAGACTTGATCACCTACAGTACACCATCATACTTGTTTCCTTATGACACCTGAGATGCAACAAATATAAGCTCTTTGGAAGGCCAGGAAACATGGATAGCACTGCCCATGCTTGATAGACTCTAGACAATTTCAAATAATAGTGTCCATAAATAACAGAATTGTGTCTATAAATAAAAAAAATTGTGTCTATAAATAACAGAATTGTGTCTATAAATTAAAAAAATTGTGTCTATAAATAACAGAATTGTGTCTATAAATAAAAAAATTGTGTCTATAAATAACAGAATTGTGTCTATAAATAACAGAATAGTGTCCATAAATAACAGAATTGTGTAAATAAATAACAGAATAGTGTCCGTAAATAACAGAATTGTGTCCATAAATAACAGAATTGTGTCAATAAATAACAAAATTGTGTCTATAAATAACCAATTGTATATATAAATAACCAATTGCGTCTATAAATAACAAAATCACATCTATAAATAACCAACTGTCTATAAATAACAAAATTGTGTCTATAAATAACAGAATTATCTATAAATAACAGAATCATGTCTATAAATAACAGTGTCTATAAATAAACAATTGTCTATAAATGAAAAAAATGGTGTCTATAATAAAAAAAACTGTGATTGCCTATTTAGTTATTTGGTTATGGAAGGCCCCGGTATCACTGCAAACGAATTAAAATCCATAATTGCTCAACCGCCCGTGCCAGCGTAATCATCCGAATCTCATCTCCCAAACAAAGTAAGGCAACTGTAGTCCCCATCATAGCAGTCTCAGCACATGCCAAAAGACATAAGGTGAAACTGCGCAGAAAGTGAACACAGCCAACTGTTCCCTGTCATACGATATCATCATTCATTGTAAACAATTGGAATATCGAAACATGATCAAAACGGATGAGACACACAGCTCACGGTGTGCACAGAGCACTTAACTCAGTAGCTCCTGCAACAAGCCGGACTTGGAATATGAGGAAACTGCAACAAGGAACACTTTTCATGCATAACCTTCAATTGTTCCCGCTGCCTATCCACCATATACCGGGAGTTCATGTCCTCTTGAAAATGATGATTGTCATATTTTTAAAAAATGTAGAGCGCTTGATGATGTTAGGCCATCGTTGTTGACTCCAATTCCAAACATATAAACACACAGTCGTCAGATTATCCCCGTCGCACATCAAACAACAGACCATAAGATTAGCGTACGGCCAGTCTAGAGACTAGGGATGTACTGTACGATAAACCATTACGATGATGTAGCACACAAAAAATGTTGTACACACAATTTCGCTCCCTTTCGATTTCTGATTACTCCAGTAAAAGCAGCCTAAGATGAACAAAACACTGTGATTGCCTATTCTTTAGTCAAGTGAGTCCTGTATGTATGAGCAACCTGTGGGCAATATTACATTTTCGGGATGAATAGCGTTAGCACACTTACCTCTTGCTTTAGAGACATTAATATTAATACAGTACTTCTAATATTTCCGATGATAAAATGCCCTGAGAATAATAATAATAATAATAATAATAATAATAATATGGGGAAAAAATGTCATTACCTTTGATATCTCTGTGTACAATAACATTCTTATGTAGGAATGCCAGACCCTGTAAAACTTGCTTGGTATATTTACGGGTCACATTTTCTGTTAGAGCCCCGTATTGTTTCATATGGTCAAGGACGGAACCCTAAGAGCAGCCAAGAAAAATTGTTTCAGAGTAACATGGACATATATAAAGTACTTATATTCTTCTTTTAGCGTTACCTGGTAGGTGGAGACAGATGTGCCGCTAGTTTACACATAGCCATGATATCTGCACTTTTCAGCCCGACACATCAGTCTTCAACCACGGATGGATAGATTTGCTTAACAATGTTTTGCCTGGGCAGTGGGCAATCTTGCCCTACTCTTTTCAACTTGAACTGCCAAGTGTTTCTTTGACATGTGTGAGAGCACACAGGACCTCCTGTTTTTCACCATTTTCCAAGAGGGCTAGACATCGAATCTCACTGCCTAGAGATCAGGGGAGGGTAAGACATGAAGAAACCATAGATTCGATTTTTGACAAATTTCCACTGCTTGTGTGAAGCAAACCCGGGACATTTCCGTTCAGAAGCTGACGTCTTACTTCACCAAGTCCCAAATGTATTTATATTGAAAAACAAGTCTTTCAATTCTGTGGTCACGTTTAGTTAGATAAGGACATCAAGAAGAATAAGTTCAATTTTGATCAAAAGTCAAACCAGATAAATCAACTATCAAGAGCAAAGAATTGGTGCAGTGCTGAACCAGTAACCAAACAAAGTATCACTTTTTCTTCTTAGCCTTTACATGTCTGTGTGGATGTGTTGTGGTCACTAGTTTATAACAAAGCCATAGTATCTGCAGCAGTCATGATAGCTCAGTAGTTAGTGAACTGGACTACAAAGGATGAGAGGTCGGGTTCAATCCTGATTGACGGTTTCCGGGTTCACCAAGCCTTAAATGCGTACTGGATTTTTTAAATGGGAAAGTAAAGCAGCACGGGCGTAATACCGACCACATTACCCAAAGATCATGTGCTGAAGGTCTGTATAATTATATATTCCCTATACGCCACTTGGCGTGACGGGGTTGTTTTCCTTTTTTTTTTTTACTAGTCAAATACCGGTGGACAAAGAGAGACAACAAAGATTATGGTGCTGGATAGGACACACACTACGGAAAGCAACTGAGAGTATTGCACGACAGACTCTTTTTTTGGAATCCCAGGGAAAAGACGAAGAGGAAGATCAAAATATTCTTGGAGATGACAGGTGGAAGCAGAGATGAAGAGGATGGCGAAGACATGGATGATCTTAAAAGAATGGTAAGAAACAGAACAGCTTGGAAAGTGTTTGTTTAAGACCTATGCTCCACAGGGAGCTAAAAGTGTTTGTTGAAGACCCATGCTCCACAGGGAGCTGAAAGTGTTTGTTGAAGACCTATGCTTCACAGGGAGCTGAAAGTGTTTGTTAAAGACCTATGCTCCACGGGGAGTTGAAAGTGTTTGTTGAAGACCTATATTCCACAGTGAGCTGAAAGTGTTTGTTGAAGACCTATGCTCCACAGGGAGCTGAAAGTGTTTGTTGAAGATCTATGCTCCACAGGGAGCTGAAAGTGTTTGTTGAAGACCTATGCTCTACAGGGAGATGAAGTGTTTGTTGAAGACCTATGCTCTACAAGGAGCTGAAAGTGTTTGTTGAAGATCTATGCTCCACAGGGAGCTGAAAGTGTTTGTTGAAGACCTATGCTCTACAGGGAGCTGAAAGTGTTTGTTGAAGACCTATGCTCTACAGGGAGCTGAAAGTGTTTGTTGAAGACCTATGCTCCACAGGGAGCTAAAAGGTAGAAGAAAAAGAAGAAAAACCCTGAATCCAGTTTTTGTCGCTTTAAAGTTTTTTATGTTTCTGCAATTATTTTTAAAACAACCTGTAATTCTCTCATTTAACCTTTTTCCCTACTCCTTGAGCAAATTGTCTGTACAAACCGTGTGTTTTAGATCAATTTTCATTTAATTTCTTGCAGCTACTTACAATGTTTACAAATTTGTGAAAAACATTATGGGCACCTCATGAGAAGAGGAAAGTTGGAATACTTGGTTACAACTGGCAAAATACAGGGAAAAAGAGATATCAGACGATAAAGAGAGAAGTACCAAATGAACTAAAAACATCAACTTTCATTGCATTACCTAAAAAGAATGGTGAAATGCGGTGATTTTAGAACAATAAGCCTAATGAGCCAGGTAACAAAAAATTTACTAAAAGTTATACAGGGAAGGATTCAGAATAAAATTAATATTGAATTAGATGAGCAGCAGTTTGGATTCAGGAAAACAGTGGGGCAAAAGAAGCCATATTTAGCATCAGGACATTGATTGAAAAATACATAGAAATAAACAAAGCTTTTGATAGAATACACCATAATCAACTTATAGACTGCCTAAAAGATGTCAATCTGGATGATACAGACATATGACTAATATGTAATTTGTATTGGGAGAAAACAGCAATAATAAAATATAACAAAGAGATCTCTACACCCATTGATATAAAAAGAGGAGTAAGACAAGGATGCATCCTATCACCAAGCTTGTTCAATCTATACACGGAGCAAATCTTTAAAAACATCACAGAGATGCCAGGCCTAAACATTAATGGAAAGATAATCAATAACCTAAGATATGCTGATGATACTGTTCTACTAGCAGAAAATCCTAAAGATCTACAACAATTGCTTAATGTGATAAACATTCTATCTACCTATTGACCTTTCGAGCCGTAACCGGCCCATAGGGCGTAGACCAAGGTACACCTTCTCCTATATGAATTTTTTGTTCTAGCAGTTTTCTTTTAAAGATATTTTATCAAATCTCGCCATCTGTCTCTGTTCTGTGCAAGCAGTTCTATCTCATTGAGGGAGCCGACTCCTGCTGCTCTTGCCTCTCTCATCAATGCTCTTCTCAGTGTCTCCCTGGGTCTTCCTCTTTTTCTTTTACCTGTTGTTTCCCATATGAGGGCTTGCTTTGCTATTCGATTATTATCTCTTCTCATCACATGTCCAACGTATGACCATCGTCTTTTCTTTATTACTGAAGATATTAGTGGTTGATTGGCGATTTCTCTAATTTCCTCGAATAAACATTACAAGCAAAAAATATAGACTAGATATGAATATCAAAAAGACTAAAACTATGAGCATAAACAAAGAAAATTCTCAAGACCTACAAATAAATATCAAAGTTGAAGGGATACACCTGGAGACAGTTCAGAGCTACAACTACCTGGGACACACTATAACCAGTGATGGAAAATGTACAACTGAAATAAACAAAAGAATAGGTATGGCAAAAAGTAATTTTAATGTCATGAAGGACATACTAACATCAAAACAAATAACACCAGGACTAAAACTAAGAATAGCAAAATGTTACATCTACTCAATATTCCTGTATGGTGCAGAAACATGGACATTACACAAGAAAACGAACAGAAAATTGAAGCCTTTGAAATGTGGATTTATAGAAGAATAGGCAGAATTGGATGGAAAGAAAAGAAAACAAATGATGAAGTTTTAAAACAACTAAAAATGAAAAGAGAACTACTTAACACAGTTCAAACAAGACAAATGAAATTTTTGGGGCATGTTAAAAGACACAACAGCCTAATAAAAGTAATGTTGGAAGGGAAAATATAAGGTAAAAGAGGCAGAGGCAGACCAAGACTAACATGGACATCAAAAGATGGACAAGTCAACTTATGACATTCTGCACCATCAAAGCAAGAGACAGAGTGGAATGGCACTCCATGATAGCCAACCTTCTATGCGGAGACGGCACTCAATGATGATGATGAAAGAGAGAAAATAATGGATAGCTTGGTGTCATGGCATGGAAAACAGTCAAATTAGGAACTGATACAGCGCACGGTAGATAGAAGATTGTGGAAGGACATGATCGCCTACGCCAACCAGTATGGTCCATGATGATGATGGTGAGTGAATGTGTTAATTTACAAGTATAACGGATGTTGCTCCATGATAAGAAGCAACCATGTGGGTATATAAAGAACGTCATGCAGAGTGAGCAAGCCATTTTAGACTGCTGCCACAATGATGAGAACATCGATGTGCTAAGCTCAAGCTAAGACAATCGTGTTCGACCAGGTATGGGCAGTAGATTTCATCAGAAGTGTTACGCAGAATAATTGAGATATTTTATGCTAAATATATTGTAAGCCTTCAAGTTCAATGCAGCAGGTGGTCGACGCCTGGGAGTCATGACCTAGGTGGGCTCACCACCCCTAGAGTGTCAAAAAGCTAAAGGGCTGAAACACTTGCTCGACGGGGTCTCCCCTCTGCTTCTGATGATCAGATTACCTTCAATTTTGAAGCTCTGTATAAAGAGTCTCCTATTGCTGGAACAAAGAGTCAGTAAACTACTCACCCCTGGCATGTATTCCATGAAGATGGACAAAACTTTGCTCTCCTGCTGGCAGCCATAGTACTGGACAATCCTCTCATGCTGGAAGTTCCGCAGCAGTTGTAGCTCGTTTTCTAACGCTTGCACTTCCTGTTAAATAAAAATGGATGTTTCCCCTCAACCACACGCGGGAACAAGAACTTTGAAAACAAGAATGAGCTGGCCTTGTGGCTTATAGTCAATATCATGTTGCGTCCGCTTTAACCATCAAGATGTGTTAGTTTCAAGTGGCCAGGCTGTGTCTTTTAATTTCTATTCAGAAAGAAGCTAGAACTGTCAGGAACCAAACTTCTAATCCTTTGTAGACCATTGCACTAACCACTGATCTAAATTTAGTCAAATTTCAAGTAATTATAACACACAAATAGAACTATAATCATCATCAAGTAGCTTGCTGCCGCAGGTGATCATGTCTCTCCACAACCCTCAATCTCAACAGTTATTTTTCAATCATTTCTGTTGTTGACCTTCTGCCAAGCCATCCTCTTAAGCTGTCTGGTATCTTTTCTCTTTTCTTTCCTCTATCTCTTCCTCCCTCAATTTTTTCAGTTGTCACGATATATTCCAGCTATTCCCTTTTTGTTTAGGCCTCTTTCAGAACATTTTCATTATGTTCTTAGCTGTCCATGGTATTCTCAGTATTCTTCTGTAAAACCACATTTCTACAGCCTCCAGTGATTTTCTTGTCTGTTGTCCGATTGTCCATGATTCACATCCATATGTTAAGACTGGCTCAACATAACATTTACAAACTCTTTTTTTTTCCGTTGTCAAAAATGGATTGCCCTGTACCTTCCTCATTTTTTGTCTGAGCTATTCTGCATATTCTAATAGAACAATACAAAAGATAACATGCAGGATAGGATAGTACAAAAGAAGAGAAAAGACAGCATAGATACAATGAGTTAATTCATTCAAATGTGTATGCTTTTTACAATGATAAGAACAACTTTGGTTCAAAGCATAAGTAAGGAGCTCGTCCCTCCTTCAGAACACTTCAAAGAGGAGCAAAGAGGGGGGTAGTGCACTCTGGGCAAAGGACTATCTCCATTTTATTTGCCCAAACATAGCAAGCAAACAATAATGACAGTTCCACCCTCATCAAGACTTTAGACGCTAATATTTGATCAGACTTCCGGTCAATATGGCGGATAGGCGACAGGAACCATTGAAGCACTGTCTGAAAAGTGTTCCCTGTTGTGGTTTTTTCATATTCCAAGTCTGGCTTGCTGCCGGAGCTATTGAGTTTAGTGCTCTGTGTACACTGTGAGCTGTGCTTTTCATCTGGATGGTGCTTCTATATTCAGATTTCTTATGATGAATGATGATATTGTATGACAAAGGACAGTTCAGCTGCACTCACTTTTGGTGCCGCTTGGTCTTATGTCTTTTGATGTGTGTTGTAGCTACTATATTGGGTCTGCAGCTACCTTTCTTTGTTTGGATATTCGATGAGATGTCAATTTGAATGATTCCACTGACATGGGCGGTTGAGCAATTATGGATTTTCATTCGTTTACAGTGATATCGGGGCCTTCAAATAACTATAGCTATAACACTGTTATTCTACCAAACTACTGACTTATCATGATTGCTTGCTACCAACTGTCTATCAATACACCAAAGCCATACATACGTAAGAACATTATTTGTATGTTTGTGCTGTGGTTTATAGTAGGGCTGACAATTTTCTGCATCTTTTTAATTGGTAAATATTTAATATTACTTCATCTCATTGGTCAGTTCTGCAAGGGTTACTCAGGAAGTGATGTCAATATTTCTTAGGACACCCTAAAAGAATCTTTGTAGCTTATCTTCTGTCCACTAGTCACTTAACTCTTCCCGTACGGAAGCTTTTTATCATTGCAACAGAAGAGATTTCAGGGACAAAATTGTTCATCGATTTAAGAATCAATCTACTTGTTTATATCTATCTAACATATAACATATTACATATGAATTTTTAGATAAACGGACAAGGTTTTAGATTTCACCAATACCAAGATGATACAAGACATGCAAAAAGAATATGGTTTGATGACAGTTGACACTAATCAAATTGAGAGTGGCACACTATGCAGGGAAACATACATGACCGACATCGGCTTGGTGCACAGTGTGGCGAAACATATGGAAAGAGTTAACACATTTCATACCAAAGAGTTTAGCGCATGCTGTGGCCATAACGTTTGTTTAAATTGAAACAAATTTGAAATAACAGTGATAACATAAATGAAAATTGATCTAAAACATGCGCTCTGTTGAGATAGTTTATTCACAAAGTTAGAAAAGTGGGTTATAAGATAATGACAAGGTTTTAGTGGAAATAATTGGGAAAAATATAATAAATTAGGAGCTTGTGATTGTCACATCACTCTTTGTTGTGCTCTTGATGTCACTCCCTGTTGTGCTCATGACATCACTCTTTGTTGTGCTCTTGATGTCACTCCCTGTTGTGCTCATGACATCACTCTTTGTTGTGCTCTAGATGTCACTCCCTGTTGTGCTCATGACATCACTCTTTGTTGTGCTCTTGATGTCACTCCTGTTGCGCTCATGACATCACTCGTTATGCTCATGACATCACTCTGTTGTGCTCATGACATCACTCTTTGTTGTGCTCTTGAGGTCACTCCCTGTTGTGCTCATGACATCACTCTTTGTTGTGCTCATGATGTCACTCACTGTTGTGTTCAAGATGACACACTCTTTGTTGTGCTCATGATGTCACCACTCCCTGTTATGCTCATGATGACCAACTCTTTGTTTTGCTCATGATGTCACTCCCTGTTGTACTCATGACACAGTTTGATATAAAACCATTTCAGTTTGCTGCAAATTTCACTTTGACACTGCACTCTGCATCCACTTTGTATTCATGTGAAATATCAACCAATTAAAATCATAGACAGACAGACAGACAGACAGAGAGAGAGATTATTTAGTGACAGATATTCATATCAAAGTGAGAATAACTCATGCCCACCTTAGAAACCTCAGCATTCATAGCTCCCAGCTGTACCTGCTTGACTGCCAGCTCAATAGAGGAATCTGAATCACAGCACAGATACACTTCTCCAAAAGCACCAGAACCCAGAAGCCTGCCTCTCTTCCAGTTTGTTGGAGCTCGAGGTGCTAGGGATAGCAAATGTAATGTTAATTTGCTGCAAGCTTTCATTAGAAAAAGTTACCACTAAATTATTTACAGGTAAAATCATAAAAGGAAGAATTACTATACACCAGACATTAGTAGAATTATCGTTATATTCACATACGAAGAATTATTTCTCAACTGTTTTGCTCAAAATATCTTTAGGAAGAATTAGATCACAATTGCTTTACTGCAAATATCTATAGGAAGAATTATATCACAAATACTTTACTACAAATATCTTTAGGAAGAATTATATTTCAAAAGATTTTTTGTCAATTAGGAATAAATATTCTTGGTATATGAATAATTAAAGCTCAGCCACTTTATATTTTTTTCCAGCCTCAATTTTGGTAAATTAGGAGTAAATAATCTTCATATATCAAGAACCATACTACTACTATTTTACATAATATTCCATCACAAAGTGAAAAGTAAAAAAAAAAATAAATAAAAAGATAAGAATTTCAGTCACTACGTTACCACATCAACATTTTTTACCTTGTCTAGCTGGATCAAAACTAATATAGAGATAAGAGAAGTGGCCATGCAACCAATGATCTCATCTACCATGGAATGAATTCAAGACTAATATAGAGATAAGAGAAATGGCCATGCAACCGATGATCTCATCTACAATGGAATGAATTCAAGACTAATATAGAGATAAGAGAAATGGCCATGCGACCAACGATCTCATTTACAATGGAAATAATTATTGGATCTTGCTTTAGTTAAGTCTCGGTTTAATTTTATATATATTTTAGCTTACTAATTTTTTACATATTATAAATTTGTATCCTCCAATATGTAGCACATCTCCCTTTTGTTTTAACACTTCATATTTTATCCCTTTTTTTATTTCTCCTTGATTTACCTGTCCCGCTCAACTTAGATGGAGTTTTTTATTATTTTGTTGTCCAATTGTAGGCTGAAACATCAGTATTTTGTTGTGTTCCTTTTTTGTAAAGCTGTCACCATACCTTGTAGGAGTGTACGTTACAGCCCACCTCTCGCTCTTACAACATTACTACATCTACAAGTAATGGAGTCTCACATTTAGAAAACAGGGGACCACTAAAAGAATATCTGCCTCCAGGAGAATCAAAGTCTGCATCAGCTGGCAACCCACTGCTGGAAGAACTTCTGGAGTCCAAACTCCTGTTGTCTAACGTGCCCTCAGAGCTGTGGGACATCAAAGAGTTGAGAGACATTTCATTCTCCAGGCGTTTTATGGCTGATCTTGGGAACGTCTGGTGCCCTGTTGAGAACAAATGTCACACAAAAAAATATAGAAAAGACATTTAACCCCATGCTGTGATTATAACAATGAGCCAAAGCTATTTAACCACATTTGTGACTATAGCAATATAGCAAAAGACATTTAATAACATGTGACTATAGCAATGAGCCAAAGCCATTTAACCACATGTTGTGACTACAGCAATAAGCCAAAGTCAGTTAACTACATGTTGTGATTATAGCAATGAGAAAAGCCATTTAATCACATGATGTGACTATAGCAATGACTCAAAGCCATTTAACCACATGTTGTGACTATAGAAATGAGCCAAAGCCATTTAACCACATGTAGTGACTATAGCAAGTGCCATTTAACCATATGATGTGACTATACAGCAATGGGTCATAACATTTAGCCACACATGCCTATATATAATAATTGTATACTAAAATCAGAGTTATTTATTCTATCTTCCGTTTCAACACTGATGTCACTTCCTGGAAACGAGGCAAGGCGCCTGTAAGCAACAGAGCTGAAAGTTGTCAGCGACCCATAGCTGATAGCTTTCTGTCACGATCAGTGAACCAGAAAAATTTAAACCATATTCTACCTCTTCACGGTGCCTATAGTAACAGACTAACCAGTCTAGTCTGGCCAAGTGAGTAGGGATCGAAGAGGGAAGGCAACCTGGTACTCAAAAATGTCATGCTGAAGTTGGATGTGTTGGGTTGAAAGGCACAAATATCACAATTCGACTGCAAACCTCAAAATAATGCATCGTTACCTACTTCATGTCTTTTAAGGAGAGATGATGAAGAGGTTAAATAATTCTTTTAGTAATCATCGGAGGAAAGAAAGAAAGAAGGGAGGGAGGGAGGAAGGAAGGAGGGAAGGAAGGAGGGAAGGAAGGAGGGAGGGAAGGAGGAAGGAAGGAAGGAAGGAAGGAGGAAGGAAGGAAGGAAGGAAGGAAGGAAGGAAGGAAGGAAGGAAGGAAGGAAGGAAGGAAGGAAGGAAGGAAGGAAGGAAGGAAGGAAGGAAGGAAGGAAGGAAGGAAGGAAGGAAGGAAGGAAGGAAGGAAGGAAGGAAGGAAGGAAGGAAGGAAGGAAGGAAGGAAGGAAGGAAGGAAGGAAGGAAGGAAGGAAGGAAGGAAGGAAGGAAGGAAGGAAGGAAGGAAGGAAGGAAGGAAGGAAGGAAGGAAGGAAGGAAGGAAGGAAGGAAGGAAGGAAGGAAGGAAGGAAGGAAGGAAGGAAGGAAGGAAGGAAGGAAGGAAGGAAGGAAGGAAGGAAGGAAGGAAGGAAGGAAGGAAGGAAGGAAGGAAGGAAGGAAGGAAGGGAAGGAAGGAAGGAAGGAAGGAAGGAAGGAAGGAAGGAAGGAAGGAAGGAAGGAAGGAAGGAAGGAAGGAAGGAAGGAAGGAAGGAAGGAAGGAAGGAAGGAAGGAAGGAAGGAAGGAAGGAAGGAAGGAAGGAAGGAAGGAAGGAAGGAAGGAAGGAAGGAAGGAAGGAAGGAAGGAAGGAAGGAAGGAAGGAAGGAAGGAAGGAAGGAAGGAAGGAAGGAAGGAAGGAAGGAAGGAAGGAAGGAAGGAAGGAAGGAAGGAAGGAAGGAAGGAAGGAAGGAAGGAAGGAAGGAAGGAAGGAAGGAAGGAAGGAAGGAAGGAAGGAAGGAAGGAAGGAAGGAAGGAAGGAAGGAAGGAAGGAAGGAAGGAAGGAAGGAAGGAAGGAAGGAAGGAAGGAAGGAAGGAAGGAAGGAAGGAAGGAAGGAAGGAAGGAAGGAAGGAAGGAAGGAAGGAAGGAAGGAAGGAAGGAAGGAAGGAAGGAAGGAAGGAAGGAAGGAAGGAAGGAAGGAAGGAAGGAAGGAAGGAAGGAAGGAAGGAAGGAAGGAAGGAAGGAAGGAAGGAAGGAAGGAAGGAAGGAAGGAAGGAAGGAAGGAAGGAAGGAAGGAAGGAAGGAAGGAAGGAAGGAAGGAAGGAAGGAAGGAAGGAAGGAAGGAAGGAAGGAAGGAAGGAAGGAAGGAAGGAAGGAAGGAAGGAAGGAAGGAAGGAAGGAAGGAAGGAAGGAAGGAAGGAAGGAAGGAAGGAAGGAAGGAAGGAAGGAAGGAAGGAAGGAAGGAAGGAAGGAAGGAAGGAAGGAAGGAAGGAAGGAAGGAAGGAAGGAAGGAAGGAAGGAAGGAAGGAAGGAAGGAAGGAAGGAAGGAAGGAAGGAAGGAAGGAAGGAAGGAAGGAAGGAAGGAAGGAAGGAAGGAAGGAAGGAAGGAAGGAAGGACACTGTTCTGAGACTCCAACAAATTTAAGCCGATCAACACATTCTTGATTCCTCAAGACGGACACAAAAGAGACTCCTACCATTACTCTTTCCTTCAATGGCTGAGTCCATTTGAGTACCTTCGAATCCACGTGGAAATGTTCCAAAATGCTTACGAGCTGCAAATAATATAAATAAATAGCTCATGAGTTGCGGATAATATAAATAAATAATTTATGAGCTGCAGATATTTAAAAAATAACTTACCAGCTGTGGATAATATAAATAAAATAATTTATGAGCTGCTGATAATATAAACAATATATAACTTACAAGCTGCGGATAATATAAATAAAATAACTTACAAGCAGTGGATAATATAAATAAATAACAGAATTTTGAAACCATTCAATGACTAACATGCTCCATAAACAGAAGATGTTGCTAAAGCTGTTGTGACTGCTACAAGAACAGAAAGGTTAATGAACAGCTTTAGTAATTTAAGAGAACTATCCTTATATTTACACTTTGAGATTTCTTATATTATTTAGTGATTCGAGAGAACTTTTCTTATATTATTTAGTGATTCAAGAGAACTTTTCTTATATTATTTAGTGATTCAAGAGAACTTTTCTTATATTATTTAGTGATTCAAGAGAACTTTTCTTATATTATTTAGTGATTCGAGAGAACTTTTCTTATATTATTTAGTGATTCGAGAGAACTTTTCTTATATTATTTAGTGATTCAAGAGAACTTTTCTTATATTATTTAGTGATTCAAGAGAACTTTTCTTATATTATTTAGTGATTCAAGAGAACTTTTCTTATATTATTTAGTGATTCGAGAGAACTTTTCTTATATTATTTAGTGATTCAAGAGAACTTTTCTTATATTATTTAGTGATTCAAGAGAACTTTTCTTATATTATTTAGTGATTCGAGATAACTTTTCTTATATTATTTAGTGATTCGAGATAACTTTTCTTATTTTATTTAGTGATTCAAGAGAACTTTTCTTACATTATTTAGTGATTCGAGATAACTTTTCTTATATTATTTTGTGATTTGAGATAACTTTTATTATATTATTTAGTGATTTGAGATAACTTTTATTACATTATTTAGTGATTTGAGATTGTTGAGAAAACTTATATTTAGATATATTATTTATATTAAACTATATTTTTAGTTCCAGTGTGTTACCGGGGCCTCATTTATGAGGGAAGTAAAGAATAGTGACACTGTGACCTTCCAGGCATGTCATAAGAGGCGACTAAGGAGGTTGATCGATGGCTTGACAAACTGTCATTGTAAAAGTATTGTTATGGAAACAGAGCCATATATTTTAGAGCAGTTATCGCTGCAATAGGTGCCACTTTGGCACGCAAGGTTTCTGTTTTTGAAATTGTGGTTCTGCCCTATGTGCCATCTTCGGCTCGAAAGGACAATAGATAGATAGATATTTTTAGAGAACTTTTATTATACTATTACAGTGAAAGAAATGTCTTGATATTCTTTAGTGCTTTGAGAAAATAACACATGAGAGGACACATAAACAAATAACACATGGGAGAACACATAAACAAATAACACATGGGAGGACACATAAACAAATAACACATGGGAGGACACATAAACAAATAACACATGGAGGACACATAAACAAACAACCCAATAACTCACTGCTGTCTCTGAGCGGAGTCTCATCCTTGAAACTCTCTGATAACACACTCCTCTTGGACTCTCTCCTCCGACTGTCACTGCTGACAACAATAAGACAATGACTGTCCACATCAAGACATATTTACTTTGTGCTAATTGAAAACTGAAAACATTAACTGCCCATAAACAAATCTTATGTTAGCACCAACTGCCCATAAACAAAACTTATGTTAGCATTAACTGCCCATAAACAAAACTTATGTTAGCACCAACTGCCCATAAACAAAACTTATGTTAGCATTAACTGCCCATAAACAAAACTTATGTTAGCACCAGCTGTCCATAAACAAAACATATGTTAGCACCAACTGTCCATAAACAAAACTTATGTTAGCACCAGCTGTCCATAAACAAAACTTATGTTAGCACCAACTGTCCATAAACAAAATGTATATTAGCACCAACTGTCCATAAACAAAACGTATGTTAGCACCAATTGTCCATAAACAAAATGTATATTAGCACCAACTGCCCATAAACAAAACTTATGTTAGCAACAACTGCCCATAAACAAAACTTATGTTAGCAACAACTGCCCATAAACAAAACTTATGTTAGCACAAACTGCCCATAAACAAAACTTATGTTAGCGCCAACTACCCATAAACAAAACTTATGTTAGCACCAACTGCCCATAAACAAAACTTATGTTAGAACAAACTGCCCATAAACAAAACTTATGTTAGCGCCAACTACCCATAAACAAAACTTATGTTAGCACAAACTGCCCATAAACAAAATTTATGTTAGCACCAACTACCCATACTCAGATCTTATGTTAGCACAAACTACCCATAAACAAAACTTATGTTAGCACCAACTGTCCATAAACAAAACGTATGTTAACACCAACTGCCCATAAACAAAACTTATGTTAGCACAAACTGCCCATAAACAAAACTTATGTTAGCACCAACTGTCCATAAACAAAACTTATGTTAGCACCAACTACCCATAAACAAAACGTATGTTAACACCAACTGTCCATAAACAAACTTATATTAGCACCAATTACCCATAAACAAAACTTATGTTAACACCAACTGTCCATAAACAAAACTTATGTTAGCACCAACTGCCCATAAACAAAACTTATGTTAGCACCAACTGCCCATAAACAAAACTTATGTTAGCACCAACTGCCCATAAACAAAACTTATGTTAGCACCAACTGCCCATAAACAAAACTTATGTTAGCACCAACTGCCCATAAACAAAACTTATGTTAGCACCAACTGCCCATAAACAAAACTTATGTTAGCACCAACTGCCCATAAACAAAACTTATGTTAACACCAACTGTCCATAAACAAAACTTATGTTAGCACAAACTGCCCATAAACAAAACTTATGTTAGCACAAACTGTCCATAAACAAAACTTATGTTAGCACCAACTGCCCATAAACAAAACTTATGTTAACACCAACTGCCCATAAACAAAACTAATGTTAACACCAACTGCCCATAAACAAAACTTATGTTAGCACCAACTGCCCATAAACAAAACTTATGTTAACACCAACTGCCCACATTCAAACCTTATGTTAACATTAATTTTCCCTATAACACACATGCCAACACTAACCATCCACACATGACAAGTTAGCATTAACTGCACATACAAAAGACATATCGGTTAATACTAACTGTCCACTGATGTAGCTACTATCGTTTGATGATAAAGAATCGGTGATGGAGTCCTCTCTGTGATGGCTATACATTCCCTGGAACATGAAAAGCAAGAACGTTTGTCAATTACGAACACTCTGCACTAATTTCCTAAAATATCACACATTTGTTATCTTGAAAAAGATCTCTAACAAATCAATGAAGTGTTTTTTTCTACTTTGTCTTTCCTTCTTGTTTGCCTTTGAGCATTGAGGGGAGATATAATTTGCTGTCTTTTGCTCTTCTGTCGGCCTCTGCTGCTGTTATGTTTCCTAGTGTTTCTAATATTCCATCAATCCATCTTTTGCTCTTGTGTTAGCCTCTGCTGCTGTTATGTTTCCTAGTGTTTCTAATATTCCATCAATCCATCTTTTGCTCTTCTGTTGGCCTCTGCTGCTGTTATGTTTCCTAGTGTTTCTAATATTCCATCAATCCAAGATACCTTCCATCCAATCGAGACACCTGGGTTTTACTAATTCCCTAAAAATTAGTACCTCTGAAGTCGGAGTAAATCTGCCTGCATGGCGAGGGGCATCCTGTAATGGGATAAAACAGACTTTACACGCAAAATTCAGTCCCATAAAATTGAGTGGGTGGGACTTCGTCAGAGGTCAAAAGCTGACGAAAGCGAACGAACGAACGAATAGAATATTAGAAATACAAGGAAAGGTAACAGCAGGAGAGGCCAGCAAAAAAAATAAAAAACACAAACTATATCTCCCCTTGATGCTGGAAGGCAGGAAAGAAAGAAGAAGATATTCACAATAATTACATCATTTTCATTATCATCATTGAGTGCCATCTCAGCATCAAAGGTTGGCTACCATGGAGAGCCATTCTGCTCTGTCTCTTGCTTTGACAGTGCAGGTTGTCATAGGCTGACTTGTCCATCTTTTGATGTTACTCGTCCATGTTAGTCTTGGTCTGCCTTTGTCTCTTTAACCTTGTATTTTCCCTTCCAAGATTACTTTTTGTTGGCTGTTGTGTCTTTTAACATGACCCAAAAATATAATTTGTCTTGTTTGAATTATGTTCAGTAGTTCTCTTTTCATTTTTAGTTGTCTTAAGACTTCATCGTTTGTTTTCTTTTCTTTCCATCCATCTTTCTATTCTTCTATAAATCCACATTTCAAAGGCTTCAATTTTCTGTTGTTTTCTGTCCATGTTTCTGCTCCATATACACGATTGTACAGTAGATGTAACATTTTGCTATTCTTAGTTTTAGTCCTGGTGTTATTTGTTTTGATGTTAGTATGTCCTTCATGACATTAAAATTACTTTTTGCCATTCCTATTCTTTTGTTTATTTCAGTTGTACATTTTCCATCACTGGTTATAGTATGTCCAAGGTAGTTGTAGTTCTGAACTGTCTCAAGGTCTATTCCTTCAATTTTGATATCCACTTGTGGGTTTTGAGTATTTCTTTGTTTATGATCATAGTTTTAGTCTTTTTGATATTCATATCTAATCCATATTTGTTTGCTTGTCATGGTTATTTCATTAAGTAAATGTAGATCTTCAGGATTCTCTGCTAGTGGTACAGTATCATCAGCATATCTTAGGTTATCGTATAACATGTACTACACACGACCAAAAATAACATGGTGTATGAATACACTGAACCGGGCAAAGAACCTCCAATCTTCCCTGCCTGAATAAATTCAAGGTTGAAAACCCAGTGCACTATAAAAACTGTCCCAAAAGACCAAGGAAATAAAAGAAATAGTACGGCCTTAATGTTAATGCAAACATAACATAAAATAGTTCGGAAACGTGCAAGATATGTCTCCAAGGATCAAAGAAGAATCAAAAACAAAGGGAACAAAAAAACCGAGCGTACTTGAAAGAAAGTGAACAAACATTTGGGATCATTAACGAACGCAACTGTTTAAATAAAATATGACATAATTTGTCAGCTTTAAAGAATATATAAATATATTTGTGTGGTAGTTTACTGAACTATATTGTTGTCTTTGTTTATTGAAAATGTTCTCTTCAAATCGTGACTTTTTTTAGTGAATAAATGCCAGGATTCAAAGTCAGAGAAAGGGAGATTATACCAGGTGCTTGGGTCAAAGGTAAACGTAACTATGGTTACCAAACTTGACCGTTTAGATGACGCACTCCATCATTAACTACCATCGTACCATAGCTGGAACTCAACATTCGAGTTAGTAAGGCTTTTTTTCTAATATAGTAACATACTACACAAATAGGGAGCTCCTACAAATATATCAGAAAGAAACAATCCACATTTGTCGCGCACATCATGAGAAGAGGAATGTTGGAATACTTGGTTGATTTTCAGAAGGATGTGAGCTTCCGGTCAATATGGTGGATAGGCGGCAGGAACCATTGAAGGCTATGGATGAAAAGCGTTCTTTGCTGCAGTTTCCTCATATTCCAAGTCCAGCTTGTTGCAGGAGCTACTGACTTAAGTGCTCTGTGCACACCGCGAGCTGTGTGTTTCATCCGTTTTGATCAATTTTCGATATTCCAATTGTTTACGATGAATGATGATATCATATGAAAAGTAACAGTTGGCTGTGCTCACGTTCTGTGCGGTTTCGCCTTATGTCTTTTGGAGTGTGCTGAGACTGTTATGATGGGGACTACAGCTACCTTTCTTTGTTCGGGAGATGAGTTAGTAATTCGGATGATTCCACTGGCACGGGCGGTTGAGCAATTATGGATTCTAATTCGTTTGCAGTGAAACCGAGGCCTTCCATAACCATAATCATAACTTGGTTACAACTGGCAACATACAGGGAAAGAAAGATTGTGGACGACAAAAAAAGAAGATACTAGATAGCTAGGTGTCATGACATGGAAAACAGTCAACAGCGGAATTGATACGGACGAAGAGGGGGAAGAGAAGAAGGAGTAGGAGGAGGAGGTAGAGAAAGAAGGAGGCGGAGGGAGGAGGAGAAAGTAAAGGAAGGAGAAAGAAGAGGAAAAGGGAGGAGGAAGAGGAGAGAGGAGGAAAAAGAGGAGGGAGGGGGAAAAAGAGGAGGGAGGAGGAAAAAGAGGAGGGAGGAGGAAGAAAGAGGAGGGAGGAGGAAGAAAGAGAAGAAGGAGGAGGAAAAAGAGGAGGGAGGAGGAAGAAAGAGAAGGAGGAGGAAAAAGAGGAGGGGAAAGAGGAGGAGAAGATGTAGAAGATGGGGAAAAGGAGGGTAGATGAGGATCTGAAGAGGAAAAATAAGAAGACAGGGATGCAAAACTATCTCGCATAATGTTTATTCCTACATGGACTACAGACGGGAAATACTAAAAACATTGGGAGTACGCCAACATTTAACTTAGCCTATGATTCTCAACATTAACAGCGGCTGCACTGTCACAACAGCAGCAGGTTACACAGACAACTTCGAAGTTAGATCAGGAGTAAGACCAGGGTGTGAACTATTACCGCTACAGTTTATTACCTAGATGGACACATATTTCAGTTAGCCAACCCATCGGAGACTGATGCACTAAACACATGTACCAATAGAAGACAAACAGGAACACTTCTAGAGGCAAATTTAAGGGAATGCAAACAGCGATAATAAAATATAACAAAAAGAACGCTACACATATTTATATAAGAGTAAAGTAAAGTACCCCCGTCACGCCAAGCGGCGTATAGGGAAATATGGTGTTAGTGACCCTATATTTTACAGACCTTCAGCACATGATTTTTGGGGTAATGTGGTCGGTATTACGCCCGTGCTGCTTTACTTTCCCAGAAAAAAATCCGGTACCCATTTAAGGCTGGGTGAACCCGGAAGCCGTCGGTTGGGATCGAACCCTACCCCTTGTCCTTTGTAGTCCAGTTCACTAACCACTGAGCTATCGCGGCTCCCATATTTATATAAGAAGAGGAGTAAAACAATATGACCAAGCTTGTACAATCTATACATTGAGCAAATCTTTAAAAACACCACAGCGATGTCAGGCCTAAACGTTAATGGAAAGATAATCAATAACTTAAGATATGCCGATGATACTGTATTACTAGCTACTGATGTTAGCACTGACTGCCGACCCAACAGCCCTGCTACTGATGTTAGTACTGGCTGCCGACCCAACAGCCCTGCTACTTATGTTAGCACTGACTGCCGACCCAACAGCCCTGCTACTGATGTTAGCACTGACTACCGACCCAACAGCCCTGCTACTGATGTTAGTACTGACTGCCGACCCAACAGCCCTGCTACTGGTGTTAGTACTGACTACCGACCCAACAGCCCTGCTACTGATGTTAGCACTGACTACCGACCCAACAGCCCTGCTACTGATGTTAGCACTGACTGCCGACCCAACAGTCCTGCTACTGATGTTAGCACTGACTGCCGATCCAACAGCCCTACTACTGATGTTAGCACTGACTGCCGACCCAACAGCCCTGCTACTGATGTTAGCACTGACTACCGACCCAACAGCCCTGCTACTGATGTTAGCACTGACTGCCGACCCAACAGCCCTGCTACTGATGTTAGTACTGACTACCGACCCAACAGCCCTGCTACTGATGTTAGCACTGACTGCCGACCCAACAGCCCTGCTACTGATGTTAGTACTGACTACCGACCCAACAGCCCTGCTACTGGTGTTAGCACTGACTACCGACCCAACAGCCCTGCTACTGGTGTTAGTACTGACTACCGACCCAACAGCCCTGCTACTGATGTTACTACTGACTACCGACCCGACAGCCCTGCTACTGATGTTAGTACTGACTACCGACCCAACAGCCCTGCTACTGATGTTAGTACTGACTGCCGACCCAACAGCCTTACTACTGATGTTAGCACTGACTGCCGACCCAACAGCCCTGCTACTGATGTTACTACTGACTACCGACCCGACAGCCCTGCTACTGATGTTACTACTGACTACCGACCCAACAGCCCTGCTACTGATGTTAGTACTGACTGCCGACCCAACAGCCTTACTACTGATGTTAGCACTGACTACCGACCCAACAGCCCTGCTACTGATGTTACTACTGACTACCGACCCGACAGCCCTGCTACTGATGTTAGTACTGACTACCGACCAACAGCCCTGCTACTGATGTTAGTACTGACTACCGACCCAACAGCCCTGCTACTGGTGTTAGCACTGACTACCGACCCAACAGCCCTGCTACTGGTGTTAGTACCGACTACCGACCCAACAGCCCTGCTACTGATGTTAGCACTGACTGCCGACCCAACAGCCTTGCTACTGATGTTAGCACTGACTGCCGACCCAACAGCCCTGCTACTGATGTTAGTACTGACTACCGATCCAACAGCCCTGCTACTGATGTTAGAACTGACTACCGATCCAACAGCCCTGCTACTGATGTTAGCACTGACTACCGACCCAACAGCCTTGCTACTGATGTTAGCACTGACTACCGACCCAACAGCCCTGCTACTGATGTTAGCACTGACTACCGACCCAACAGCCCTGCTGCTGATGTTAGCACTGACTACCGACCCAACAGCCCTGCTACTGATGTTAGCACTGACTACCGACCCAACAGCCCTGCTACTGATGTTAGCACTGACTACAGATCCAACAGCCCTGCTACTGATGTTATCCACTGGTCGGGATCTGTTGAATCAGCTCTCGTCTCAAGCTTCACCACAACCGCACGGGAAGTAGCTCCAGAAATACGAGTCAGTTCACAAAGCTGATGGTTTATCGCAAACATCCGGAGTCATACGGCTGGCCTTCTCTGACTCCATTTCTCCTCCGTTTTGCTAATCTTCTTAATTCACATTTTAAATTGCCCCCCTATTCCCAGATTTTTGTTTACCACTTAATTGACCTCACACAAACTGATGACTTCTCTAATCCCGATCTTCTATAGATTTCTCTTCCATTGTTCTACATTTTAAGACAACATATTCTACTCATAGATTGTAAAATATTCGGCTCCACACTTCTCCCTATACCAATTGCTCTACTCCTCATTTCTCTGTTTTCTATTGCTCTACTCCACACTTCTCCATATACCAATTGCTCTACTCCTCACTTCTCCATTTTTATATTGCTCTACTCCAGAATTCTCCATTTTATATTGCTCTACTCCAGAATTCTCCATTTTTATATTGCTCTACTCCAGAATTCTCCATTTTTATATCCTCTACTCCACACTTCTCCATATACCAATTGCTCTACTCCACACTTCTCCATATACCAATTGCTCTACTCCTCACTTCTCCATTTTATATTGCTCTACTCCTCACTTCTCCATTTTTATATTGCTCTACTCCAGAATTCTCCATTTTTTTCTACTGCTGACAGACTGACTCACTCCAGAACCCACATACCGATTAACTCAATCACACATCACTCACTCCTTCATTCCCGTTAACTGACTCAAAACCCCACCCACGGACTCATTCAAAAAACTCACCGACTCATTCACTCACTAACTGACTCAAACCCCCCCCCCCCCACAGGCTCATCTACCACACGCACTCATTCACGCTCTCACTCAAAAACCTACCCACCCGCTCATTTACCACACGCACTCACTCATTCACGCTCTCACTCAAAAAACCTACCCACCCGCTCATCTACCACACGCACTCACTCATTCACTCTCTCGCTCAAAACCCATCCACCTACTCATTTACCACACGCACTCACTCATTCACGCTCTCACTCACTCCGCCATATTCACACCCACTCACTCATTCGCATTAACTCACTCAAAAACCCACCCACCTACCCATTCACTCATTCACCCACCCACGTGTCTGTAACCAATCAAAAGTGACGTATAAAACAGAACTAGGTTGTACACAAGATAAACATTTATTTGCACAAATAATTTATTTATTTTTTTTTTTCACGGGAGAGCTCATTAAAAACAAAACTACTTTCATCAAACACATCAACTGAAGCCACCAAACACGATCGACGTTAAATAAACCGTTAAAATTCAACTGAAACTGAAATCATTTCCCGTGGTTAGATTCACATACGGAGACTGCTACATATTTTGATAAAAATAATCATCTACAGGATCTACAAATCGGGCCAAGCCAAACACAAACTAGAGAGAAATACTTTTCTTGAAAGGTGCACAAACTGGCAACTCTGCGGGACACTACACGATTCTCTGCGCCAGACTTTCACAAATTCAATGCAATCCCTCAGCCATGAAACAACAAATGTGCACAAATGTGCAGTGTTTACCCTGATATTTTATTGTGACATGAACGCGGTCTGATCCATCCCATCAGGAGTCTAGGGCAAGACTCCATACTTTTTTCAGACGATGGCCATACTAAACTGTAAATGGCTCTTCACGGAGAGACTCCGTCTGTTATATTTTTTTCTTCTTCTTTACTTTCTCGTTTATCTTTTAGCGTCGAGGGGAGATATAATTTGCGCTCTTTTGCTCTTCTGTTAGCCTCTGCTGCTATTATGTTTCCTAGTGTTTCTAATATTTCAACAATCTATCTTTTCGTGGTCGACTCTTGAGTCTGGTTTTCTCGTAGCGTTTACTGAAGGCTCGTTGTGTTGTGTTTTGATATTTCTGTCTTATCACGTCGCCAAACCAGATATGTATCTGTTGTTTCATTGTGTGCTTTACGGCGGGAATTATTCAGATATTTTTCTCAGTTTTTGTTTTTCTTTATCTTATCTTTCAGACTGTTTCCTGTCGTCTAACATACTGCATCTCGCCAGTGATTGTTTTTCCTCATATTTTCTTAAGTGTAATGGATAGGTATATAGGGCATTGCTAGCACAACTTTGGGATGAAGATTGTATTGTAGAGTGCCCGTTTTGCCTCTAGAGTTATTTCCCTTGTTGGACAATAGTGGTGATAGCTGTCCAATGATTTGACAAGCGTTGTTACATCTTGAGTCTATCTCTGCTGCTTGTGAATTGTAGTCTGTCACTAGACTTCATAGATATTTAAATTCCTTCACTTGTTTTAGTTGGCTACCGTCTGTCGTTATGTTAATGTTCTGTTTCTGCGATATTCATGAGTTCCGTTTTGTTGATGCTGAGTCGGTTACATAAAGAAGTGAAACGAAGAATTGTTATCACTCTAATTACAGTACCCTACACGCTACAAAGGTTCGTTTATATTCCCCTTGGCCAAACACAAGCATGGCAATTTGTTTTCAACTCAAACTGGCATTTTAGTTTATAATCTTGAACAATCAGCACCATATGTGGATGAAGAGGCCTTAAGCCTGGAGCATTCCACTTATTCTTAACAAGTAATATTTTATGGGAGTGGTTTCAGTGTGTGACACCACATACAAAAGGTAACATGTTTAGCTAGAGCAACAATTTATGTTATTATTTACATTTAGACCATTTGTATTTATCTATTTTAGAGAAGCTAAATCTCTTCTGATGATCAGTTGTCCTCCTGCTGCGAGGCTCTGTATAAAGAGCTTCCTATCATGTGTGAATGATATAATAGGCTCTGTATAAAGAGCTTCCTATCATGTGTGAATGATATAATAGGCTCTGTATAAAGAGCTTCCTATCATGTGTGAATGATATAATAGTTCATGTTCGTCACAAAAAGATCAAAGATTGGGACATTTGAGAGTTTCGGGGGGGGGGGGGTGCATTATTCAATTTTTAAGCAAAAAAATGTTGAAATTGTAAGTTGTAGCTTTCTCTAGTTACGCTGAATGTATAATAGAAGAGCATACTAACTTTCTGGAAAGACACACAGCAAATTAACTTAAGTATCAATGACAAACGACCGAGTGTATGACAAGGAATCGTAAAGTAAATAATAAACAAATGAAGTCTCTATCATCGCCTTGCTAGGCGTATGTGACATCTGGTGTTAGTGACCATATGTTTCTATGACAACAGCTCATTTTTTGGGAGATGGTATCACCCCATGCCGCCTTTACTTCCCAAAAACATCTCCGGTGCCAATTTTCTTTGGCTGGGTGCACCCCGGAAAATTGTCGGTCTGGAAAAAAAAAATCTGCCACTTCTGGGGATCGAACCATTCAGATCAGAAAGCGAAGACACTAACTACTCAGCCACCGAGGCTACAATTTTCTCCATGTAGGCAAACCATTTGTTGTCTCTGTAATTAGTTCAAGATTGTACTTCACTTGTGTCTGTATTTAGTTCAAGATTGGACTTTACTTGTTGTCTCTGTACACAGTTCAAGATTGGACTTTACTTGTTGTCTCTGTATACAGTTCAAGATTGGACTTTACTTGTTGTCTCTGTATACAGTTCAAGATTGGACTTTACTTGTTGTCTCTGTACACAGTTCAAAATTGAACTTTACTTGTTGTCTCTGTATACAGTTCAAGATTGGACGTTTGACAACTTTTCTCTATCTCATTTCGGATTGTTTTATTCTGGTCACTCGAAACGTTTTCCTTAGACGTGGTTATTATATATATATATATATATATATATATATATATATATATATATATATATATATATATAGAGAGAGAGAGAGAGAGAGAGAGAGAGAGAGTGAGTGAGAGAGAGAGAGAGAGAGAGAGAGAGAGAGAGAGAGAGAGAGAGAGATATGCAATGATTATAAGGTATCTAGTGTTGTTGATGTGAAATTGTTGAGCTCAATTCTTTTTAAATTTGTCGATTTACAGCCTTTGACATAAAACGGCAGCCGTTACACTATCACTAACAGCCGTTGACAAAAAAAAAGGGCGGCAGTTAAACTATCACTGACAGTCGTTGGCATAAAACGGCAGCCGTTAAACTATAACTGACTGTCGTTGACATAAAACGGCAGCCGTTAAACTATAACTGACAGTCGTTGGCATAAAACGGCAGCCGTTAAACTATAACTGACAGTCGTTGGCATAAACGGCAGCCGTTAAACTATAACTGACAGTCGTTGGCATAAAACGGCAGCCGTTAAACTATAACTGACTGTCGTTGACATAAAACGGCAGCCGTTAAACTATAACTGACAGTCGTTGACATAAAACGGCAGCCGTTAAACTATAACTGACTGTCGTTGACATAAAACGGCAGCCGTTAAACTATAACTGACAGTCGTTGACATAAAACGGCAGCCGTTAAACTATCACTGACAGTCGTTGACATAAAACGGCAGCCGTTAAACTATAACTGACAGTCGTTGACATAAAACTAGTCCCCAAACCGTCAGTGTTTCTTGTGTAGCCCGTCTGAAAGAATCTCTGTCTCTAGCTAGATCTCCCATAGAACATTGCATTCACCACATTCCTTCAGAAAGAATCTCAGTATCTAGCCAGATCTCCCATAGAACGTTGCATTCACCACAGTCCTTCAGAAAGAATCTCTGTCTCTAGCCAGATCTCCTACAGAACGTTACATTCACCACAGTCCTTCAGAAAGAATCTCTGTCTCTAGCCAGATCTCCCATAGAACGTTACATTCACTACAGACCTTCAGAAACAATCTCTGTCTCTAGCCAGATCTCCCATAGAACGTTACATTCACCACAGACCTTCAGAAACAATCTCTGTCTCTAGCCAGATCTCCCATAGAACGTTACATTCACCACAGACCTTCAGAAACAATCTCTGTCTCTAGCCAGATCTCCCATAGAACGTTACATTCACCACAGTCCTTCAGAAACAATCTCTGTCTCTAGCCAGATCTCCTTTAGAACGTTGCATTCACCACAGTCCTTCAGAAAGAATCTCTGTCTCTAGCCAGATCTCCTTTAGAACGTTGCATTCACCACAGTCCTTCAGAAAGAATCTCTGTCTCTAGCCAGATCTCCTTTAGAACGTTGCATTCACCACAGTCCTTCAGAAAGAATCTCTGTCTCTAGCCAGATCTCCTTTAGAACGTTGCATTCACCACAGTCCTTCAGAAAGAATCTCTGTCTCTAGCCAGATCTCCCACAGAACGTTGCATTCACCACAGTCCTTCAGAAACAATCTCTGTCTCTAGCCAGATCTCCCACAGAACGTTGCATTCACCACATCCCGTCTGAAAGAACCTCTGCCTCTAACCAGACTCCCACTTCTTCTGTTATAATCAGGATCTCCTCGATGTTTTAAAACCACCTTCTTCTTGGTCTGCCCAGGAACCATACCCTTCATTAGTGTTATTTTCAACCCATAGCATCTTTTGATGTGGATATTTTAATTTACTCTGCAGAATTTGTGTTTATAAGCCAGTTATTTTTAATGTCCAAATCTTTTAATATGTCTTCATTGCTCTTTTTTTCTTTATTCAAGATATCTGACGGATTTTTCTGTAACTTTTTGTTTAGAATTAATCGATTTCCTTCTTTATTGTTTGCGAAATTGTCCATGATTCGCAACCACATGTCGCTATCCATTTCCTAACAACATGAATAGAACATGATGCCTTAAAACAATCCCGGTGTGATTTGTATAATTTCATTCAAAGGATTGCCTAATATAAAGTAATCGAGATTCAGAAAATGACATTTCAATGAGAAAAGAAGTTTCAGCCGAGGTCAGATTGCAACCTCAATTGGTAACGCCACCGGCAACTAAAGGGCCATCATCTGAATCCGTTAAGCTTCAGTAAGTGAGACTTGCACAGAGATAGTTTACATTTGAACAGCACAGGTTAGGAGACTGCCTGATCCTAGGTGTTGTTGAGTCGGGGACACCAGGAATCCTGTTGTATCAAATAAACATCATCAACATGTGCCATATCGGTAGGCGATCATGTCTTTCCACATTTCTCTCTATCCACAGTAAGTCGTATCACTTCTGTTGTTGACTGTTTTTCATGCCATGACACCAAGCTATCCAGTATCTTCTGTCATTGTCGTCCGCGATCTCTCTTTCCTTGTATTTTGCCAGTTGTAACCAAGTATTTTAACTTTCCTCTTCTCATGATGTGTCCGAAAAATGTCAGTGATGTTTTTTTAGGAGCTCCCTTTTGGTGTTGGCCTCTTTGAGAATTTCCTCGTTGGACTTTATAGCCAACGTACAGTGGTATTAAGCAGCTAAACCTACAGACACACGAGACAAACTACGACGTTTCGGCAAAAGCTTTCATCAGGTATAAGACAAAAAATATTTTTTTTTACCTGACGACGACGTTTGCCGAAACGTCGCAGTTTGTCTCGTCTCTCTACTGGTTTAGTTGCTTAATACCGCTTTAGGTTTATTTTATATGTTCTCTGGAGTTCTGCTCACGGCCCTGCATCATTTATTGTTGTATATTTTATATTTGAGGTTATAGCCACTCTGTTGTATACGTAAACACCTACTAAATGTGTTGTTCTAAACTATGAACAACTTTCTCTGCAGTTGTTTACCATATCTGTTGTTGACTTTGTTTACCATATCTGTTGTTGACTTTGTTTACCATATCTGTTGTTGACTTTGTTTACCATATCTGTTGTTGACTTTGTTTACCATATCTGTTGTTGACTTTGTTTACCATATCTGTTGTTGACTTTGTACCCATCCATTCTCATAAACAGCCCAATATCTTTTATCTTTGTTTCCTGCACCTCTAATCCAAGCCATTTGGACCCCCTTATTGGAGCAGAGACCTCGGACAAGCTCTTTCCATCCCTTTTCTTGGACATTTTATCTGCTTCCTTCCAGTCTAGGCCAATATTCTTGATGGTTTACATACTTTATCTTCTCCATGTAATCCTAGGCCTTCCCTGCTTTCTCTAGCCTGTGGGCTCCAAGACAGTGCAAGTCTTGCTCTGGTGTCATTCTCTTTTATAAATATTCCCAACCTATCACCGTTTCCTATTCATAATACGGTCCTCGACTCGCCCTTTTTAGTTTTTTCGCAGAAATATTCGGTTATGGTTTTGCTCTTACCTGACATCTTTTTCCCTACATCTTTTCAGTTGTCACAATAAGATTCAACTGTACCCTTGTGAGTGATTGGCCAACAAATGATCCTTCCCGCTCAAATTGTGGCCCACGAGCCAGGTTTCCCTCGTGCACGACACTAAAAGTTAATGGGATGAACCCAAGACATACAACGGCATGCGGACTGCAGACGCTCAGCGACTCATAACTGACTGTTGTGTTCGAATTTGTAAACCAGAGCTGGTTAGATCCCTTCTAAACTCTGTGGTTGGAGTGGAAACGTTTTGACGAGTCAGGCCAAACAAGTAGGAAATAGATATTAGATAGGGAATAGATATTAGATAGGGAATAGATATTAGATAGGGAATATATATATATATATATATATATATATATATATATATATATATATATATATTAGATAGGGAATAGATATTAGATAGGGAATAGATATTAGATAGGGAATAGATATTAGATAGGGAATAGATATTAGATAGGGAATAGATATTAGATAGGGAATATATATATTAGATAGGGAATAGATATTAGATAGGGAATAGATATTAGATAGGGAATAGATGATTACGCTGGCACGGGCAGCTGAGCAATTAAGGATTTAATTCGTTTGCAGTGATACCGGGGCCTTCCATAACCAAAGAACAAAAAAAATAACCAAGTAGGGAAGAAGAGAAAAGGCAACCCAGAGCAAAAAATACCTTGCTGAAATCGGATGTGTGTGACTGAAAGGCGAAAAATAACGCATCTAAGTCAATTCTTTAAGGGCGGACGATGAAAAGAAGTAGCAGACGGAAAGAGAAGAAGTATTTATGAAAAATCTCTGACATGTATACACATTAACAGTGTGATGCTACTCCAGTATGGATTTGCTAACTGATTTATTCTTTTTCTTTCTTTTCTCATTTGCCTTTCAGCGTCGAGAGAAGGCATAATTTGCGGTCATTTACTCTTCTCTTATCCTATGTTGCTGTTATGTTTCCTAGTGTTTCTAATATTCCATCATTTTAATGGCCGGGCCTTGAGTCGGGTGTTTACGCAACGTTTATTGAAGGCTCGTTGTGTTCTGCAATAGTCTTTATTTAGTCTTTGATTTATTAACGTTTATAAATACAAAACTCGAAGGCCGTAAAAATGGAAGCGACAGGCCACATCAGACCCGCGGGCCGTATTTTGGTAATCCACAATAAAAATCTTTCAAGAATTAAAAAAAAAAAAAAAAAAAAACATAAAATAACACTCCATGAGAACGAAACCTAAATAAGATAACATAATATATGTCCCCAATTGATAAAACATGGATATAGAACAAAAAAACCGGAACAAAAAACATAATCGCTAACATTTTATGTCTAGTATCTTATCTGTAGAATTGTATCTCTAGCGGAACGCTTCAAAGCGACGTGTTATCAGTCGAATGTGCTGAGCGTGCTTTGTCGTGTGCTTTCATTACATTTCATTTTTCTGTTATATGAACTTAAGCGAGATTCTGACCGCAGACCTCAACAACTCCCACGCACAGACACTAATCTAATTGGCCAGATAAATACTAACTTGTTGGCCAACTCGAATGAGATTTTTTGCCAGGAAGTATGACTCAGTTTTGTATGAGATGTAGAGCATGAAATAAGAGGAGTGAGATTTGGAGTTACAGCGGTGCAAGATTATTTGATTATTTGAAGTGTTGAGTCATAGATGATATGTCGAAATGGAGTTTGAGTGAGTCAACATGCAGAAAAATATAGCGTTTGAAGTCAGAGTCATGAGAAAAATAGAAGTGGAGTCGTGGACATTAATTTTGAGTGAGTTGAGAAGCAGACAAACAAAATGCCCGAAGTCAAAGTCGTGAAATAAAAATAATTACTTTCATTTCGTGTTTGTGTAGATATAAATATTTGTTGTCTTGTACCTGATGATGACATTTGTCGAAACGTCGGAGTTTGTCTCGTCTCTCTATGAGATTAATATTATTTTATTTGACATTTTCTCTGCAGCTCTACTCGCGGGACCTTGCATATTATTTCATACTTGAGATGTGTGCTCCACATAGAAGAGGAGTCGACAGTCATTTTTTGAGTGGAATGAGGAGCAGAGGAATAAAGTGTTTGGAGTCAGAGTCGTGAAATAAAAAAAAGAAGTGGAGTCTGAAAATGAATAGACTATACAGCTAAATACTGAAGTTGAAGGAGTCAGAGTTGTGAAGTAAACTCGAAGTGGAGTCTGAAATTGAATAGACTATAAAGCTAAATACTGAAGTTGAAGGAGTCAGAGTTGTGAAGTAAACTAGAAGTGGAGTCTGAAATTGAATAGACTATAAAGCTAAATACTGAAGTTGAGGAAGTCGAAGTCATAGAACTGAATAATAAAATATCCGACCATGCGCGAGGAATAAGTGGGTGAATTGAGTTGAATCAGTAGAAAAGGAGATGGTGTGTTTTTTTTGTCACGGATTTAAATAATACATTTTTGAAAAAAGTATTTGAGTTATTTGTGGCTAATAATCACTGAGTTATTTGTGGGTTATCACCATTGAGCAATTTGTGCGTTATCAACATTGAGTTATTTAGTTATTTTGGGTTATCATCCATTGAGCTATTTGTAGGTTATCATCATTGAGTTATTAAATTATTTGTGGGCTATGATCCATTGAGTTATTTGTAGGTTATCATCATTGAGTTATTTGCGGGCTATCATCAATTGCACTCCGAACATGCCCATATGTGCTCAGATCCCTCCTCCTTAGCAAGATCCGCAGTGTCCAGTGACTGACGACTCCAGTTCTGTGTTGGTTGACAAGTCCTCCTATCCGTCCACTAAACCACTTGTTTCTGGCTGTGCCCATCTCTTTCATCCGAAGGAGTAACGTGGACTCATGGTTGCCGAAATCGAGTGCCCTTGCCGCATCTTGGATGGCATTATTAACGTCCGCCTGATCAATTGGTTGACCGCCTTCAACGACAGTACAGCTAGCCAGCCTATCCGCTCTCACGCAATGTATTGTTATTTATTATTTATTTTTGAGGTAGTGTTTACAGCGAGGTGAGGAAGTGAGGGAGACAGACAATAAAGGTTTATACACATCCAAAATAAAGGTATATACACATACACATTAAAGGTTTATAAAAACTACAAAAAGGTATATAAACAAACAAAATAAAGGTATATAAACATACACAATAAAGGTTTATAAAAACTACAAAAAAGGTATATAAACAAACAAAATAAAGGTATATAAACATACAAACTAAAGGTATATAAACTTACAAAAAAAAGGTTTATAGACATACAAAATAAAGGTATGTAAACATACAAAATAAAGGTATGTAAACATACAAAATAAAGGTATATAAACATACAAAATAAAGGTATATAAACATACAAAATAAAGGTATATAAACATACAAAATAAAGGTATATAAACATACAAAATAAAGGTATATAAACATACAAAATAAAGGTATATAAACATACAAAATAAAGGTATATAAACATACAAAATAAAGGTATATAAACATACAAAATAAAGGTATATAAACATACAAAATAAAGGCATATAAACATACAAAATAAAGGTATATAAACATACAAAATAAACATAAAATGATATTAAGCAGCCGAACCTATAGAGAGACAAGACAAAGTACGACGTTTCGACAAAGCTTTAATCGGGTACAAGAAAATAAATATTGATACTTTATACAAAATGACAAAAGGGAAAGTACTACTCTAAAACCATAGCCATCTATAGATTTACACTTTGGAGAACCGACTCATAGTCCGCTTTGGTTCTCCAACCGAGAGGATTAAACTCTTTTCACTCTTTTCTTTTTATCTTTTGTCTCCTCTCCATGTATTTTCTGTGTCCTATCCCTATTCCTCCCTGCGTTATCTTTATTTACACTCTCTTTCTCTTCTTCCCCATTGTATACTTCTAATCTCTCTCCTTTTACTCTTCTTCCCGTTTTCTTTTTACCCTATGGTACATCATCTCTTTTCATTCTTCCAAATGTTTCACTGTTTGGCTTATTTGATCTAATTAAATTCTACCTGCCCTATTATCTATTAATATTTTAATCAGACTCTATGAGAAACCTGGCCACTGTATTTTCCGTCATTTTTTAGAGCTGTGTGTTCGTTGTGTATTCTTACTTGGAACTTAGTGTTCAATATGTATGGTTTGTCTGTTATTCCTGATGAAGGCTTCTGCCAAAACGTTGAAGCTGGTCTTGTCTTTCTGTTAGTCTAGCTGCTCGATAACATTTTATGTTTAATTGCATTGCTTTCTGCAGCAATACACGCGGCCTCGCATAGTAGATCGTATTTTTTTATATTTGATATATGTGATTATCTCCCTTAGATTTAAACAGGTTCATCATCATCATGTACCATACCGGTTGGTGTAGGCGATCATGTCCCTCCACAATCTTCTATCTACAGTGCATCGTATCAGTTCTGTTGTTGACTGTTTTCCATCCCATGACACCAAGCTATCCAGTATTTTCTCTCTTTGTCGTCCGCGATCTCTCTTTCCTTATATTTTGCCAGTTGTAACCAAGTATTCCAACTTTCCTCTTCTCATGATGTGCCCGAAAAATGTTGATTGTTTCTTTCTGATGTTTTTTAGGAGCTCCATTTTAACATAACAGGTTCACAGGCAGAAAATAAAACCGGAAACCATGCAACCAGCGTGACCTTCTCAGCTATAGGAGCTGTAGACGGCTGACGCTACTCTATTCGCAGCCTTCCCTGTTAAGCTGAAACGTCATGCCAGTTGGACGTTTTCTGAGAATGTCAGCCCCAAGGTCTTTGTAAATCTATAGATGGTTATGTCTAAAACACAGATAAACATAAACCTCTGATTGAAAAGGGCGGAAGAGGAAAAACAGTGGTCAGGATTTAACGTGCCTGATGGTCACAACATAGAGGGACTATAGTGCAGGTAGGATCTCGACGGCCGAAAGGGGGCCAAACACAGTGAAGACAGGGTAGATAGATCAATAGGGCAGGTATGAAAATAAAGGTTATACAGCGGTCACTTTGGAAAAGCTAAAAAAATGAAAAATAATGGAAAGGACAATAAAATGCGCTGGCTTCAATCTCATGCATGAGAAATAGTTCGTGTAACATAATAAATACTCGTAAATAATATGTCACTAACATTTAACTCACTATTACGTCTAACACATAACTCACTATTACGACTAACACATAACTCACTATTACGACTAACACATAACTCACTATTACGACTAACACATAACTCACTATTACGACTAACACATAACTCACTATCACGACTAACACATAACTCACTATTACGACTAACACATAACTCACTATTACGACTAACACATAACTCACTATTACGACTAACACATAACTCACTATCACGACTAACACATAACTCACTATCACGACTAACACATAACTCACTATCACGACTAACACATAACTCACTATTACGACTAACACATAACTCACTATTACGACTAACACATAACTCACTATTACGACTAACACATAACTCACTATTACGACTAACACATAACCCACTATTACGACTAACACATAACTCACTATTACGACTAACACATAATTCACTATTACGACTAACACATAACTCACTATTACGACTAACACATAACTCACTATTACGACTAACACATAACTCACTATTACGACTAACACATAACTCACTATTACGACTAACACATAACTCACTATTACGACTAACAGATAACTCACTATTACGACTAACTAAACACGAACATACAAATCACCATTATTTCAGTCAAGAAATCAAGAACATAAATTTATCATAACTTCAGAAATCAAGAACATCAACTCACCATTTTTTTCAATGTATTGATCACCAACATACAATTCACCATTTCATCAAGTAATTACGAACATACAACTCCTCAATTCAAATACTTAACCATCAACATACATCTCATTATTTCAATAAATTAATCATAAGCATTAACTCACCTCCATTTAAACCAACAAATCAACAACATACAACTCATCACCACTTCAACCAACAAATCACCAACACACAACTCACCATTTCATTATACAAAAAAGGCTCAGGTATGAACTGCCCCTCTCCGTCCACAGGTGTGTAGGAGTTGGTCCTGAGGTAAGAATCCTTGAGGGGAAGGGAGCCCGGAGGTGGGCTCGGTGAATGACGGGCCTGTAGAGAATCAGGAGAACAACTGTTTAACATACAGCAGAACATTACATACAGCAGAACATTACATGCAGCAGAACATTACATACAGCAGAACATTACAAAAACAGAAATTTAAAAAGTGCATTATATGAGACATACGTTATGTCACAGCTGTTTAATTTAATCTCAAAATGCCATTTTAGTTCAAATCTGAGAAATCTTGTATCTTTCATGGATGAAACCTTGTATCTTTCATGGATGAAACCTTGTATCTTTTATGGATGAAATATTTCATGGAAGAAATCTTGTATATTTCATGGATGAAATCTTGTGAAAGATGGATGAAACCTTGTATCTTTCATGAATGAAACCTTGTATCTTTCATGGATGAAATCTTTCATGGAAGAAATCTTGTATATTTCATGGATGAAATCTTGTGAAAGATAGATGAAACCTTGTATCTTTCATGGATGAAATCTTTCATGGATGAAACATTGTATCTTTCATGGATGAAATCTTGTGAAAGATGGATGAAACCTTGTATCTTTCATAGATGAAACCTTGTATCTTTCATTGATGAAACCTTGTATCTTTCATGGATGAAATCTTGTATCTTTCATGGATAAAACCTTGTATCTTTCATGGATGAAATCTTGTATCTTTCATGGATGAAATCTTGTATCTTTCATGGATGAAACCTTGTATCTTTCATGGATGAAACCTTGTATCTTTCATGGATGAAACCTTGTATCTTTCATGGATGAAACCTTGTATCTTTCATGGATGAAATCTTGTATCTTTCATGGATGAAACCTTGTATCTTTCATGGATGAAACCTTGTATCTTTTATGGATGAAATCTTGTATCTTTCATGGATGAAATCTTGTATCTTTCATGGATGATACCTTGTATCTTTCATGGATGAAACCTTGTATCTTTCATGGATGAAACCTTGTATATTTCATGGATGAAACCTTGTATCTTTCATGGATGAAATCTTGTATATTTCATGGATGAAACCTTGTATCTTTCATGGATGAAATCTTGTATCTTTCATGGATGAAATCTTTCCTGAATGAAATCTTGTATCTTTCCTGGATGAAATATTGCATCTTTCATGGATGAAATCTTTCCTGGATGAAATCTTGTATCTTTCATGGATGAAATCTTTCCTGGATGAAATCTTGTATCTTTCATGGATGAAATCTTGAATCTTTCCTGGATGAAATCTTGTATCTTTCATGGATGAAATCTTGAATCTTTTATGGATGAAATCTTGTATCTTTCATGGATGAAATCTTGTATCTTTCATGGATGAAATATTGTATCTTTCATGGATGAAATCTTGTATCTTTCATGGATGAAATCTCATGAGCCTAGCACATTCCACTCATTCCTAAAATCTGATATTTGATGGAAGTGGTTCCAATTTGTGACTCCACACATACAAAATGTGAAATCTTCTACCAAGCGGTTGATGTAATAGTAGTATGTGTTTGTAATAAAACGATCACAGATTGGCAAAAATGACAGATTCGGGGAATGCAAAATTCAATTTTTCAGCAAAGAAGTCTCAAGACATGAAAAAATCTTGAAAATGAAAACAGAAGAAGTGGGAGGTTTGGCTAGAGACAGAAATTCTTTCAGACGGGAAGCCAGTGAATGCAACTTTCTGTGGAAGATCTGACTAGAGACTGATATTCCTTCAAACGGGCTGTCTTGCTTTCAACGTTCTGCAAAGGACATAGGACCTGATGATGAGCCCTAGAAGTTTTACATTTTAAGATACAGCTCCATTTAATTACTTTGGCATAGAAGAAGCAACATCTCGGAAAGACAGAAATAAACAAAACAACTGGAGTATATAAGTCAAACAAATGTGATGTACTTAGAAAAGAAAACATATAGAAGGTTACCAATTGTGAATTGTTCATGCGCACAGTTGTCTGTCACTGATACCTTTGTTCATTTCCTCATTTGTTCCATTACAGGAAAATAAAAAAAACACATGCTTCTATTATACATTAAACATAGAAAAAGCTGTGTTTTAACATTTATTTAAATTGTTGTAGTTAAAATTGATTATTGCATTCCCCGAAGCTCTCCAATTTGCAAATCTCGGATCTCTTTGTTACTAGCATTATTCTGCTAAAACGTTATAAATAAATATGTTAACAGCTAAACTAGTTTACGATTTGTGTCTTTGTGTGCGTCACAAAATAAAACCACTTCCATAAAAATCAGGTTTAGGTATGAGGGGAATGTATTAAGCTGAGGACATTTCAAACCATAGATGCTGCAAAATGTCCAAGATTAGAACGAAAATGCCACATTTAGATGAAGACTAAAAGCCGTGCGCGACACTAGATGCTGTGTTTGGCACTGATCAACCAGTCAAAAGATACTTGAAACTTTGGCAGAAGATCATGAGATATATTGTTGAGGAGTGTGTGGATATCCTCCCCATCCAGGATACTTTTTCTACCATATATAGAATTGGCGTGCATGGGCTAATCATGAGCTCATGTTTGAGAGAACAAAAAGTGGGAACATCTCTTTGATGGTCAAGGATAGAACTGGCACATGGAGATACTTATAGGAGATGTGTCAGACTGGCCGCTAACTTGATGGTCAAGGAACTGGCACATGGAGATACTTATAGGAGATGTGTCAGACTGGCCGCTAACTTGATGGTCAAGGAACTGGCACATGGAGATACTTATAGGAGATGTGTCAGACTGGCCGCTAACTTGATGGTCAAGGAACTGGCACATGGAGATACTTATAGGAGATGTGTCAGACTGGCCGCTAACTTGATGGTCAAGGAACTGGCACATGGAGACACTTATAGGAGATGTGTCAGACTGACCGCTAACTTGATGGTCAAGGAACTGGCACATGGAGATACTTATAGAAGATGTGTCAGACTGACCGCTAACTTGATGGTCAAGGAACTGGCACATGGAGATACTTATAGGAGATGTGTCAGACTGACCGCTAACTTGATGGTCAAGGAACTGGCACATGGAGATACTTATAGGAGATGTGTCAGACTGACCGCTAACTTGATGGTCAAGGAACTGGCACATGGAGATACTTATAGGAGATGTGTCAGACTGACCGCTAACTTGATGGTCAAGGAAATGGCACATGAAGATACTTATAGGAGATGTGTCAGACTGACAGCTAACTTGATGGTCAAGGAACTGGCACATGGAGATACTTATAGGAGATGTGTCAGACTGGCCGCTAACTTGATGGTCAAAGAACTGGCACATGGAGATACTTATAGGAGATGTGTCAGACTGGCCGCTAACTTGATGGTCAAGGAACTGGCACATGGAGATACTTATAGGAGATGTGTCAGACTGGCCGCTAACTTGATGGTCAAGAAACTGGCACATGGAGATACTTATAGGAGATGTGTTAGACTGACCGCTAACTTGATGGTCAAGGAACTGGCACATGGAGATACTTATAGGAGATGTGTCAGACTGACCGCTAACTTGATGGTCAAGGAACTGGCACATGGAGATACTTATAGGAGATGTGTCAGACTGACCGCTAACTTGATGGTCAAGGAACTGGCACATGGAGATACTTATAGGAGATGTTCAGACTGACCGCTAACTTGATGGTCAAGGAATTGGCACATGGAGATACTTATAGGAGATGTGTTAGACTGACTGCTAACTTGATGGTCAAGGAACTGGCACATGGAGATACCTATAAGAGATGTGTCAGACTGACCGCTAACTTGATGGTCAAGGATGGAACTGGCACATGGAGATACCTATAAGAGATGTGTCAGACTGACCGCTAACTTGATGGTCAAGGATGGAACTGGCACATGGAGATACTTATAGGAGATGTGTTAGACTGACCGCTAACTTGATGGTCAAGGAACTGGCACATGGAGATACCCATAAGAGATGTGTCAGACTGACCGCTAACTTGATGGTCAAGGATGGAACTGGCACATGGAGATACCTATAAGAGATGTGTCAGACTGACCGCTAACTTGATGGTCAAGGAACTGGCACATGGAGATACCTATAAGAGATGTGTCAGACTGACCGCTAACTTGATGGTCAAGGATGGAACTGGCACATGGAGATACTTATAGGAGATGTGTTAGACTGACCGCTAACTTGATGGTCAAGGAACTGGCACATGGAGATACCTATAAGAGATGTGTCAGACTGACCGCTAACTTGATGGTCAAGGATGGAACTGGCACATGGAGATACTTATAGGAGATGTGTTAGACTGACCGCTAACTTGATGGTCAAGGAACTGGCACATGGAGATACCTATAAGAGATGTGTCAGACTGACCGCTAACTTGATGGTCAAGGATGGAACTGGCACATGGAGATACCTATAAGAGATGTGTCAGAGACATGGTTAACTTTGATGGTCAATGACGGAACAGTCACACGGAGAAACCAGAGATGTATCAGACAGACCGTTAACTTTGATGAGAGAGAACTAGGTGTTGTATGAGAGAAACATGAAAACAACAAATTTATGAAAAATTCGAAGTGATTGTATGAGAGAAACATGAAACAAACAATTTTTATGGGAGAAATATAGATGTGTGCTTTGTAAGAGAATTAAAAAGACTACCAACTTTATGAAATGCTAAAACAAGAGGAGGACTGTGTAATCTAGAGGTACGACGTTGGCCTCAGGACAGTAAGGACAAAGGTTCAAATCCCACCAGAAGCGTAGGTAATTTTTTTTTCAAAAATAGGAAAAATTAATCCGTAGTTTCTTTATGACGTTACCCTCCCCTGATCTCTTGGGTAGTGAGGCCCGATGTCTAGCCCTCTCGGATAACGGCAGTAAACAGGAGTCCCGTTTGCAGTCGCGCACGTTAAAGGACCCTTCGAAGTTAAAATAAAAAAAGAGTAGGCCATAAATATGGGCGCTGCCTGGGCAAGTTGTCAGCACATACCAACACCAAGGATCCCAGGCCGCGTTACGGAGTTCGTGCGCGCGGGCTAGGATTCTCCGTGGATGTTCTCGAGGGCGGACATATGAGCCCTTATGGGTTAGTACAGTGATGATGATACTAACAAGAGGAAGACTATCATATTTTCCCTGCGCTAACAGTCCTACTAACAAGAACAAGACTATCACATTTTCCCTGCGCTAACAGTCCTACTAACAAGAACAAGACTATCATATTTTCCCTGCGCTAACAGTCCTACTAACAAGAGGAAGACTATCATATTTTCCCTGCGCTAACAGTCCTACTAACAAGAACAAGACTATCACATTTTCCCTGCGCTAACAGTCCTACTAACAAGAACAAGACTATCACATTTTCCCTGCGCTAACAGTCCTACTAACAAGAACAAGACTATCATATTTTCCCTGCGCTAACAGTCCTACTAACAAGAACAAGACTATCATATTTTCCCTGCGCTAACAGTCCTACTAACAAGAACAAGACTATCACATTTTCCCTGCGCTAACAGTCCTACTAACAAGAACAAGACTATCATATTTTCCCTGTGCTAACAGTCCTACTAACAAGAACAAGACTTTCATATTTTCCCTGTGCTAACAGTCCTACTAACAAGAACAAGACTATCACATTTTCCCTGTGCTAACAGTCCTACTAACAAGAACAAGACTATCATATTTTCCCTGTGCTAACAGTCCTACTAACAAGAACAAGACTATCACATTTTCCCTGTGCTAACAGTCCTACTTACAAGAACAAGACTATCACATTTTCCCTGTGCTAACAGTCCTACTAACAAGAACAAGACTATCACATTTTCACTGTGCTAACAGTCCTACTAACGAGAACAAGACTATCATATTTTCCCTGTGCTAACAGTCCTACTAACAAGAACAAGACTATCATATTTTCCCTGTGCTAACAGTCCTACTAACAAGAACAAGACTATCATATTTTCCCTGTGCTAACAGTCCTACTAACAAGAACAAGACTATCATATTTTCCCTGTGCTAACAGTCCTACTAACAAGAACAAGACTATCATATTTTCCCTGTACTAACAGTCCTACTAACAAGAGAAAGACTATCATATTTACCCTGTGCTAACAGTCCTACTAACAAGAACAAGACTATCATATTTTCCCTGTGCTAACAGTCCTACTAACAAGAACAAGACTATCATATTTTCCCTGTGCTAACAGTCCTACTAACAAGAACAAGACTATCATATTTTCCCTGTGCTAACAGTCCTACTAACAAGAACAAGACTATCATATTTTCCCTGTGCTAACAGTACTACTAACAAGAACAAGACTATCATATTTTCCCTGTGCTAACAGTCCTACTAACAAGAACAAGACTATCATATTTTCCCTGTACTAACAGTCCTACTAACAAGAGAAAGACTATCATATTTTCCCTGTGCTAACAGTCCTACTAACAAGAACAAGACTATCATATTTTCCCAGTGTGCTAACAGTCCTACTAACAAGAACAAAGACTATCATATTTTCCCTGTGCTAACAGTCCTACTAACAAGAACAAGACTATCATATTTTCCCTGTGCTAACAGTCCTACTAACAAGAACAAGACTATCATATTTTCCCTGTACTAACAGTCCTACTAACAAGAGAAAGACTATCATATTTTCCCTGTGCTAACAGTCCACATTTCAATAGTTCAATGGTTCTCAGTGCTGCTAATCGACACATCTTTGAGGATGTCACGGGGCCATACATTTGAGATGTTTTGTCACGGTGAATGCTAACCAATGATTGCACACACACACACACCGGCAAGGTGAACATTCACACAGATCATCATGAATTAGGTCACTCTGTCCTACAGGTTCAACGAATGTTTTCTTTGATGATGCGCTATCTAAATATAGACCGGCCAGAAATTGTTGCCCAAACTCGAAATCAATTTTCTCGGGAAACTATTTTCTTGATTTATTTAAAATTGTGGTGGCTTTTCTATAAAGTAAAGTTAATGGCCAGCTTTGATAAATATCTTTACACAAACTGAAAACAGCTAGAATAAAAATTGAGATAAGAGAAAGAGTAGCTGGGTCTATGCCCTATGGGTCGGCTACGGCTCGAAAGGTCAATAGATAGATAGATCAGACAGTCATGCAGGCAGGATGGATGGATGGATGGATGGACGGACGGACGGACGGACGGACGGACGGACGGACGGACGGATGGAAGGAAGGACGGACGGACCGACGGACGGACGGATGGATAGATGGATGGATGGATAGATGGATGGATGGATGGATGGTCAAGAGCACTGTGACCCCAAGTGGCGTATAGGGAATATGGTGTTAGTGACTATAACTTGTATAGACCTTAGGCACACGATTTTTGGGGTAATGTGGTCGGTATTACGCCCATGCCGCTTTCCGAGAAAAAAAATCCGGTACGCATTTAAGGCTGGGTGAACCTGGAAGCCGTCGATCAGGATCGAACCCGACCTCTTGTCCTTTATTTTGCTTATATATCTTATGTAAAAAAAAATACAAGAGGCTTTAAAGGCAGACAAGGGTTGTACAGTCAATCCCGTTCAATAATTGGCAAACTTTCACATTTTAGGTGAAAAAACATTTATAGTCTCAATGAGGACGGAGATAAAACATCGTCAACATGAGCAGAATATCAAGAAAAGGCAATCACAGTGACATTGTGTGACGTGTAGTACATCAAATGTCATGCTGCTTGTACACTATTTGATTTTGAAGACGATTCGTATATGGGTCAACTCATATTTGCAAGATTCACTTTGCCTTCGGACTTCATATTTACAAATGCTTACGGTCCAGTAAAGTGTAACACTGCATGCTAAAAACGATGACATTATGTCAAACAGTTTCTGAGAAAAATGATGTTGAGTTTGAGCACACATTTGTGAACGGACCATCGGTTCGGAGTTTTCACAACTAGAGCATGTTTGTTATTTACGGATTCTTCGAGATTCGTTTGGTTGTGGGGGTAGGGGGGAGGAGGAGGAGAGACTAAATGATGACAAAGTGGGAGAGGTAAGAGCGCTTCGATTTTAGCGCTGAAACTATGACTACTAATGTCTTTTAGAGACTAAGACGGCATATGGGGCAGAAATGCTGGATTATGCGTCTAACGATATGTGTTATCAAGCATCAGACCTAGCACAAGGTCCGCACTGTATCTCGCCACATGTCTCTTTTCTGGGCGAGTTGTTCAGCCTCAGAGAGAGATTGCTAATGGCCTGCTGTTTTTGCCTCTCGTCTCAGTGTTCTTTTTAGTATTTCTCTAGGTCGACCTCTTTTTCATTGACCCTCTGGTTCCCATTTGAGGGTTTCCTTTGAGATTCTCTTGTTGTCTCTCTTCATCACATGGCCAACACCTGACCACCTTCTTCTCTTGTTGTCTCTCTTCATCACATGGCCAACATATGACCACCTTCTTCTCTTGTTGTCTCTCTTCATCACGTGGCCAACACCTGACCACCTTCTTCTCTTGTTGTCTCTCTTCATCACGTGGCCAACACCTGACCACCTTCTTCTCTTGTTGTTTCTCTTCACCACATGGCCAACACCTGACCACCTTCTTCTCTTGTTGTCTCTCTTCATCACGTGGCCAACACCTGACCACCTCTTCTCTTGTTGTCTCTCTTCATCACATGGCCAACACCTGACCACCTTCTTCTCTTGTTGTTTCTCTTCATCACATGGCCAACATATGACCACCTTCTTCTCTTGTTGTCTCTCTTCATCACATGGCCAACACCTGACCACCTTCTTCTCTTGTTGTCTCTCTTCATCACATGGCCAACACCTGACCACCTTCTTCTCTTGTTGTCTCTCTTCATCACATGGCCAACACCTGACCACCTTCTTCTCTTGTTGTCTCTCTTCATCACATGGCCAACACCTGACCACCTTCTTCTCTTGTTGTCTCTCTTCATCACATGGCCAACACCTGACCACCTTCTTCTCTTGTTGTCTCTCTTCATCACATGGCCAACACCTGACCACCTTCTTCTCTTGTTGTCTCTCTTCATCACGTGGCCAACACCTGACCACCCTCTTCTCTTGTTGTCTCTCTTCATCACGTGGCCAACACCTGACCACCCTCTTCTCTTGTTGTTTCTCTTCATCACATGGCCAACACCTGACCACCTTCTTCTCTTGTTGTTTCTCTTCATCACATGGCCAACACCTGACCACCTTCTTCTCTTGTTGTTTCTCTTCATCACATGGCCAACATATGACCACCTTCTTCTCTTGTTGTTTCTCTTCATCACATGGCCAACACCTGACCACCTTCTTCTCTTGTTGTCTCTCTTCATCACGTGGCCAACACCTGACCACCTTCTTCTCTTGTTGTCTCTCTTCATCACATGGCCAACACCTGACCACCTTCTTCTCTTGTTGTCTCTCTTCATCACATGGCCAACATATGACCACCTTCTTCTCTTGTTGTCTCTCTTCATCACATGGCCAACACCTGACCACCTTCTTCTCTTGTTGCCTCTCTTCATCACATGGCCAACACCTGACCACCCTCTTCTCTTGTTGTCTCTCTTCATCACATGGCCAACACCTGACCACCCTCTTCTCTTGTTGTCTCTCTTCATCACGTGGCCAACACCTGACCACCCTCTTCTCTTGTTGTTTCTCTTCATCACATGGCCAACACCTGACCACCTTCTTCTCTTGTTGTTTCTCTTCATCACATGGCCAACACCTGACCACCTTCTTCTCTTGTTGTTTCTCTTCATCACATGGCCAACATATGACCACCTTCTTCTCTTGTTGTTTCTCTTCATCACATGGCCAACACCTGACCACCTTCTTCTCTTGTTGTCTCTCTTCATCACATGGCCAACATATGACCACCTTCTTCTCTTGTTGTTTCTCTTCATCACATGGCCAACACCTGACCACCTTCTTCTCTTGTTGTCTCTCTTCATCACATGGCCAACACCTGACCACCTTCTTCTCTTGTTGTTTCTCTTCATCACATGGCCAAGATATGACCACCTTCTTCTTTGTTGTTTCTCTTCATCACATGGCCAACACCTGACCACCTTCTTCTCTTGTTGTTTCTCTTCATCACATGGCCAACATATGACCACCTTCTTCTCTTGTTGTTTCTCTTCATCACATGGCCAACACCTGACCACCTTCTTCTCTTGTTGTCTCTCTTCATCACATGGCCAACACCTGACCACCTTCTTCTCTTGTTGTTTCTCTTCATCACATGGCCAACATATGACCACCTTCTTCTCTTGTTGTTTCTCTTCATCACATGGCCAACACCTGACCACCTTCTTCTCTTGTTGTCTCTCTTCATCACATGGCCAACACCTGACCACCTTCTTCTCTTGTTGTCTCTCTTCATCACATGGCCAACACCTGACCACCTTCTTCTCTTGTTGTCTCTCTTCATCACATGGCCAACACCTGACCACCCTCTTCTCTTGTTGTTTCTCTTCATCACATGGCCAACATATGACCACCTTCTTCTCTTGTTGTTTCTCTTCATCACATGGCCAACACCTGACCACCTTCTTCTCTTGTTGTTTCTCTTCATCACATGGCCAACACCTGACCACCTTCTTCTCTTGTTGTTTCTCTTCATCACATGGCCAACATATGACCACCTTCTTCTCTTGTTGTTTCTCTTCATCACAAGGCCAACACCTGACCACCTTCTTCTCTTGTTGTCTCTCTTCATCACATGGCCAACATATGACCACCTTCTTCTCTTGTTGTTTCTCTTCATCACATGGCCAACACCTGACCACCTTCTTCTCTTGTTGTCTCTCTTCATCACATGGCCAACACCTGACCACCTTCTTCTCTTGTTGTTTCTCTTCATCACATGGCCAAGATATGACCACCTTCTTCTCTTGTTGTTTCTCTTCATCACATGGCCAACACCTGACCACCTTCTTCTCTTGTTGTTTCTCTTCATCACATGGCCAACATATGACCACCTTCTTCTCTTGTTGTTTCTCTTCATCACATGGCCAACACCTGACCACCTTCTTCTCTTGTTGTCTCTCTTCATCACATGGCCAACACCTGACCACCTTCTTCTCTTGTTGTTTCTCTTCATCACATGGCCAACATATGACCACCTTCTTCTCTTGTTGTTTCTCTTCATCACATGGCCAAGATATGACCACCTTCTTCTCTTGTTGTTTCTCTTCATCACATGGCCAACACCTGACCACCCTCTTCTCTTGTTGTTTCTCTTCATCACATGGCCAACATATGACCACCTTCTTCTCTTGTTGTTTCTCTTCATCACATGGCCAAGATATGACCACCTTCTTCTCTTGTTGTTTCTCTTCATCACATGGCCAACACCTGACCACCTTCTTCTCTTGTTGTTTCTCTTCATCACATGGCCAACATATGACCACCTTCTTCTCTTGTTGTTTCTCTTCATCACATGGCCAACACCTGACCACCTTCTTCTCTTGTTGTTTCTCTTCATCACATGGCCAACATATGACCACCTTCTTCTCTTGTTGTTTCTCTTCATCACATGGCCAACACCTGACCACCTTCTTCTCTTGTTGTCTCTCTTCATCACATGGCCAACACCTGACCACCTTCTTCTCTTGTTGTCTCTCTTCATCACATGGCCAACACCTGACCACCTTCTTCTCTTGTTGTCTCTCTTCATCACATGGCCAACACCTGACCACCCTCTTCTCTTGTTGTTTCTCTTCATCACATGGCCAACATATGACCACCTTCTTCTCTTGTTGTTTCTCTTCATCACATGGCCAACACCTGACCACCTTCTTCTCTTGTTGTTTCTCTTCATCACATGGCCAACACCTGACCACCTTCTTCTCTTGTTGTTTCTCTTCATCACATGGCCAACATATGACCACCTTCTTCTCTTGTTGTTTCTCTTCATCACATGGCCAACACCTGACCACCTTCTTCTCTTGTTGTCTCTCTTCATCACATGGCCAACATATGACCACCTTCTTCTCTTGTTGTTTCTCTTCATCACATGGCCAACACCTGACCACCTTCTTCTCTTGTTGTCTCTCTTCATCACATGGCCAACACCTGACCACCTTCTTCTCTTGTTGTTTCTCTTCATCACATGGCCAAGATATGACCACCTTCTTCTCTTGTTGTTTCTCTTCATCACATGGCCAACACCTGACCACCTTCTTCTCTTGTTGTCTCTCTTCATCACATGGCCAACACCTGACCACCTTCTTCTCTTGTTGTCTCTCTTCATCACATGGCCAACATATGACCACCTTCTTCTCTTGTTGTTTCTCTTCATCACATGGCCAACACCTGACCACCTTCTTCTCTTGTTGTCTCTCTTCATCACATGGCCAAGATATGACCACCTTCTTCTTTTGTTGTTTCTCTTCATCACATGGCCAATACCTGACCACCTTCTTCTCTTGTTGTTTCTCTTCATCACATGGCCAATACCTGACCACCTTCTTCTCTTGTTGTTTCTCTTCATCACATGGCCAATACCTGACCACCTTCTTCTCTTGTTGTTTCTCTTCATCACATGGCCAATACCTGACCACCTTCTTCTCTTGTTGTTTCTCTTCATCACATGGCCAATACCTGACCACCTTCTTCTCTTGTTGTCTCTCTTCATCACATGGCCAACATATGACCACCTTCTTCTCTTGTTGTCTCTCTTCATCACATGGCCAACACCTGACCACCTTCTTCTCTTGTTGTCTCTCTTCATCACATGGCCAACATCTGACCACCCTCTTCTCTTGATTATAGTTGATATTTTTTTAATTATTTGTCAATTCTCTTACTTCTGCATTAGTCTTAAACTCAATCCACAGTATATGAAGTATTTTCCTGCGGTATTTGTTTACAATAACACCCAGTTTATTTTCTATTTCTTTAGTTATTTTCCAGCTCTTGCTTGCATAAGTAAGGATGGATAATGCATTTGATTAAAAACAATCCTGAGTTTTGCTTTTGTGCTTAGTAATTTTAATTTCCACATTGTATAAAGGTTTCTGACAGTCATTGCTGCTTCTGTTATTCTGATTCTAATTTGTGTCTTCGTGTTTCCTTCTTGATCTATGCAGCTTCCGAGATATACAAAGTGAGCTACTTCTTCCAGTTTACAGCTACCTTTAGAGCCAATCGGTGAATCTCTACAACAAAATCTTATCTCAACATTGTGCTACCAACAATGCGTGATGCAGACTCAAGAACAATGAGCACTCACGAAATGTAATGTGTTAGACCAATGACAGGAAACAGCCTAAAAGATAAGATCTCAAGTGAAGAACTGATTTAAAAACAAAAATATATGAATAATTCCCGTCATAAAACACATAAAAAGAAACAGCAGATAAATATCTGGTTTGGTCACGTGATAAGGAAGGAAGATCAAAACACAACATAACAAGTTTTTAATAGACGTTACCGAGAAAACCAGACCCAATGGCCGAGCATAAAAAAAGGATGGATTGATGGAATATTAGACAAACATTACAAGAGAGGCGAACAGAAGAGTAAAAGAGCACAAATTATATCTGCCATCAACGCAGAAAGGCAAATGAGAAAAGAAAGAAGAAGATGTGGATGTTTTATCTCGTGACTTAACAAAATGTATGTGGGGCACATCTGTTTGTCTCTGATATGTTGGTTGTCGTTGTTCGACGGAGCATTTCAGGCCGATCATTCTGATCTGCTACATATTCTAGTGTATTATAATAATACTTCCGGTTAATATGGGGGATAGGCAGCAGGGACCGTTGAGGTTCAGTGTGAAAAGAGTTCCTTGTTGCAGTTTCCTCATATTCTAAGTCCGGCTTACTGATGGAGCTTCTGCGTTTAGTGCTGTGTGTACACCATGAGTTGTGGTTTTCATCCGGATCATGTTTCGATATTCCGATTGCTTACGATAGTGATGATATCGTATCACGAAGGACAATTCAGATGCGTTTAGTTTCCGTGCCATAAAGGTGGTCATATGTTGGCCATGTGATGAGGAGACAACAAGAGAAGAAGGTGGTCATATGTTGGCCATGTGATGAGGAGACAACAAGAGAATCATCGTTTCATCATGTATGGCTCCTCGCCATATTCCCAATGGTCTGCCTCTTCTTCACTTGCCAGATGGTGTCCATGTAGATGCTAGGTGCGGATGTCTGGTTCGTTCCATTCCTAGAACGTGGCCTAGCCATTTCCAACATCATCTTTTCATATCTTGATTGAAGTTGTTAACGCCTGGCCTTCTGACGACTTCTTTGTTCGTACTGTTTTCATCTCAACGGATGACAACAACCTTCAAATCCTCTTAGTCGACTTCCAATCTTACGCTTCGTTCTCCTTGTTTCTGCTGCATATAAGAGTATGGATCGCACATTTGACTTGTAACTTCTAAGCTTGGTGCTGAGATGGTGAACAGCTTGAACACCAAATGTTTCTAAATTTATTGAATGTCTGGGCTGACCTATTCTTGTAGAAACCACTCTCTCAATGTCACTATTTGATGAAATATAGCTTCCCAGGTATTTCAAGTGATCCACTTCTAGTCCCAGCCGAGATAGCTCAGTGGTTAGTGAACTGGACTACCACGGACAAGGGGTAGGGTTCGATCCCAACCGACGGTTTCCGGGTTCACCCAGCTCAGTACCCAATGGGTACCGGATTTTTTTTTTGAGAAAGTAAAGCAGCACGGGCGTAATACTGACCACATTGCCCAAAAAATCATGTGCCGAAGGTCTGTAAAATATAGGGTCACTAACACCATATTTCCCTATACGCCACTTGGCGTGACGGGGGTACTTGACTTTTTTACTTACTTCTAGTCCCACTCCCTGAATGTAACTTTCTTTGTACTTCTGGCATTTACCCGCATAATTGTTGTTTTCTCTGCATGTATTTTCAGTCATACTGTGAGAGCGAACAGATCTCCTATGTTTATAGACTACAACTTCAATACCAACAGCATCCCTCACAACCGCTAGTCACCTGCCTACTAAATATCTCAATCGGAAATGTAGTACAATAAACTATAAAGAAGATCTAAAAATAAAATAACACCCACTGCCCTCCCCTTCCATATGTTCTATTTTAATTATATTTACCCTCTTAGTGTCGGGTTTCCCTAAAGCCGGACTAAATAGTGTAGGATTAGGGAGAGCTTGTTCCAGTGTTGCGTTATTTTAATTTGGATCAGGCTCAAGTAGGTCACACAGGGTTTTCCCCAGAAATTAGAAGCACCGTTTTTTTTTTAAATAGAGAATATGTAAGTGAAATAAATAGTAGCTGAAGTTAGATTGACACATGGCACTGCATGGCATCGCTGGTTCATAAACACATGGCACTGCATGGCATCGCTGGTTCATAAACACATGGCACTGCATGGCATCGCTGGTTCATAAACACATGGCACTGCATGGCATCGCTGGTTCATAAACACATGGCACTGCATGGCATCGCTGGTTCATAAACACATGGCACTGCGTGGCATCGCTGGTTCATAAACACATGGCACTGCGTGGCATCGCTGGTTCATAAACACATGGCACTGCATGGCATCGCTGGTTCATAAACACATGGAACACATGGCCCCGCCACAATTAATGGTATCGCTGGTTTATAAACACATGGCACTGCATGGCATCGCTGGTTCATAAACACATGGCACTGCATGGCATCGCTGGTTCATAAACACATAGAACACATGGTCCGTCAAAATTAATGGCATTGCTGGTTTATAAACACATGGAACATATGGCCCCGCCACAATTAATGGCATCGCTGGTTTATAAACACATAGAACACATGGTCCGCCACAATTAATGGCATCGCTGGTTTATAAACACATGGCCCCGTCACAATTAATGGCATCGCTGGTTTATAAACACATGGCCCCGTCACAATTAATGGTATCGCTGGTTTATAAACACATGGCCCCGTCACAATTAATGGCATCGCTGGTTTATAAACACATAGAACACATGGTCCGCCACAATTAATGGCATCGCTGGTTTATAAACACATAGAACACTTGGCCCCGCCACAATTAATGGCATCGCTGGTTTATAAACACATGGCCCCGTCACAATTAATGGCATCGCTGGTTTATAAACACATAGAACACATGGTCCGCCACAATTAATGGCATTGCTGGTTTATAAACACTTGGCCCCGCCACAATTAATGGCATCGCTGGTTTATAAAACACATGGCCCCGTCACAATTAATGGCATCGCTGGTTTATAAACACATGGTACACATGGCCCCGCCACAATTAATGGCATTGCTGGTTTATAAACACATGGAACACATGGCCACGCCACAATTAATGGCATTGCTGGTTTATAAACACATGGAACACATGGCTCCGCCACAATTAATGACACCGCTGGCTCATAACACGTGGCACTACCACAATGAATGACACCGCTGGTTCATAAACACGTGGCACTACCACAATGAATGACACCAATGGTTCATAAACACATGGAACTACCACAATGATTGACACCGCTGGTTCATACACACATGGAACTACCACAATGAATGGCATTGCTGGTTCATAAACACATGGAACTACCACAATGAATGACACCGCTGGTTCATAAACACATGGAACTACCACAATGAATGACACCACTGGTTCATAAACACATGGAACTACCACAATGAATGACACCACTGGTTCATAAACACATGGAACTACCACAATGAATGACACCAATGGTTCATAAACACATGGAACTACCACAATGAATGACACCACTGGTTCATAAACACATGGAACTACCACAATGAATGACACCACTGGTTCATAAACACATGGAACTACCACAATGAATGACACCACTGGTTCATAAACACATGGAACTACCACAATGAATGACACCACTGGTTCATAAACACATGGAACACCACAATGAATGACACCGCTGGTTCATAAACACATGGAACTACCACAATGAATGACACCCTGGTTCATAAACACATGGAACTACCACAATGAATGACACCAATGGTTCATAAACACATGGAACTACCACAATGAATGACACCGCTGGTTCATAAACACATGGAACTACCACAATGAATGACACCGCTGGTTCATAAACACATGGAACTACCACAATGAATGACACCGCTGGTTCATAAACACATGGGTCTGAATTAGTCCACATGTCATTGATTCTCAAAGTGGTGGATGGTGAGGGATCATCCAAATTATTGGACTCATCATCATCATCACGTACCATGTCTGTTGGCGTAGGTGATCACATCCCTCCACAACTTTCGATCTCGACAGTTATTTATCATTTCTGTTGTTGACCTTCTGCCAAGCCATTCTATTAAGCTGTTTTGGTATCTTTTCTCTTTTCTTTCCTCTATCTCTTCGTCCCTCAATTTTCTCAGTTGTCATAATATATTCCAGCCGTTCCCTTCTCATTGCCTGGCCAAATAAAATGATGATTGTTTCTTAAAATATTGGAAATTAGCTCTCTTTTTGCTTAGGCCTCTTTCAGAACGTTTTCATTACTCTTCTTAGCTGTCCATGGTATTCTCAACATTATTCTGTAAAACCACATTTCTACAGCCTCAAGTGATTTTCTTTGGTATGGGCCTAAGTATAATTAAATAAGGAAGGGAGCCCCCCCCCCCCCCTATTTTGAAGGTAACAAAATTTTGAAGTTAAATTCGAAAGAATCGTTATTCCTGAACTTGAGCGATGCTTCTACGTTCGAATTGCGCATGCGCAGTGATAACATGCTACCGTTTTCACGGACTTTTGTTAATGATACTATAGTTCATTTGCTGATTTGTGCCTTCCACGAAGAAATTATTACACATTCATGGTGATTAAAACTGTATCCTTAAAAATTTAATTTAAAAAAAAAAAAAATAAAAACAGAAAGCAAATGAAAACGTATAGCATGGAATAAATTCTGGACTAGTGTAGAAATAAGAAAAAAATTAATAGATTCAATCGCAACAACGCTTCTGAAATCAACGGACACATGCCACGTCTCCACTGGTGTACAAACAAGAAGATATCACTAACGGTGGTAAAACGGGCACTCAACAACACAATCTTCATTCCAACGTTGTGCAGTCAAAGCCTGAACATAACGCTAGACTCAAGAATGATCAGAAGAAGAAAAAAAACCACAACTGAAATTAAATGTGTTAGACGCATGACAGGAAACAGCCTAAGAGATAAGATTAGAAACGAATAAACTAGGGGAAAATAGTAAAGAATGATCACCGCCGCCGAATGCATAAAAAAAAAGCCGAGATAAAATGGGTTGGCCACGTGATAAGACATAATGACATAAGAGAAAACACGAGGAACCTTCAATACTAGAACACCAGGGTCAAGAAAACGATGGAGTGATGGAATATTAGAAACACTCGGTAGAATAACAGGATGGAGTGATAAAACATTAGAAACGCTCGGTAGAATAACGTGATGGAACATTATAAACACTCAGTAGAATAACAGGATGGAGTGATGGAACATTAGAAACACTCAGTAGAATAACAGGATGGAGTGATGGGACATTAGAAACACTCAGTAGAATAACAGGATGGAGTGATGGGACATTAGAAACACTCGGTAGAATAACAGGATGGAGTGATGGAACATTAGAAACACTCAGTAGAATAACAGGATGGAGTGATGGGACATTAGAAACACTCAGTAGAATAACAGGATGGAGTGATGGGACATTAGAAACACTCGGTAGAATAACAGGATGGAGTGATGGAACATTAGAAACACTCGGTAGAATAACCGGATGGAGTGATGGAATATTAGAAACACTCGTAGAATAACCGGAGATACAAATAGAAGAAAGTCTGCAAACTGTATTTCCTTCCCATCGACGCTGAAAGGCAAATGAGGAAAGATTTTTTTTATACAAGTTATGGCTGATGTTCTCCTTATAACGTCAGGTCTTCCAACTTCGCCAAGTAAAACTCAGGTACTCATTTTCAAAGGCTATGTGAAGCCCGAAAAGTCGCGTATGTCTGGAAAAAAAAATAAATGCATCCGCATCTGGCAACTGAACGACCCGTTCTCTCTGGTTAGTAACTTACACACTAGCCATTAGCCACTGAGACATCAGTATAAAAACAAATTACACTGTACCAATTTTCAGGTGCTGGGTAATAACCAAGTGGTGTCGACGTTAAATTCATATTTGAGAATTGATCCCTGACCTATTTCGTCCGTACACGCTGGGACGTATTATGAACTAACAAGTTACTCTCAAGACCAACAACGCAATGTGAAAAAAAAAAAAAAAAATAAAAAAAAAACCCGCGCACTCAAAGTAAGAGCATACCAAAGACGTGGTGGAAAAAAAAATATTCTCTTGGAATTCCCGACCCTCGCAGAATTTAAACCCTCGTTACATGGTTCAGTAAACAGCGGTCGTGTTGTATGTACTCTCGCTCCGTGACGTCATTAGTAATGACGGGTGTTTAATTCAGAAACTGGTGTGTCTTGGGCTGCCTTGGCTGCTGTTTCTTACATCTGCAGAGACGGCCCTATGGTTGCTGGATCCCCGGGCAAGCTCACCTTCGGCGCCTTTAAAACATTTTATTTATTATTTTTACCATTATCATCATCATCATCGAGTGCAGTCTCCGCATCGAAGGTTGACTACCATGGAGCGCCATTCTGCTCTGTCTCTTGTTATGATAGTATATGTTGTATTAGGCTGACTTGTCTATCTTTTGATGTTACTCGTCCATGTTAGTCTTGGTCTACCTCTGCCTCTTTTACCTTGTATTTTCCCCTCCAGGATTACTTTTAGTAGGCTGTTGTGTCTTTTAACGTGGCCCAAAAATCTAATTTCTCTTGTTTGAATTGTGTTTAGTAGTTCTCTTTTCACTTTTAGTTGTTTTAAAACTTCGTTTGTTTTCTTTTCTTTCACTCCAATTTTTCCCATTCTTCTATAAATCCACATTTAAAAGGCTTCAATTTTCTGCTCCTTTTTTTTTTTTTGGTGTGTCTAATGTCCATGTTTCTGCACCATACAGGAATGCTGAGGCTATATCACATTTTGCTATTCTGAGTTTTGTTTTAGTTTATTATTTTAACATTTTCTATTTCTGGAAGATGCTTCATGGCGCCCCTAAACACTTGGCGCGCCCTGGGCAACTGCACGAGTTGACGGTACCTTGAGCCGGCCCTGTGTCTACGACAACAAAATCATTTTCAAGCGAGTGAACTTCGTTGTCGACGTCTGCTGATGAAACGTGATCAGAATGATTTCTAAGACAACACAGAACAAGTTTCGACATGTCGACCAATAGCCTTCGACCACGATGACAAGAGAACAGGAAGTTTGATGACTAAGTGGTTTCTGCGCTCGCTTCTTAATTAGAAGGATCAGAGTTGAGTCTCACATGTCGTGGCGACTGCTTGACCAAGCGGCCTTTACCCCTCTGGTTCTATCGTTGCCCCCCGTCATACACCAGCAATGGTACTATGTGTTCCATTCTCATAAGTAGCAGCAGTTTTACGGACCAGCAAGGCTTCCGGGTTGATCCAGCATCTAAAAATGGGTGCCAGAGATTTTCCATAAAGGCGACCTGGCGTGATACCGACCACATCACCCAAAAAATGTGCAGTGGTAACTAACATCATACTCCTCAAACTCAAAGCAAAGTAAGTAATGACTAACTAGCATTGGTTTTGTTTTGTTTGCAGAGATAGCGTCACTGCAGTCAGCACAAGTCCATATCCGCTCCGCTACTCTTTCCAGGGCAGTGTGCGCAGCGATCGTTCCTGTTACGTGCTGGTTGTAAGTTCAATTAACTAACTACAACCATCAATAATAGTAAGGCTAGAGAGTAGTGAGGGGAATCCCAGAAAATCCCTACAATCATGACGTCCTCAGCTTTGCGACCTATAGACAGCTCACGAAATTGACCCACAACCGCGCCGCTTGCAAAGTTGAAAGCGTCACACTAGTTGGCGTTTTTCCGGGAATTCCCTCTCAGAAAGCTGAAAGCGTCGCATTAATTGGAGGCTTTCTGTGAATTCTCTCAGAAAACTGAAAGTGTCACACTAGTTGGAGGTTTTCCGGGAATCCCCTCTCAGCAGGCCATTATTAAATCTATAGTTTGTTTTGGTAAAAAATAAAGAAGCTGAGAAATGACGTCAGAATATTTTGGAAATGACGTAAAAAACCCAAACACAAAACTGTATTATCTCAAGTAGATTAAAGTCGGAAAGCGTCCTATGATATCGCCTTTCATCTTAAAGCAGTTTATTGCTGTAGATTTAACTTCTCCACGTACAAGGGGAAAACCCAGTCTATAATTAGATAAGAGAAATATACTATATAACGATCACTAACATATTTCGTCAGAAGTTTAGAAAGTGAGAAGATAACGCAGGTGAGGATATTAACGATAACCATAATCCAGCGATGATCAAACTCCTAAATCTAATTAAAGAGAAGTCAACTACAAAAATAAAGTCTCGAATGCATCATTAAATACAAGAGACATGGGTAAACAAAAAAACAACAACTTTCGTTACGGTTTTCATCAGATCTTTAGGGTGCGCCGGGGGGTTTCCCATATGTGTGGAGAATAATTGTCGCATACCTAGTGCAGTCGCCGCGAGGAGTTCGGGGCCAGTTGTTTTTTTACGCCCAATCCTGCCTAAAAATTTTTTTTTTAATTTTAAAATAAGCTACCGTGAATGAAGTCCATATTCAGTGATTTTTTGAATGAAGAAAAATGTGACAGTTGAAGCTGCAACAAGAATAGAAAAGGCAAGCCTTCGTTGCACTAGGAAACATATAGACTTTCACAGAAATTACACTAATAACAATTATCAACTCCAATGTTATATCAATCTTATTATTTATATAGCTGTGAAACATGGAAAACAATAAAAATGACAATCACGAAGATACAAGCCTTCATTAATGGATGCTTGCGCAGAATAAAAGGATGGAAATGGCAGGACAAAATCACTAACGAAGAATTACGGGAAATTACCAGTAGACAAAGAGATACAACTACATGTATATAGATGGCGCTAGATAGGACACACTGTGATAGTCAAATGAGAATTATACACAACAGGGCCCTTTTTTGAATCCCCATGGGAAGAGATAACAAGAAAAACCAAAATATTCTTGGAGAAGGCAGGTAGTAGCAAAGATGAAGATGATGGGACAGACATGGAATGATCTTAAAAGAATGGTAAGAAAGAGAACGGCCTTGAAAGTGTTTGTTAAACACCTATGCTCCACAGGGAGTTCAAAGGAAGAAGTAGAAGAATATAGAGCGCTCAGCACCAACTCGGTGCACAGGAAATTAAGGATATACAAGATTACAGGAAATTAAGGATATACAAGATTACAGGAAATTAAGGATATACAAGATTACAGGAATTAAGGATATACAAGATTACAGGAAATTAAGGATATACAAGATTACAGGAAATTAAGGATATACAAGATTACAGGAATTAAGGATATACAAGATTACAGGAAATTAAGGATATACAAGATTACAGGAAATTAAGGATATACACGATTACGGGAAATTAAGGATATACAAGATTACAGAAAATTAAGGATATACAAGATTACAGGAAATTAAGGATATACAAGATTACAGGAAATTAAGGATATACAAGATTACAGGAAAATAAGGATATACAAGATTACAGGAAATTAAGGATATACAAGATTACAGGAAATTAAGGATATACATGGTTACAGGAAATTAAGGATATACAAGATTACAGGAAATTAAGGATATACAAGATTACAGTAATTAAGGATATACACGGTTACAGGAAATTAAGGATATACAAGATTACAGGAAATTAAGGATATACAAGATTACAGGAAATTAAGGATATACAAGATTACAGTAATTAAGGATATACACGGTTACAGGAAATTAAGGATATACAAGATTACAGGAAATTAAGGATATACAAGATTACAGGAAATTAAGGATATACAAGATTACAGGAAATTAAGGATATACAAGGTTACAGGAATTAAGGATATACAAGATTACAGGAAATTAAGGATATACAAGATTACAGGAAATTAAGGATATACAAGATTACAGGAAATTAAGGATATACAAGGTTACAGGAAAACCAATGGACAATGGATTTGAACTATGTCTGCCAATCTGATAAACGATAGTGTACAAAATGGGGTTTTTCCAACAATTCCATCTATAACCAACAAAAGAGGTAAGCATACCTAATCTGTAATCAATAAAAGAGGTAAGCATACATCATCTGTAACCAACAAAAGAAGGTAAGCATACCTCATCTCTAATCAACAAAAGAAGGTAAGCATACCTCATCTGTAATCAACAAAAGAAGGTAAGCATACCTCATCTCTAATCAACAAAAGAAGGTAAGCATACCTCATCTGTAAACAACAAAAGAAGGTAAGCATAACTCATCTCTAATCAACAAAAGAAGGTAAGCATACCTCAGCTCTAATCAACAAAAGAAGGTAAGCATACCTCATATCTAATCAACAAAAGAAGGTAAGCATACATCATCTGTAATCAACAAAAGAATGTAAGCATACCTCATCTATAACCAACAAAAGAGGTAAGCATACCTCACCTGTAATTAATAAAAGAGGTAAGCATACTCATCTCTAATCAACAAAAGAAGGTAAGCATACCTTATCTGTAATCAATAAAAGAAGGTAAGCATACCTCATCTCTAATCAACAAAAGAAGGTAAGCATACCTCATCTCTAATCAACAAAAGAAGGTAAGCATACCTTATCTTTAATCAACAAAAGAAGGTAAGTATACCTCATCTCTAATCAACAAATGAAGGTAAGCATACTTCATTTCTATTCAACAAAAGAAGGTAAGCATACCTTATCTATAATCAACAAAAGAAGGTAAGTATACCTCATCTCTAATCAACAAGAGGTAAATATTTCTCATCTCTAATCAACAAAAGAAGGTAAGCATGCCTAACTATAATCAAAAAAGGAAGGTAAATATACCTCAACTATACTCAATAAAAGAAGGTAAGCATACTTCAACTATAACCAAGAAAAAAAGGTAAGCATACTTCAACTATAACCAAGAAAAGAAGGTAAGCATACTTCAACTATAACCAAGAAAAGAAGGTAATCATACTTCAACTATAACCAAGAAAAGAAGGTAAGCATACCTCAACTATACTCAATAAAAGAAGGTAAGCATACTTCAACTATAACCAAGAAAAGAAGGTAAGCATACTTCAACTATAACCAAGAAAAGAAGGTAAGCATACTTCAACTATAACCAAGAAAAGAAGGTAAGCATACTTCAACTATAACCAAGAAAAGAAGGTAAGTATACTTCAACTATAACCAAGAAAAGAAGGTAAGTATACTTCAACTATAACCAAGAAAAGAAGGTAAGCATACTTCAACTATAACCAAGAAAAGAAGGTAAGCATACTTCAACTATAACCAAGAAAAGAAGGTAAGTATACTTCAACTATAACCAAGAAAAGAAGGTAAGCATACTTCAACTATAACCAAGAAAAGAAGTGGGTGCGTACATGAAAGACGGAACGCGGACAAGAAAATAGTCATATCAGACGACCGGAAGTGTGTCGATAAAATCAAATATTTTGTGACAGCCATTTAACACACGCCAGAGTCTTCAAACGTGAAAGCTGATTCGGGAAACGCTGCAGGGCTTGACGACCTACAGATAGGGATGATAATAGACGCGGGTGTTTGCTCGATGTGTGCAGCATCAACACACACGTTTAGCCTGGATGGCAATATGGGCTTTCAGAAGGAAAAAAAAAAGCAAGCACCCAAAATTATTTAATTATCATCAGGCGCCATGCCGGTTGAGGTAGGCAATTATCTCTCGCCACTATGTGCCGAAGGTCTGTAAAATCTATGGTCACTAACACCATATTCCCTATACGCAACTTGGCGTGACGGGGGTACTTCACTTACTTTTTTTTTTTTTTTTTTTTTTTTTTTTTTACTTCTCTCGGTCCTTCATACATGTCATAATTTCAGTCGGTGATCTTTTCACAGCTATTTGATTTCATCCAAAAGTGGTATTTTTAGTTCTAATCTTAAAGAGTTTGCATAGTTTATGATTAAATGTGTCTGGAGCTATAGTACACTGCCTTCATTCTTAAAACTGAACTGATATTTCGTGAAAGAGGTTCCAATTTGACACAAAACGCATTAAAACAAAAAATAATAAAAACTAAATAAATATTTGTCTATAAATGATATATTAGTAGAATAGTGCTTCTACCTCAAATCTCACACTTGTGGGGGTATGCACAAATTACATTTTAAAATCACAACAGTTTTTAAATGTTACGATACAGCTTCGTCTAATGAATGTGAATGTATAATAGAACAAGTATGTGTGTGTGTGTTTTTTCTTCCTGGAGAGACGCACATTAGATAATCAACACAAGTCATCATCATCATGTACCCTGCCGGTTGGCGTAGGCGATCATGTCCCTCCACAATCTTCTATCTACAGTGCATCGTATCAGTTCTGTTGTTGAATGTTTTCCATGCCATGACACCAAGCTATCCAGTATTTTCTCTCTTTGTCGTCCGCGATCTCTCTTTCCTTTTATTTTGCCAGTTGTAACCAAGTATTCCAATTTTCCTCTTCTCATGATGTGCCCAAAAAATGTTGATTGCTTCTTTCTGATGTTTTTTAAGAGCTCCCTTTTTGTGTTGGCCTCTTTGAGAACTTCCTCATTGGTCTTTTTATCTGTCCAGGGAACTTTCAACATTCTTCTGAGAAATCCCATCTATGTGGCCTCGTCTTTTCATTTGTTTGTCTACTGTCCATGATTCGCTTCCATAGGTCAGAATTGGTTCTATATAGCACCGATGAACTCTCTTTCTCATTTTTATTGACATAGATTTGTTGCATAAGATATTTTTTCATTTTCTGAAATGCTATTTTGGCCTGAGCTATTCTGCTTTTTATTTCTGTGGTGCATCTCCCATCTGATGTTATTATTGTGCCCAAGTATTTGAAACGTTGTACTTGTTTCAGGTTTGTCCCGTTTATTTTTATGCTGCATGATGGTGATGATTGTTGCTTCGATATGACCATTACTTCTGTTTTCTTACTATTCAGACTGAGATCTTTCTTGTTGCTTTCTTTTACTATTATGTCTATCATTTCTTGTTAACACAAGTACCAGTGACAAACAACTATGCTTATTAAGCCATTTAGATAAGCTGCTCCATATTGTTTCTCTTGGTTTTCCTCTGCTCTTATTTCCATTCATTCTGTCTGTTGTTATTCTATTCTCGATGCCTTATTTTCGCATGACATGTCCAATAAATGTAGATTGTCTCTTCATTATAGTTGTGATATTTCTGGTTCTTCCAGCTCGTTTTGAAATATTCTTCACTGTGTTGCTATACATGGAAATGGCAGCATTACGTGACAACAGCGCTATTGTACGGCGCACACACAAGTCGACGGGTCGTCCTCATTGTTCGTTAGTGCTCACATCTCCTCCCAAGTATATCCTTCAGTGTGTGGAGACTGATGGCTCCAGTTCTGTGTTGATTGTACGTTGCTTGTTAACGACAAAACTGCAACAACTGCAACTTTCGGCGCGATACATCCGTCTTTGTAGATTTACACAACAATTTTGCCTGCCAATCAGCCTTTTGGTTCTACTCTTTTGAACTGTAACTGCCAAGAGTTCTTTAACGTGCGTACATGCACACGAGACCTCCAGCTTTTTTGTCGTTATCGGAAGGACCTAGCCACCGGATGCTATTTCCCACAGACATGAGGAGGCTTCAGGTACAGAAGAAAACACGGATCTGAACAATTTCCACCTCTTTTGGATGAATTCGAACCCCCGCCCCTTCCTGTGAAGAGGCCGACGACTATACCAGCCAGTTCCCATACGGGGTTTAGTATAATGAGTACAGTTTAAATATTACACAGTAGCTTATGTTTGTTTCTTCCCTCTCTCCCTTCCTTCTTTCTTTCTTTTCACTTCCTCTGCACCCGTTCGAGTGTCAAGGGAGATACAAAGTTCTGGTTCTCGCCATTTTTGGTGTCTGGTCGGGTAATTTTACCTGCTACTGTATGCAGTAAACAGTACAACCTGTGGCTGCCCTGCTGCCTTGCAGGTAAGCTCGGTAGAGTAAAAGGTTAAGGGAGGGTACCCCGAAGTAAAACAACCTCACTGCCTTGTGGGTGAGACTTTTTAGTCAAAAGTTAGCGGAGCCAATCGTAAACAAACCGACGGAAGGCAACAGAAAACCACCGTCGTAACTTCTTTGCACAGTCATGAATCGCCACAACAATACGATCATCGCTCAATAAGCCTCATGAGTCACGTGGCTAAGATATTACTAAGAATCATCATGCGAAGAGTGCCAAACAAAATCAGTCCAGAAATTAGCGATGAACAGTGTGGTTTTGTTGGAGGTAAAGGAACAAGCAATGCCATTTATATCATAAGAACTTTAGTAGAAAGAGCCATAGAGGTGAAAACAGATCTATACCTATGTTTCATAGATTATACCAAAGCATGACAAAGTAAAGCACCAAGAAATAATCAAAATTTTAGAAAGCATAAACGTAGACAGCAAAGATCACAGAATTATAAAGAACATGGACTGGCAACAAACAGCGGCCATAAGAACTGGAAACCAATTGGGAATGTTTCAACAAATAAAACAGGGTGTTAGACAAGGTTGTGTACTGTCACCAGATTTGTTTAATATTTATAGTGAGATTATTGTAAGATCCATTAGGGGCATGCCTGGAATAATAATTGGAGGTCATAATATAAATAATCTAAGGTATGCTGATGATACAGTCTTAATCGCTAAGAGTGAAAATAAGTTACAAGAAATGTTGGACATTATAGTGAAAGAAAGTAAAAATAAAGGACTCAGCCTTAATAGCAAAAAGACAGAGGTAATGGTAACAACAAAGAAAAAGCCATCACTTCAGTACAAAATAAAGACAAGTGGAACAATATTAAAACAGGTAAATTAATTTAAATATTTGTGAACTTTGTTAACCTCAGATAGAAGATGTACAATAGAGGTGAGATGTACAAAAGAGGTGAGATGCAGAATAGCTCAGGCCAAATCAGCTTTCCAAAAAATGAGGAAGATACTATGCAATCCATTTTTGACAATAGAAACAAGAAAAAAGAGTTCTTAAATGTTATGTAGAGCCAGTTTTAATATATGGATGTGAATCATGGACAATAGGACAACAGACACGAAAATCACTGGATTCTGTAGAAATGTGGTTTTACAAAAGAATGTTGAGAATACCATGGACAGCTAAGAAGAGTAATGAAAACGTTCTGAAAGAAGTCAAAGCAAAAAGAGAGTTAATTTCCAATATTATGAAGAAACAATCATCATTTTTTGGCTCCTGTAATGTGAAGAGAACAGCTGGAATATATTGTAACAACTGGAATAATTGAGGGACGAAGAGATAGAGGGAAGCAAAGAGAAAAAATACACGACAGCTTAATAGAATGGCTTGGCAGAAGGTCAACAACAGAAATGATACATAACTGTCGAGATCGAAAGTTGTGGAGAGACATGATTACCTACGCCGGCAGGCACGGTACTTGATGATGATGAATACATGTTTGATGTTTGTTTTATAGAAAACTATAAGGTTGAAGTTTAAACAAAATTGCATGCCTCATGTTTGTTTTATAAAAATTACATGCCTCATGTTTGTTTTAAAAAAAATTGCATGCCTCATGTTTGTTTTATATAAAATTACATGTTTGTTGTTTTTTTTTAAATAAAAAAAACTACATATTTGATGTTTGTCTTATAGAAAACTACACGTTTGTTGTTTGAATTGTAACGAAATTCTCCATTTAGAATTCGCTTCCTTCTAGAACAAACGAGCCCTATCTCTGACAGAGTCTCCTTCCATCTGCAGGTCAGTCTCTCCTTCAGAGAACGTGCCTCAATGGCGGTGAGTTAGCGAGAGTTACTCGGGTTACCACGATTCAGACAAAACGAGCGTTAGCCGAGAGATCAAACTAAGTTGAGAGAGCTAGATCAGAGGCGAGCTGTGTGTGAATAAAGAAACAAGAAGTTTAGACAAATAAGAGACAAGTGTCTTCTACTCCCAGCACAGACTCAGGAATTCTGAAATGGAATACAATCTACAGTAGCACGTTTGATTCAGTCCTCTCTCTCTCTCTCTTTCATGAACCGCTGTTTGTGCCGATACTGCTTGTCTCAGTCTGAAAGTGGTAGTTTAGTTATCATTACCACCCATTTGTAGCATTTATGGAATATCAGCCTTCTTGGGTGTTTGTTTAGCTCATCATGACCTAACTTCTAGGTAAATTCAGGTGGGACTGCTTTGTCTCGAGGCAAGACGCCAACACAAAACTTAGGCTATCCAATCAAATGTACTATCAACCCTCACGTATGCGTGTGAAAGCTGGAAAACAACAAGAGACATAGAAACAAATTTGAACGCATTCGAAAATAAATGTCTAAGGAAAATACTTGGTATAGCGTGGAACGAATTCAAAACAAACGAGGAAATTAGAGAAATCGCCAATCGGCCACTAATATCTTCAGTAATCAAGAAAAGACGATGGTCATATGGTGGACATAAGATGAGAAGAGATAATAATCGAATAGCAAAGCAAGCCCTCATATGGGAAACAACAGGTAAGAGGAAAAAAGGCCGACCAGAGAGACAATGAGAAGAACATTGCTCAGAGAGGCAAGAGCAGAAGGAATCGGCTTCCTCAAAGAGATAGAGCTACATTGTTACTCCTCTATAATATGTCCTCTCAGTATACTACATAATGTAACCATTGTTACTCCTCTATAATGTGTCCTCTCAGTATACTACATAATGTAACCATTGTTACTCCTCTATAATATGCCATCTCATGCATATTATATTGCGGGAGCAGATTACGCATTTCTTTGGAGGCCTCGGTAGCCTAGTTGGGAAAACCACCCGACTGGACTACCGACGTTCGGACAACCCGTGTTCGATTCCCGCTGGGAGCAGTGTGAGTTGTACTCGTGGTTGGAAAAAAAAAATACCCCCACGGTCGACCCAGCCGTAGGCAGAAATGGGTACCAGGGGAGTTAACCAGGGAAGGTGAGGAATGTCGCTTCGCATCTGAGTTTCGATGCTTGAGGCGACACTATACAGAAATATCCGAACATTTCTGGATAGGCGGCCGAACACATATGGGTGGAAACTCTCGTGCTAAGACGCCGGTTCAAGTCTCGTACTTTACCTTTACCTTAGTATGTCCTCTCAGTATTTCTACATAATGTAACCATTGTTACTCCTCTATAATATGTCCTCTCAGTAAACTACATTCCCCACATTCTACATACACATAATCTATGTGAGTGGTCTCAGCTTGTCACGCACCACAACAACGTACAGATTCATTAGTTTTAAAATCCTTCTGTCTTCCTCAACTATCTTTCAGCGTCGAGAGGAGATATCATCTGGGTTCTTTCTTCTCTTCTGTTGGCCTCTGCTGCTGTTAAATTACCTAGTGTTTCTAATATTCCATCAATCTATCTTTTGCTCTTCTGTTCGCCTCTTCTCTCGTGATGTTATGTTTCATTGTGTTTCTAATATTCCATCAATCTATCTTTTGCTCTTCTGTTCGCCTCTTCTCTCCTGATGTTATGTTTCATAGTGTTTCTAATATTCCATCAATTAATCTTCTTTTTTTGCAGCGTTTATTAAAGGCTCGTTGTGTTGTGTTTTGGATTTTCTGTCTTATCAGTGGCCAAATCATTTAAATCAATGATTTAATTAAATGGATGAATGTTTAACAGATGAATGTTTAACAGATGGATGTTTAATAGATGAATGTTTAACAGATGAATGTTTAACAGATGAACCACACCAACATATTTGACAACTACAAGCGTTGAAGTATTTCATTTTTAACCACAAAAACAAAATATTTTTAAACAATCTTCTCCAACATTACTGTCCTCTCATTAATTTGTTTAAAATATATCACAAATCTAGGGAGCCGCGATAGCTCAGTGGTTAGTGAACTGGACTACAAAGGACAAGAGGTAGGGTTCGATCCCAACCGACGGATTCCAGGTTCACCCAGCCGTAAATGGGTACCGGATTTTTGTGGGAAAGTAAAGCGGCACGGGCGTAATACCGACAACATTACCCTAAAAATCATGTGCCGAAGGTCTGTAATATATGTATGGTCACTAACACCATATTCCCTATACGCCACTTGTCGTGACGGGGCTCTACTTTTCTTTTTTTTATATATCATAAATCTCCCTCAACATCACTCTCGTCTCATTAATTTGTTTAATTTAACTATAAATCTCCCACAACATCACTCTCGTCTCATTAATTTGTAACTGACATTATAAATCTCCCTCAACATCACTCTCGTCTCATTAATTTGTAACTGACATTATAAATCTCCCTCAACATCCCTCTCGTCTCATTAATTTGTAAATGACATTATAAATCTCCCTCAACATCACTCTCGTCTCATTAATTTGTAACTGACATTATAGATCTCCCCCACTGTAACCATCTTCTCATTAACTTGTCTGACTCATATTTAATAAATAGCCTCTCGTTTTCTGTTTAAAGTGCTGGCTAGGCACCTAAAATAAGGCACAGAAAAGTACAGGAAGAAAGACTCCCTGTGTGGCCAGTGAATCTGTCGGCACGTATGTATCAGAAATAGTGAGATTAACATGTCCAGGGACCGAGAGGCAGGCGAGGGGAACACAAAACAAGTCGTTGTTTGCTGTGTTCAAATAAGTTGCCTGTTAACGGAACATGCTGACACTCCTGCGTTTTTTTTTAACTTTTTGCCCCAATGACCTTTGAGATTTGGCTTCAACTTTTGATAAATGGCTCATTCTTGATAAATGACATTTCACCTGGCCCAATTCAATCCGAGCATTTCAAATTACAGCAGGCACTAACCAGACTGTAGGTTATATGGGGTATGTTTTTTTGCTTTATAGAAGTTTGGGAGTGGAGGAGTGGGGGTGTGAAATCATACACATCGTCATCAGGTGCCATGCCGGTTGACGTAGGCGACCATCTCTCTCCCACCTTTCAGCTCCCTGTGGAGCATAGGTCTTCAACAAACACTTTCCAAGTCGTTCAGTTTCTCACCATTCTTTTAAGCTCATTCCATGCATTCCCCATCATCTTCATCTCTGCTTCTATATGTCTTCTCCAAGAATTCTTTGGTCTTCCTCTTTGCCTTTTCCCCTGGGGATTCCAAAAGGGCCTGTTGTGTAATACTCTCAGTTGGCTTCCGCAGTGTGTGTCCTTTCCAGCACCATCGTCTTCGCTGTAACTCTTTATCCACTGGTATTTGACTGGTACATTTCCATAATTATATGTTAGTGAATTTGTCCTGCCATTTCCATCCTTTTATTCTGCATAAGCATCCATTAATGAAAGTATGTATCTTCATGATTGTCAATTTTGTTGTTCTCCATGTTTCACAACCATATAATAGGACTGACATAACATTGGAGTTGAAAATTTGTATTTGTGTATTTAGCTAATTTCGTCACTTCATGCATGTCATAATTTCAGCCCATTTTCTTTTATTATATTCTGGACAGTAGACAAACAAATGAAAAGATGATTAGAGGTAACAGAGATGGGATTTTTCAGAAGAATGATAAAAATTCCTTCGACAGCTAAAAAGACAAACGAAGACTTTCTCAAAGAGGCCAAAACAAAAAAAGAGCTCCTAAAAAACATCAGAAAGAAACATTCGGGTACATCATGAGAACAGGAAAGATGGAGTACTTGGTTACAACTGGCAAAATAAAAGGAAAGCGACGTCGTGGACGACAAAGAGAGACGATAATGGATAGCTTGGTGTCATGGCACTGAAAACAGTTAACAATAGATTTGATACAATGCACTGTGAACAGTTAACAATAGATTTGATACAATGCACTGTGAACAGTTAACAATAGATTTGATACAATGCACTGTGAACAGTTAACAATAGATTTGATACAATGCACTGTGAACAGTTAACAATAGATTTGATACAATGCACTGTGGACAGTTAACAATAGATTTGATACAATGCACTGTGAACAGTTAACAATAGATTTGATACAATGCACTGTGAACAGTTAACAATAGATTTGATACAATGCACTGTGAACAGTTAACAATAGATTTGATACAATGCACTGTGGACAGTTAACAATAGATTTGATACAATGCACTGTGAACAGTTAACAATAGATTTGATACAATGCACTGTGAACAGTTAACAATAGATTTGATACAATGCACTGTGAACAGTTAACAATAGATTTGATACAATGCACTGTGAACAGTTAACAATAGATTTGAAACAATGCACTGTAGACAGTTAACAATAGATTTGATGCAATGCACTGTGAACAGTTAACAATAGATTTGATGCAATGCACTGTGAACAGTTAACAATAGATTTGATACAATGCACTGTGAACAGTTAACAATAGATTTGATACAATGCACTGTGGACAGTTAACAATAGATTTGATACAATGCACTGTGAACAGTTAACAATAGATTTGATGCAATGCACTGTGAACAGTTAACAATAGATTTGATACAATGCACTGTGAACAGTTAACAATAGATTTGATGCAATGCACTGTGAACAGTTAACAATAGATTTGATACAATGCACTGTGGAAGTTAACAATAGATTTGATGCAATGCACTGTGAACAGTTAACAATAGATTTGATACAATGCACTGTGGACAGTTAACAATAGATTTGATGCAATGCACTGTGAACAGTTAACAATAGATTTGATACAATGCACTGTGAACAGTTAACAATAGGTTTGATGCAATGCACTGTGAACAGTTAACAATAGGTTTGATACAATGCACTATGAACAGTTAACAATAGGTTTGATACAATGCAATGTGAACAGTTAACAATAGGTTTGATACAATGCAATGTGAACAGTTAACAATAGGTTTGATACAATGCACTGTGAACAGTTAACAATAGGTTTGATACAATGCAATGTGAACAGTTAACAATAGGTTTGATACAATGCAATGTGGACAGTTAACAATAGGTTTGAAACAATGCAATGTGAACAGTTAACAATATGTTTGATACAATGCACTGTGAACAGTTAACAATAGGTTTGATACAATGCACTGTGAACAGTTAACAATAGGTTTGATACAATGCACTGTGAACAGTTAACAATAGGCTTGATACAATGCACTGTGAACAGTTAACCATAGATTTGATACAATGCACTGTGAACAGTTAACAATAGATTTGATACAATGCACCGTGAACAGTTAACAATAGATTTGATGCAATGCACCGTGAACAGTTAACAATAGATTTGATACAATGCACTGTGAACAGTTAACAATAGATTTGATGCAATGCACTGTGAACAGTTAACAATAGATTTGATACAATACACTGTGGACAGTTAACAATAGATTTGATACAATGCACTGTGAACAGTTAACAATAGATTTGATACAATGCACTGTGAACAGTTAACAATAGATTTGATGCAATGCACTGTGAACAGTTAACAATAGATTTGATACAATGCACTGTGAACAGTTAACAATAGGTTTGATACAATGCAATGTGAACAGTTAACAATAGGTTTGATACAATGCAATGTGAACAGTTAACAATAGATTTGATACAATGCACTGTGAACAGTTAACAATAGGTTTGATACAATGCAATGTGAACAGTTAACAATAGATTTGATACAATGCAATGTGAACAGTTAACAATAGGTTTGATACAATGCACTGTGGACAGTTAACAATAGGTTTGATACAATGCAATGTGAACAGTTAACAATAGGTTTGATACAATGCACTGTGGACAGTTAACAATAGGTTTGATACAATGCACTGTGAACAGTTAACAATAGATTTGATACAATGCACTGTGAACAGTTAACAATAGATTTGATACAATGCACTGTGAACAGTTAAAAATAGGTTTGATACAATGCACTGTGAACAGTTAACAATAGATTTGATACAATGCACTGTGAACAGTTAACAATAGATTTGATACAATGCACTGTGAACAGTTAACAATAGATTTGATACAATGCACTGTGAACAGTTAACAACAGATTTGATACAATGCACTGTGAACAGTTAACAATAGATTTGATACAATGCACTGTGGACAGTTAACAATAGATTTGATACAATGCACTGTGAACAGTTAACAATAGATTTGATACAATGCACTGTGGACAGTTAACAATAGATTTGATACAATGCACTGTGAACAGTTAACAATAGATTTGATACAATGCACTGTGAACAGTTAACAATAGATTTGATACAATGCACTGTGAACAGTTAACAATAGGTTTGATACAATGCACTGTGAACAGTTAACAATAGGTTTGATACAATGCACTGTGAACAGTTAACAATAGGTTTGATACAATGCACTGTGGACAGTTAACAATAGATTTGATACAATGCACTGTGAACAGTTAACAATAGATTTGATGCAATGCACTGTGAACAGTTAACAATAGGTTTGATACAATGCACTGTGAACAGTTAACAATAGGTTTGATACAATGCACTGTGAACAGTTAACAATAGGTTTGATACAATGCACTGTGAACAGTTAACAATAGGTTTGATACAATGCACTGTGAACAGTTAACAATAGGTTTGATACAATGCACTGTGAACAGTTAACAATAGATTTGATACAATGCACTGTGAACAGTTAACAATAGATTTGATACAATGCACTGTGAACAGTTAACAATAGGTTTGATACAATGCAATGTGAACAGTTAACAATAGGTTTGATACAATGCACTGTGAACAGTTAACAATAGATTTGATACAATGCACTGTGAACAGTTAACAATAGATTTGATACAATGCACTGTGAACAGTTAACAATAGGTTTGATACAATGCACTGTGGACAGTTAACAATAGATTTGATACAATGCACTGTGAACAGTTAACAATAGATTTGATACAATGCACTGTGAACAGTTAACAATAGATTTGATACAATGCACTGTGAACAGTTAACAATAGGTTTGATACAATGCACTGTGAACAGTTAACAATAGATTTGATACAATGCACTGTGGACAGTTAACAATAGATTTGATACAATGCACTGTGAACAGTTAACAATAGATTTGATACAATGCACTGTGAACAGTTAACAATAGGTTTAATACAATGCAATGTGAACAGTTAACAATAGGTTTGATACAATGCAATGTGAACAGTTAACAATAGATTTGATACAATGCACTGTGAACAGTTAACAATAGATTTGATACAATGCACTGTGAACAGTTAACAATAGGTTTGATACAATGCAAGTGGACAGTTAACAATAGGTTTGATACAATGCACTGTGAACAGTTAACAATAGATTTGATACAATGCACTGTGAACAGTTAACAATAGATTTGATACAATGCACTGTGAACAGTTAACAATAGGTTTGATACAATGCACTGTGAACAGTTAACAATAGGTTTGATACAATGCACTGTGAACAGTTAACAATAGATTTGATACAATGCACTGTGAACAGTTAACAATAGATTTGATACAATGCACTGTGAACAGTTAACAATAGGTTTGATACAATGCACTGTGAACAGTTAACAATAGATTTGATACAATGCACTGTGGACAGTTAACAATAGATTTGATACAATGCACTGTGGACAGTTAACAATAGATTTGATACAATGCACTGTGAACAGTTAACAATAGATTTGATACAATGCACTGTGGACAGTTAACAATAGATTTGATACAATGCACTGTGAACAGTTAACAATAGATTTGATACAATGCACTGTGAACAGTTAACAATAGATTTGATACAATGCACTGTGAACAGTTAACAATAGATTTGATACAATGCACTGTGAACAGTTAACAATAGATTTGATACAATGCACTGTGAACAGTTAACAATAGATTTGATACAATGCACTGTGAACAGTTGTATCCAAAATGGAGGAATTATTTTTCTCCAGCAGCTCAGTGGTTAGTGAACTGGACCACAAAGAACAAGGGGTAGAGTTCGATCACAACCGACGGCTTCCGGGTTCACCCAGCCTTAAAATGGGTACCGGATTTTTTTTCTGGGAAAGTAAATCAGCAAGGGCGTAATACCGACCACATTACCCCAAAAATCATGTGCTGAAGGTCTGTAAAATATAGGGTCACTAACACCATATTTCCCTATACGCCACTTGGCGTGACGGGGGTACTTGACTTTTACTTGGTATAGAACCGTTGATCAGAGGTTTAACAAGCCGCTATCGTAAAAATGATTTTGTTAATGAAACATAGACCTGATACAGAATGTGTCAATTAGCATTAAATTAATAACTGTATAGCAAAGCAAGCCCTCGTGTGGGGAAACAACAGGTAAGAGGAAAAGAGGAAGACCCAGAGAGACACTGAGAAGAACATTGATGAGAGAGGGAAGAGCAGCAAGAATCGGCTCCCTCAATGAGATAGAGCTGCTTGCACAGAACAGAGACAAATGGTGAGATTTGATAAAATATCTTTAAAAGAATTGAAAACTGTTAGAACAAAAATTTAGATACGTGAAGGAGTATCTTTGTCTACGCCCTATGGGCCGGCTACGGCTCGAAAGGTCAATAGATAGATAGATGGGTGGGTTGGGCGGACGGGCAGACGGGCGGACGGGCAGACGGACGGACGGACAGACAGACAGACAGACAGACAGATAGACTGTGGACAGAAAACTTTTGAAAGGACATGATCGCCTACGTAAAACGGTATGGCACATGATGATGATGATCTTTTATTCTCCAATTTATAAGCTGTTCAATATTTTTTCTCTTGGTTTTCCTCTACTCTTCTTCCCATTCTTTTTCCTCCGTTGTTATAGTATTCTCAGTGCCTTCTCTTCGCATGTCAAGCCCAATAAATATAGATTATCTTTTTCTTATAATTTTTATATTTCTAATTTCTCCAGCACATTTTAAACGATCTTATCAGTAATTGTTATTCAGTGAAAGAAACTGGGAGGGTCTGGTTGCAGATCGTAACACATAAGAACAAACATTATAAAACACAACAACATTCCAGGCAGCGCTGGTATCAAAGTTGGAAAGACAAAAGGCACAGGAGAAATGAGACGGGGCCAGACACCACAAATATATCTTGTTTATTCTGCGGCCCGATCTGTCTATCGAATATGGAGAGATGATAGTGAACAATAGTCACTTCACCATGAGAGAAGCTGTTCAGCAAAGCAACATCCCTCATAAGGCACTAATATTTTACCAAACTACTGACTTATCATGATTGTTTGCTACTAACCGTCTGCCTAGACGTCAAAAGCTATATACTAGACTAGAGGCGGGCAGCCTTCGGCCCGCGGGCCAGAACCGGCCCGCCAAGCTATTTTGACCGGCCCTTGTGCTTGATTTGGAAATTACTACATACTTCGTTCCCTGAACTAAAAAAAAAATAAATAAATAAAAAGTAACACATAAATGCTTAACATCGGTAAGCTCTCTATTTATAATTTATAGTTGAATTTTCTCTCTTCTCCCACTTTTGCCTCACCCCTCTCCCTTTCATTCCACTCTATTTTCCCTCCTCCACTCTCCATCACTAATAAGATTTTTACATTAAAATTGCTTGTGAATGCAAATTAGTTATTTTATATAATGACTTCATTTGGGATAGTTTCTGGAGCTCGGCGTCTTCATAGTTTTCGGATCTGGCCCTCCGAAAGTAAAAGGCTGCCATCCCTTGCCATAAACTAACAGTCTATGTCAGCTTGCCAAGGCTTTACTATAATTCAACAAACTGGTCCAGGAAACAAGACTCCTCAGCTTTACTATAATTCAACAAACTGGTCCAGGAGACAAGACTCCTCAGCTTTACTATAATTCAACAAACTGGTCCAGGAGACAAGACTCCTCAGCTTTACTATAATTCAACAAACTGGTCCAGGAAACAAGACTCCTCAGCTTTACTATAATTCAACAAACTGGTCCAGGAGACAAGACTCCTCAGCTTTACTATAATTCAACAAACTGGTCCAGGAAACAAGACTCCTCAGCTTTACTATAATTCAACAAACTGGTCCAGGAAACAAGACTCCTCAGCTTTACTATAATTCAACAAACTGGTCCAGGAGACAAGACTCCTCAGCTTTACTATAATTCAACAAACTGGTCCAGGAGACAAGACTCCTCAGCTTTACTATAATTCAACAAACTGGTCCAGGAGACAAGACTCCTCAGCTTTACTATAATTCAACAAACTGGTCCAGGAGACAAGACTCCTCAGCTTTACTATAATTCAACAAACTGGTCCAGGAGACAAGACTCCTCAGCTTTACTATAATTCAACAAACTGGTCCAGGAGACAAGACTCCTCAGCTTTACTATAATTCAACAAACTGGTCCAGGAGACAAGACTCCTCAGCTTTACTATAATTCAACAAACTGGTCCAGGAGACAAGACTCCTCAGCTTTACTATAATTCAACAAACTGGTCCAGGAGACAAGACTCCTCAGCTTTACTATAATTCAACAAACTGGTCCAGGAAACAAGACTCCTCAGCTTTACTATAATTCAACAAACTGTTCCAGGAAACAAGACTCCTCAGTTTTACAAAGAGAGTAGGGAAAGAAGAGGAAAGGCAAATCCGGTCCCAGATTCAAAGAAGAATTCTGTAAAGAAAAAGGTTCCATCCTCAGCCTTGCTAGGAATATTGGCAACACGATAATAGTGACTATTTTTCCATGACCACGACACATTTCGTTAATGATGTGATCGGATTCACACCCTCCGCCTTTATTTACTACAAAAATATTGGTACCAATTTTTAGATGCGGGGGGAGACAATGGAGTCCTCTTGTCAAACTGAAAAAACAAAATCTGACGCTTCTGAGAATCGAACCTGGACTCTTCTGATCAAGAAGTGAGCACACTAACCACGCAGCCACAGAGGCGAGCACACTAACCACTTAGCTACAGAAGTGAGCACACTAACCACTGTCACAGAAGTGAGCACACTAACCACTCAGTCACAGATGTGAGTACACTAACCACTCAGTCACAGAAGTGAGCACACTAACCACTCAGTCACAGAAGTGAGCACACTAACCACTCAGCCACAGAAGTGAGCACACTAACCACTCAGCCACAGAGGCGAGCACACTAACCACTTAGCTACAGAAGTGAGCACACTAACCACTAAGCCACAGAAGTGAGCACACTAACCACTCAGCCACAGAAGTGAGCACACTAACCACTCAGCCACAGAAGTGAGCACACTAACCACTCAGCCACAGAAGTGAGCACACTAACCACTCAGTCACAGAAGTGAGCACACTAACCACTCAGTCACAGAAGTAAGAACACTAACCACTCAGTCACAGAAGTGAGCACACTAACCACTCAGCCACAGAAGTGAGCACACTAACCACTCAGTCACAGAAGTGAGGACACTAACCACTCAGCCACAGAAGTGAGCACACTAACCACTCAGTCACAGAAGTGAGCACACTAACCACTCAGCCACAGAAGTGAGCACACTAACCACTCAGTCACAGAAGTGAGCACACTAACCACTCAGCCACAGAAGTGAGCACACTAACCACTCAGTCACAGAAGTGAGGACACTAACCACTCAGCCACAGAAGTGAGCACACTAACCACTCAGTCACAGAAGTGAGGACACTAACCACTCAGCCACAGAAGTGAGCACACTAACCACTCAGCCACAGAAGTGAGCACACTAACCACTCAGTCACAGAAGTGAGCACACTAACCACTCAGCCACAGAAGTGAGCACACTAACCACTCAGTCACAGAAGTGAGGACACTAACCACTCAGCCACCAAGGCTCATCATCAAGTACGGGGCCTACTGGCGTAGGTGATCATGTCTCTCCACAACTTTCGATCTCGACAGTTATTTATCATTTCTGTTGTTGACCTTCTGCCAAGCCATTCTCTTAAGCTGTCTAGTATCTTTTTCTCTTTGCTTCCCTCTACCTCTTCGTCCCTCATTTCTCCAGTTGTTACAATATATTCCAGTTGTTTCATCTCTTACATGACCTAAAAATGATGTTTGTTTCTTCCTAATATTGGAAATTAGCTCTCTTTTTGCTTTGGCCTCTTTCAGAATATTTTAATTACTCTTCTTAGCTGTCATCCCAGCACATATTATCTCTCTCAGAATCCCAGCACATATTATCTCTCTCAGACATCCCAGCACATATTATCTCTCTCAGACATCCCAGCACATATTATATCTCTCAGAATCCCAGCACATATTATCTCTCTCAGACATCCCAGCACATATTATCTCTCTCAGACATCCCAGCACATATTATCTCTCTCAGAAATCCCAGCACATATTATCTCTCTCAGAAATCCCAGCACATATTATCTCTCTCAGAAATCCCAGCACATATTATATCTCTCAGAAATCCCAGCACATATTATCTCTCTCAGGAACCCCAGCACATATTATATCTCTCAGACACCCCAGCACATATTATCTCTCTCAGACATCCCAGCACATATTATCTCTCTCAGACACCCCAGCACATATTATCTCTCTCAGACATCCCAGCACATATTATCTCTCTCAGACATCCCAGCACATATTATCTCTCTCAGAAATCCCAGCACATATTATATCTCTCAGACACCCAGCACATATTATCTCTCTCAGACACCCCAGCACATATTATATCTCTCAGACACCCCAGCACATATTATCTCTCTCAGACATCCCAGCACATATTATCTCTCTCAGACATCCCAGCACATATTATCTCTCTCAGACATCACAGCACATATTATCTCTCTCAGACATCACAGCACATATTATCTCTCTCAGACATTCCAGCACATATTATCTCTCTCAGACATCACAGCACATATTATCTCTCTCAGACATCACAGCACATATTATCTCTCTCAGACATTCCAGCACATATTATCTCTCTCAGACATCCCAGCACATATTATCTCTCTCAGACATCACAGCACATATTATCTCTCTCAGACATCCCAGCACATATTATCTCTCTCAGACATCACAGCACATATTATCTCTCTCAGAATCCCAGCACATATTATCTCTCTCAGACATTCCAGCACATATTATCTCTCTCAGACATCCCAGCACATATTATCTCTCTCAGAATCCCAGCACATATTATCTCTCTCAGAATCCCAGCACATATTATCTCTCTCAGACATCCCAGCACATACCATGCCACCGAGGCTACAATTCAGTAAAGTGCTTTTTTTTAAAAAAAAACAAAGGATAAACTAACACATTAGGAGAAGCATTACAAGAAAAGGGGATGAGGAAGTGTCTTACCGGTATAGAGTTGTGTGAGTTGTTGAGATGACTGGTGGCTATCTCGGATGTTGTCGGGCCGGCTGAGGTCAGGTACAGCCGTAAGCTGGAGGCGTGCTCTTTCTGCTCCAGCAGCTGGACGGCGGCATCGAGGTCAGCCTGGCTCCTCAGGGGAATGTAGATCTGATGAGAGAGGAAACATGCAGTTTCCATTTATAGTTAATTTATAGGCAATTTATAGTCAAGGCAATTGTGTCAAAAGTTCATCTATCTCAGTGATTCTCAAACTGTTTTCTTCGCTAATATATTCATATATAGCCACAGCAACTATTGCAGTGATTGTGAAGTTGTGTACTGCAATTACACACACATACACACACACATATATATATATATATATATATATATATATTATATATATATATATATATATATATATATATATATATATAATAGAAATGGTAATTGGACTAAAAATATCAAAGAGAAAAGGTAACAGTCATGCGACTAGAGATCAAAGAGAAAAGGTAACAGTCATGCGACTTGAGACAAAAGAGAAAGGTAACAGTCATGCGACTAGAGATCAAAGAGAAAAGGTAACAGTCATGCGACTTGAGACAAAAGAGAAAAGGTAACAGTCATGCGACTAGAGACCAAAGAGAAAAGGTAACAGTCATGCGACTAGAGACCAAAAGGTAAGATGGAATCCAAAAACGTGACGCTGGATATCTTGAATTGGATGCCGCAGAAAGGGCATCAGCCACGATATGTACGTCCAGTGAACCTCCTCGACAAAGATGGCAAGGTTGTAGATGTGCGAACGCAGTAAAGGAAGCTCATGATTTCATCGTTTGTTGGACAGCCGGTACTTCACTCTGTACCTTCGAGACTGTTGGACAGCCGGTACTCCACTCTGTACCTTCGAGACTGTTGGACAGCCGGTACTCCACTCTGTACCTTCGAGACTGTTGGACAGCCGGTGCTCCACTCTGTACCTTCGAGACGATCTAGAATATACTTAACTGTGGTAGCCTCGTCACCATTGTTCGACATGTGTATCCTTCTATACAGGGTTTCTTTCAGGACTTAGTCGAGGGCAGGATCACCCCCTCTACGGCGGAATATTATAAAACCCTAATAATCATATTTATCTTACTCGTTCATCTTCTTCATCAAGTATCATGCCAGCTGGCGTAGGTGATCATGTCTCTCCACAAGTTTCGATCTCGACAGTTATTTATCAGTTCTGTTGTTGATCTTCTGCCAGGCCATTCTCTTAAGCTGTCTAGTATCTTTTATCTTTGCTTCCCTCTATCTCTTCTTCCCTCAATTTTCCCAGTTGTTACAATATATTCCAGCTGTTCCCTTCTCATTACATGAGCCAAAAAATGATGATTGTTTCTTCCTAATATTGGAAATTAGCTCTCTCTATGCTTTGGCCTCCTTCAGAAAATGTTCATTACTCTTCTTAGCTGTCCATGGTATTCTCAACATTTTTCTGTAAAACCACATTTCTAAAGCCTCCAGTAATTTTCTTGCCTGTTGTCCTATTGTCAATGATTCATATTCTTATGTTAAGACTGGCTCTACATACGTATGCTTATATGTTGATACTGCCATTGCATATGATGATACTGAAATTTGCGCACTGACATTGTATACGTTGATACCGAAGTTGCATGTTGATACTGACAAGATCTATGTTGATTCTGACATTGCATACGTTAATACTGACATGATAAATGTTGATAAACACTGACATTGTATACGTTGATAGTGGCATTACATGTTGATACTGACATTGCATACGTTCATACCGATATTGCATATGTTGTTACCGATATTACATACGTCGATACCAACATTACATATGTTGATACCAACATTACATATGTTGGAACTGACATTACATGTTGATACCGACATTGCATACGTTCATACCGACATTACATATGTTGATACCGATATTACATATGTCAATACTAACATTACATGTTGATACCGACATTACATATGATGATACCGACATTACATATGTTGATACCGACATTACATATGTCAATACTAACATTACATATGTTGATACCGACATTACATATGTTGATACCGACATTACATATGTTGATACCGACATTACATATGTTGATACCGACATTACATATGTTGATACCGACACCGTATATATTGATAGCATCTCCAGATTCAGCAATTCTCCTCTCATATAGAATCTCAAACCTATCCCTTCAGGCTCGACTGTTGTGCTGTCTTACAGAAATTGGCGGGATTTCCCCCACATCAAAAATAGGCTCTCACTTCTGAAGTTAAAAACTGCTGCGGTTAAAAAAAGCTGAAGTTAAAAATTGCTGAAGTTAAAAACTGCTGAAGTGGGAAGTGTGCACGGAAACCGCAGTTATCGTCCCTGCTTTCAATTTGCTTAAATAAGCCCCCTCCCCCTCAAAATAAAGTGATGTATTTGATGAGCATCATCACGTGATCCGGAAAAAAAAAGAAATCTGTCAAATTAAATCTCCTATTACAAGCTAACCCTCGACACGTCTTCCTATTTTGCTTAACGCGAGATCTCAAGAATAAAATTGTCAAGTTTAATGTTTTTTTTATTAAATTATTAATAATCCTATAAAAATTGAGATTAAAATTAAAATAATGTTTAAAAAATGACTTGTTAAAATAGGAAGAGAATAGCAATAGGAAAACAGTGTGAGGAAAATAAGAGATAAAAATAGAAACGGAAAACAAAGCGGTTTGTTTTCATCACAAAGTGGCGCCTTAGTTCTAATACTGGAAATATTGCTGGATTTATGAGGCTCTGAGCCTAGTACATCCCACTCATTCTTAAAGTTGATATTTCATGGAAGTGGTTTTAATTCGTGAGACCAGACAGAAACTATCAAATGTGTAGCTCCAATCAATATTTCTGTTTTGTGAGTGATATTTTAGTAGTTGACGTTTGCAATACACAGACTGGCAAATCTGAGTTTCTGTAATGAGATTTTAATTGTTAACCACTAACGTTATTTTATAAAAATAATTTAAGACACATCTTCTCGTAATTAGTTTCAATGTAAATATAGAAGAAGCTTGTGCATTTTATTTTATTGAAAGGCTTCAAACGGCCACAACAACTAAAGTATCAGCGGTAAACAGCTGTGGGCAGGATAATGATCAGGTAGATTTTTACAATTGTTATAGTTTGTTTAATTACATCAGATGGGAGATGCACCACAGAAATAAAAAGCCGAATAGCTCAGGCTAAAATAGCATTTCAGAAAATGAAAAATATCTTATGCAACAAATCTATGTCAATAAAAATGAGAAAGAGAGTTCATCGGTGCTATATAGAACCAATTCTGACCTATGGAAGCGAGTCATGGACAGTGGACAAACAAATGAAAAGACGATTGGAGGCCACAGAGATGGGATTTCTCAGAAGAATGTTGAGAGTTCTCTGGACAGATGGAAAGACCAATGAGGAGGTTCTCAAAGGGGCCAACGCAAAAAGGGAGCTCTTAAAAAAACATCAGAAAGAAGCAATCAACATTTTTTCGGGCACATCATGAGAAGAGGAAAGTTGGAATACTTGGTTACAACTGTCAAAATAAAAGGAAAGAGAGATCGCGGACGACAAAGAGAGAAAATTCTGGATAGCTTGGTGTCATGGCATAGAAAACAGTCAACAACAGAACTGATACGATGCACTGTAGATAGAAGATTGTGGAGGGACATGATCGCCTACGCCAACCGGCAGGGTTACATGATGATGATGATGATGATAGTTTTTTTTTTGTTATACCTAATGAAGGCTTTTGCCGAAACGTTATAGTCTGTCTTGTCTTTCTATTAGTTTAGCTGCTCTATACCATTATATGTTTATTGTACATGTTCTCTGCAGCTCTACTCGCAGCACCGCATAATATTTCACATTATGTATATTTGATATTTGTACTCTCCATAATGAACCGCTGTTCTCGGTGCAAGCAGCCAGCTATGAGTTGCTGGCCACGTTCAGTCCTGGTGGTGAGTCACTCCACCAGAGACAGAACTGAAGAAATAGAAAGTGAAAGATAAAAGAAAAGTCAAGAGGAGCCCAAAGAATGACTAAGAATAATGATGAAGGAAACAGATATGGCTCTGTCTAGAGCTATCAGCATGCCGTGGGCAGATGTCGCTTCTGGGACAATGCCCTAGCCAACCCGTGTTAATGGTTTATACAACTGATCTTCCTCGTTCCCTGAAGCCATGCTGTGGGCTGTTGTAGTGTTGCTGAAGTGGCTGCTGTAGTTGTTGTAGTTGTTGTTGTAGTTGTTGTTATAGTGGTGGTTGTAGTTGTTGTTGTAGTGGTGGTTGTAGTTGTAGTGGTGGTTTAGCTGTTGTTGTAGTTGTTGTTGTAGTGATTGTCGTAGTGGTGGTTTGAAGATGTTGTTGTAGTGGTGTTTTTAGTGGTGGTTGTAGTAGTTGTTGTAGTTGTTGTTGTAGCTGTGGTTGTAGATTTTGTTGTAGTGGTGGTTGTAGTTGTTGTTGTAGTGGTGTTTGTAGTGGTGGTTGTAGTTGTTGTTGTTGTAGTGATTGTTGTAGCGGTGGTTGTAGATGTTGTTGTAGTGGTGGTTTTAGTGGTGGTTGTAGATGTTGTTGTAGTGATTGTTGTAGTTGTGGTTGTAGATGTTGTTGTAGTGGTGATTGTAGTTGTTGTAGTGGTGGTTGTAGATGTTGTTGTAGTGTTGGTTATAGTTGTTGTTGTAGTAGTGATTTTTGTAGTGGTGGTTGTAGTTGTTGTTGTAGTGGTAGTTGTAGCACTGATTTTTGTAGTGGTGGTTGTAGTTGTTGTTGTAGTAATGATAGTTGTAGCAGTGATTGTTGCAGTTATAGTTGTAGTGATAGTTGTAGTGATTGTTGCAGTGGTGTTTAGTGGTTGTAGTTGTTGTTGTAGTGGTGCTTGTTGTGGTTATAGTAGTGATTGTTGTAGTGGTTGTTGTAATAGTTGTTGTAGTGGTTACTGTAGTGGTTGTTGTAGTGATAGTTGTAGTGATCGCTGTAGTGGTGTTTAGTGGTTGTTGTAGTGATAGTTGTAGTGATCGTTGTAGTGGTGTTTAGTGGTTGTTGTAGTGATAGTTGTAGTGATCGTTGTAGTGGTGTTTAGTGGTTGTTGTAGTGATAGTTGTAGTGATCGTTGTAGTGGTGTTTAGTGGTTGTTGTAGTGGTTGCTCTAGTGGCTGCTCAAGTGGTTGCTAGTTAAGCTCTCTAGACTTGAGATAACTATGTTTTTCTATTTTTTTTTAATCTTTCTATGTGTTTATTTGTCTGTCCTTCTATGTGTTTATCGTTCTATGTGTTTGTCTGTTGTGTGTATCTATATTTCTATGTGTTTTATGTTCAAATGTAGGAAAATAACAAACATATTCAAATGTTAGAAAATAACAAACATGCTCAAATGTAGGAAAATAACAAACATGCTCAAATGTAAGAAAATAACAAACATGTTCAAATGTAAGAAAATAACAAACATGCTCAAATGTAAGAAAATAACAAACATGCTCAAATGTAAGAAATTAACAAACATGTTCAAATGTAAGAAATTAACAAACATGTTCAAATGTAAGAAAATAACAAACATGATCAAATGTAAGAAAATAACAAACATGCTCAAATGTAAGAAAACAACAAACATGTTGAAATGTAAGAAAATAACAAACATGCTCAAATGTAAGAAAATAACAAACATGCTCAAATGTAAGAAAATAACAAACATGCTCAAATGTTAGAAAATAACAAACATGCTCAAATGTAAGAAAATAACAAACATGCTAACATGTAGGAAAGTAACAAACATGTTCAATGTTAGAAAATAACAAACATGGTCGAATGTAAGAAAATAACAAACATGCTCAAATGTAAGAACATAACAAACATGATCGAATGTAAGAAAATAACAAACATGTTGAAATGTAAGAAAATAACAAACATGTTGAAATGTAAGAAAATAACAAACATGTTGAAATGTAAGAAAATAACAAACATATTCAAATGTTAGAAAATAACAAACATGCTCAAATGTAGGAAAATAACAAACATGCTCAAATGTAAGAAAATAACAAACATGTTCAAATGTAAGAAAATAACAAACATGCTCAAATGTAAGAAAATAACAAACATGCTCAAATGTAAGAAATTAACAAACATGTTCAAATGTAAGAAATTAACAAACATGTTCAAATGTAAGAAAATAACAAACATGATCAAATGTAAGAAAATAACAAACATGCTCAAATGTAAGAAATTAACAAACATGTTCAAATGTAAGAAAATAACAAACATGCTCAAATGTAAGAAAATAACAAACATGCTCAAATGTAAGAAAATAACAAACATGCTCAAATGTAAGAAAATAACAAACATGCTAACATGTAGGAAAGTAACAAACATGTTCAATGTTAGAAAATAACAAACATGGTCGAATGTAAGAAAATAACAAACATGTTGAAATGTAAGAACATAACAAACATGGTCGAATGTAAGAAAATAACAAACATGTTGAAATGTAAGAAAATAACAAACATGTTGAAATGTAAGAAAATAACAAACATGTTGAAATGTAAGAAAATAACAAACATATTCAAATGTTAGAAATAACAAACATGCTCAAATGTAGGAAAATAACAAACATGCTCAAATGTAAGAAAATAACAAACATGTTCAAATGTAAGAAAATAACAAACATGCTCAAATGTAAGAAAATAACAAACATGCTCAAATGTAAGAAATTAACAAACATGTTCAAATGTAAGAAAATAACAAACATGCTCAAATGTAAGAAAATAACAAACATGATCAAATGTAAGAAAATAATAAACATGCTCAAATGTAAGAAAACAACAAACATGTTGAAATGTAAGAAAATAACAAACATGCTCAAATGTAAGAAAATAACAAACATGCTCAAATGTAAGAAAATAACAAACATGCTCAAATGTTAGAAAATAACAAACATGCTCAAATGTAAGAAAATAACAAACATGCTAACATGTAGGAAAGTAACAAACATGTTCAATGTTAGAAAATAACAAACATGGTCGAATGTAAGAAAATAACAAACATGTTGAAATGTAAGAACATAACAAACATGGTCGAATGTAAGAAAATAACAAACATGTTGAAATGTAAGAAAATAACAAACATGTTGAAATGTAAGAAAATAACAAACATGTTGAAATGTAAGAAAATAACAAACATGGTCGAATGTAAGAAAATAACAAACATGTTCAACGTACGAAAATAACAAACATGTTGAAATGTAAAAAAATAACAAACATGTTCAACATACGAAAATAACAAACATGTTGAAATGTAAGAAAATAACAAACATGTTGAAATGTAAGAAAATAACAAACATGTTGAAATGTAAGAAAATAACAAACATGGTCGAATGTAAGAAAATAACAAACATGTTCAACGTATGAAAATAACAAACATGTTGAAATGTAAGAAAATAACAAACATGGTCGAATGTAAGAAAATAACAAACATGTTCAATGTACGAAAATAACAAAAATGTTGAAATGTAAGAAAATAACAAACATGTTCAACGTACGAAAATAACAAACATGTTGAAATGTAAGAAAATAACAAACATGTTGAAATGTAAGAAAATAACAAACATGTTGAAATGTAAGAAAATAACAAACATGGTCGAATGTAAGAAAATAACAAACATGTTCAACGTACGAAAATAACAAACATGTTGAAATGTAAGAAAATAACAAACATGTTCAACGTACGAAAATAACAAACATGTTGAAATGTAAGAAAATAACAAACATGTTCAACATACGAAAATAACAAACATGATGAAATGTAAGAAAATAACAAACATGTTGAAATGTAAGAAAATAACAAACATGTTCAACGTACGAAAATAACAAACATGTTGAAATGTAAGAAAATAAAAAAAACATGTTGAAATGTAAGAAAATAACAAATATGTTGAAATGTAAGAAAATAAATATAATAACAAACATGTTCAACATACGAAAATAACAAACATGATGAAATGTAAGAAAATAACAAACATGTTGAAATGTAAGAAAATAACAAACATGTTCAACGTACGAAAATAACAAACATGTTGAAATGTAAGAAAATAAAAAAAACATGTTGAAATGTAAGAAAATAACAAATATGTTGAAATGTAAGAAAATAACAAACATGGTCAAATGTAAGAAAATAACAAACATGTTCAACGTACGAAAATAACAAACATGTTGAAATGTAAGAAAATAACAAACATGTTCAACGTACGAAAATAACAAACATGTTGAAATGTAAGAAAATAACAAACATGTTGAAATGTAAGAAAATAACAAACATGTTGAAATGTAAGAAAATAACAAACATGGTCGAATGTAAGAAAATAACAAATATGTTGAAATGTAAGAAAATAACAAACATGTTGAAATGTAAGAAAATAACAAACATGTTGAAATGTAAGAAAATAACAAACATGGTCGAATGTAAGAAAATAACAAATATGTTGAAATGTAAGAAAATAACAAATATGTTGAAATGTAAGAAAATAACAAACATGTTGAAATGTAAGAAAATAACAAACATGGTCGAATGTAAGAAAATAACAAACATGTTGAAATGTAAGAAAATAACAAACATGTTGAAATGTAAGAAAATAACAAACATGTTCAACGTACGAAAATAACAAACATGTTCAAATGTAGGAAAATAAATGCATCATGGATGTTTAGCGAAAGAGCGTACCTCTCCGTTGTACTGTGTGTAGAATATGTTGAGCATCATATGATACATCTCCTGCAACCTGCGGCACAGCTCAGCGAATTGTGCAGGACGGGGAACTGACATCACCCTGCAATGAGAACGATAACCGATAACATAACGCAAACGACAAGTGATAAAACTGCCAGTAGACATTCTCTTTCTGCCGTTCACTCGATGACCACTCAATGAATGTACGGTTCTCTCCGACATCTGTCTTTAAAATGACCTTAAGTGGGCGTGGATGCATTATACTGTGGTTTATTTGCGCCTTTCGACCCAACCCATCCGACTTCAGTACGGCACTTTGAGTACTGCGATACCTTCCCTCGTCGATCCATATTCACGCGAGGCCAGACGAGACTGATTAGTCTGTTTCAAGTGGTACTGCGAAGAGGTGGAGTATGATGGTTCTTGGCCACCGAGCCTGGCGCAAGCCATCAGTTATGGGACGGACAGCTTTCAGTTCTTTTGTTGTCAGGCGCCTCTTTACGAACAGACGTCAGAAAAACCTCACAGGGAAGGAGGGAGAGAGGGACCTCCTCTTCCCTTTATATCTTCTCATCTCCTCTTCCCTCTATATCTTCCCACCTCGTCTTCCCTCTATATCTTCCCACCTCGTCTTCCCTCTATATCTTCTCACCTCCTCTTCCCTCTATATCTTCCCACCTCCTCTTCCCTCTGTATCTTCTCACCTCCTCTTCCCTCTATATCTTCCCACCTACTCTTCCCTCTATATCTTCCCACCTACTCTTCCCTCTATATCCTCCCACCTCCGCTTCCCTCTATATCCTCCCACCTCCTCTTCCCTCTAAATCTTCCCACCTCCTCTTCCCTCTATATCCTCTCACCTCCTCTTCCCTCTATATCCTCTCACCTCCTCTTCCCTCTATATCTTCCCACCTCCTCTTCCCTCTATATCTTCCCACCTCCTCTTCCCTCTATATCTTCCCACCTCCTCTTCCCTCTATATCTTCCCACCTCCTCTTCCCTCTATATCTTCTCACCTCCTCTTCCCTCTATATCTTCTCACCTCCTCTTCCCTCTATATCTTCCCACCTACTGTTCCCTCTATATCTTCTCACCTCCTCTTCCCTCTATATCCTCCCACCTCCTCTTCCCTCTATATCTTCTCACCTCCTCTTCCCTCTATATCTTCCCACCTCCTCTTCCCTCTATATCTTCTCACCTCCTCTTCCCTCCATATCCTCCCACCTCCTCTTCCCTCTATATCTTCTCACCTACTCTTCCCTCTATATCTTCCCACCTCCTCTTCCCTCTATATCTTCTCACCTCCTCTTCCCTCTATATCTTCTCACCTCCTCTTCCCTCTATATCTTCCCACCTCCTCTTCCCTCTATATCTTCTCACCTCCTCTTCCCTCGATATCTTCCCACCTCCTCTTCCCTCTATATCTTCCACCTCCTCTTCCCTCTATATCTTCTCACCTCCTCTTCCCTCTATATCTTCCACCTCCTCTTCCCTCTATATCTTATCACATCCTCTTCCCTCTATATCTTCCCACCTCCTCTTCCCTCTATATCTTCTCACCTCCTCTTCCCTCTATATCTTCCCACCTCCTCTTCCCTCTATATCTTCTCACCTCCTCTTCCCTCTATATCTTCCCACCTCCTCTTCCCTCTATATCTTCTCACCTCCTCTTCCCTCTATATCTTCCCACATCCTCTTCCCTCTATATCTTCTCACCTCCTCTTCCCTCCATATCCTCCCACCTCCTCTTCCCTCTATATCTTCTCACCTACTCTTCCCTCTATATCTTCTCACCTCCTCTTCCCTCTATATCTTCTCACCTCCTCTTCCCTCTATATCTTCCCACCTACTCTTCCCTCTATATATTCTCACCTCCTCTTCCCTCGATATCTTCCCACCTCCTCTTCTCTCTATATCTTCCCACCTCCTCTTCCTCTATATCTTCTCACCTCCTCTTCCCTCTATATCTTCCCACCTCCTCTTCCCTCTATATCTTATCACCTCCTCTTCCCTCTATATCTTCCCACCTCCTCTTCCCTCTATATCTTCTCACCTCCTCTTCCCTCTATATCTTCCCACCTCCTCTTCCCTCTATATCTTCTCACCTACTCTTCCCTCTATATCCTCCCACCTCCTCTTCCCTCTATATCTTCTCACCTCCTCTTCCCTCTATATCTTCCCACCTACTCTTCCCTCTATATCCTCCCACCTCCTCTTCCCTCTATATCTTTCCACCTATTCTTCCCTCTATATCTTCCCACCTCCTATTCCCTCTATATCTTCTCACCTCCTCTTCCCTCTATATCTTCTCACCTCCTCTTCCCTCTATATCTTCCCACCTACTCTTCCCTCTATATCCTCCCACCTACTCTTCCCTCTATATCTTCCCATCTCCTCTTCCCTCTATATCGTCTCACCTCCTCTTCCCTCTATATCTTCTCACCTCCTCTTCCCTCTATATCTTCCCACCTACTCTTCCCTCTATATCCTCCCACCTCCTCTTTCCTGTCTGCTTCCACTGTTTCTTCGCCTCACACTTCCCTGCAGTTTGTCCGAGATAAACAGAGTCACGTGACCCACACAGCTCAGCCCGCACGGTCCACCTTGTCAATTCGCTTGAACGGCTCCACACAACCACTTCAGCACGAGCAGCACATGGCAATTGTTGCTACACACGCAGACACGACAGCGACAGTGAAACTAGCAACAAGAAAGACAACAGGGGGAGGAGGATGACCTTCGAACTCGGGACCTTTTCGTCCTGAGGCTTACTTTATATTTTCCAGACACCCCCCTCCTCCTTTCCACTTATTTTGCTTTTAAAACTCATTTTGTTTGTTAAGTGTTTTCTTCTCTTTCACCCTCACAGTTTAAGTCAGCAGCAGTGAACAAACACTGATCAAGACCTTTCTTCACCTCCCCTGCCCGTGTCCTTCACAGAACGTTGCATTCACCACAGCCTGTCTGAAAGAATCTCTGTCTCTAGCCATATCTCCCACAGAACGTTGCATTCACCACAGCCTGTCTGAAAGAATCTCTGTCTCTAGCCAGATCTCCCACAGAACGTTGCACTCTCCACAGCCTGTCTGAAAGAATCTCTGTCTCTAGCCAGATCTCCCACAGAACGTTGCACTCACCACAGCCTGTCTGAAAGAATCTCTGTCTCTAGCCAGATCTCCCACAGAACGTTGCACTCACCACAGCCTGTCTGAAAGAATCTCTGTCTCTAGCCAGATCTCCCACAGAACGTTGCACTCACCACAGCCTGCGTGAAAAAATCTCTGTCTCTAGACAGATCTCCCACAGAACGTTGCACTCACCACAGCCTGCCTGAAAGAATCTCTGTCTCTAGCCAGATCTCCCACAGAACGTTGCACTCACCACAACCTGTCTGAAAGAATCTGTCTCTAGACAGATCTCCCACAGAACGTTGCATTCACCACAGCCCGTCTGAAAGAATCTGTCTCTAGCCAGATCTCCCACAGAACGTTGCACTCACCACAACCTGTCTGAAAGAATCTGTCTCTAGCCAGATCTCCCACAGAACGTTGCACTCACCAAACCTGTCTGAAATAATCTCTGTCTCTAGCCAGATCTCCCACAGAACGTTGCATTCACCACAGCCTGTCTGAAAGAATCTCTGTCTCTAGCCAGATCTCCCACAGAACGTTGCACTCACCACAGCCTGTCTGAAAGAATCTCTCTCTCTAGCCAGATCCACCACAGAACGTTGCACTCACCACAGCCCGCCTGAAAGAATCTATGTCTCTAGCCAGTTCTCCCACAGAACGTTGCACTCACCACAGCCTGTCTGAAAGAATCTCTGTCTCTAGCCAGTTCTCCCACACAACGTTGCACTCACCACAACCCGCCTGAAAGAATCTCTGTCTCTAGCCAGTTCTCCCACAGAACGTTGTACTCATCACAACCTGCCTGAAAGAATCTCTGTCTCTAGCCAGTTCTCCCACAGAACGTTGCACTCATCACAGCCCGTCTGAAAGAATCTCTGTAGCCAGATCTCCCACAGAACGTTGTACTCACCACAACCTGTCTGAAAGAATCTCTGTCTCTAGCCAGATCTCCCACAGAACGTTGCACTCACCACAACCTGTCTGAAAGAATCTCTTTAGCCAGATCTCCCACAGAACGTTGCATTCACCACAACCTGTCTGAAAGAATCTCTGTCTCTAGCCAGATCTCCCACAGAACGTTGCATTCACCACAACCTGTCTGAAAGAATCTCTGTCTCTAGCCAGATCTCCCACAGAACGTTGCACTCACCACAACCTGTCTGAAAGAATCTCTGTAGCCAGTTCTCCCACAGAACGTTGCACTCACTCACCACAACCTGTCTGAAAGAATCTCTCTCTCTAGCCAGTTCTCCCACAGAACGTTGCACTCACCACAACCTGTCTGAAAGAATCTCTGCCTCTAGCCAGATCTCCCACAGAACGTTGCACTCACCACAGCCTGTCTGAAAGAATCTCTGTCTCTAGCCAGATTTCCACAGAACGTTGCACTCACCACAGCTCGTCTGAAAAAATCTCTGTCTCTAGCCAGATCTCCCACAGAACGTTGCATTCACCACAGCTGTCTGAAAGAATCTCTGTCTCTAGCCAGATCTCCCACAGAACGTTGCACTCACCACAGCCCGCCAGAAAAAATCTCTGTCTCTAGCCAGATCTCCCACAGAACGTTGCACTCACCACAACCCGTCTGAAAGAATCTCTGTCTCTAGACAGATCTCCCACAGAACGTTGCATTCACCACAGCTGTCTGAAAGAATCTCTGTCTCTAGCCAGATCTCCCACAGAACGTTGCACTCACCACAGCTCGTGTGAAAGAATCTCTGTCTCTAGCCAGATCTCCCACAGAACGTTGCACTCACCACAGCCCGTCTGAAAGAATCTGTCTCTAGACAGATCTCCCACAAACGTTGCACTCACCACACCTGTCTGAAAGAATCTGTCTCTAGACAGATCTCCCACAGAACGTTGCACTCACCACAACCTGTCTGAAAGAATCTGTCTCTAGCCAGATCTCCCACAGAACGTTGCACTCACCACAACCTGTCTGAAAGAATCTCTGCCTCTAGCCAGATCTCCCACAGAACGTTGCACTCACCACACCTGTCTGAAAGAATCCCTGTCTCTAGCCAGATCTCCCACAGAACGTTGAACTCACCACAACCTGTCTGAAAGAATCTGTCTGTAGACAGATCTCCCACAGAACGTTGCACTCACCACAGCCTGTCTGAAAGAATCTGTCTCTAGCCAGATCTCCCACAGAACGTTGCACTCACCACAACCTGTCTGAAAGAATCTGTCTCTAGACAGATCTCCCACAGAACGTTGCACTCACCACAACCTGTCTGAAAGAATCTCTGTCTCTAGCCAGATCTCCCACAGAACGTTGCATTCACCACAGCCTGTCTGAAAGAATCTCTGTCTCTAGCCAGATCTCCCACAGAACGTTGCATTCACCACAACCTGTCTGAAAGAATCTCTGTCTCTAGCCAGATCTCCCACAGAACGTTGTATTCACCACAACCTGTCTGAAAGAATCTCTGTCTCTAGCCAGATCTCCCACAGAACGTTGCACTCACCACAACCTGTCTGAAAGAATCTCTGTCTCTAGACAGATCTCCCACAGAACGTTGAATTCACCACAGCCTTTCTGAAAGAATCTGTCTCTAGCCAGATCTCCCACAGAACGTTGCACTCACCACAGCCTGTCTGAAAGAATCTCTGTCTCTAGCAAGATCTCCCACAGAACGTTGCACTCATCACAGCCCGCCTGAAAAAAATCTCTGTCTCTAGACAGATCTGCCACAGAACGTTGCATTCACCACAGCCTTTCTGAAAGAATCTGTCTCTAGCCAGATTTCCCACAGAACGTTGCACTCACCACAGCCCGTCTGAAAGAATCTCTGTCTCTAGCCAGATCTCCCACAGAACGTTGCACTCACCACAACCTGTCTGAAAGAATATCTCTCTCTAGCCAGTTCTCCCACAAAACGTTGCATTCACCACAACCCGTCTGAAAGAATCTCTGTCTCTAGCCTGATCTCCCACAGAACGTTGCATTCATCACAACCCGTCTGAAAGAATCTCTGTCTCTAGCCAGATCTCACACAGTACGTTACATTCACCACAACCCGTCTGAAAGAATCTCTGTCTCTAGCCAGATTTCCCACAGAACGTTGCATTCACCACAACCCGTCTGAAAGAATCTGTCTCTAGCCAGATTTCCCACAGAACGTTACATTCACCACACCCGTCTGAAAGAATCTCTGTCTCTAGCCAGATTTCCCACAGAACGTTACATTCACCACAACCGTCTGAAAGAATCTCTGTCTCTAGCCAGATTTCCCACAGAACGTTGCATTCACCACAACCCGTCTGAAAGAATCCCTGTCTCTAGCCAAATTTCCCACAGAACGTTGCATTCACCACAGCCCATCTGAAAGAATCCCTGTCTCTAGCCAGATCTCCCACAGAACGTTGCATTCACACAACCTGTCTGAAAGAATCCCTGTCTCTAGCCAGATCTCCCACAGAACGTTGAACTCACCACAGCCCGTCTGAAAGAATCCCTGTCTCTAGCCAGATCTCCCACAGAACGTTGCATTCACAACAACCTGTCTGAAAGAATCCCTGTCTCTAGCCAGATCTCCCACAGAACGTTGAACTCACCACAGCCAGTCTTGAAAGAATCTCTGTCTCTAGACAGATCTCCCACATAACGTTGCACTCACCACAGCCAGTCTGAAAGAATCTCTGTCTCTAGCCAGATCTCCCACAGAACGTTACATTCACCACAGCCCGTCTGAAAGAATCTCTGTCTCTAGACAGATCTCCCACAGAACGTTGCACTCACCACAGCCAGTCTGAAAGAATCTCTGTCTCTAGACAGATCTCCCACATAACGTTGCACTCACCACAGCTCGTCTGAAGAATCTCTGTCTCTAGACAGATCTCCCACATAACGTTGCACTCACCACAGCTCGTCTGAAAGAATCTCTGCCTCTAGCCAGATCTCCCACAGAACGTTACATTCACCACAGCTAGTCTGAAAGAATCTCTGTCTCTAGCCAGATCTCCCACAGAACGTTGCACTCACCACAGCTCGTCTGAAAGAATCTTTGTGTCTAGCCAGATCTCCCACAGAACGTTGCACTCACCACAGCTCGTCTGAAAGAATCTGTCTCTAGACAGATCTCCCACAGAACGTTGCACTCACCACAACCTGTCTGAAAGAATCCCTGTCTCTAGCCAGATCTCCCACAGAACGTTGCACTCACCACAACCTGTCTGAAAGAATCCCTGTCTCTAGCCAGATCTCCCACAGAACGTTGAACTCACCACAACCTGTCTGAAAGAATCTGTCTGTAGACAGATCTCCCACAGAACGTTGCATTCACCACAGCCTGTCTGAAAGAATCTGTCTCTAGCCAGATCTCCCACAGAACGTTGCACTCACCACAACCTGTCTGAAAGAATCTGTCTCTAGCCAGATCTCCCACAGAACGTTGCACTCACCACAACCTGTCTGAAAGAATCTCTGTCTCTAGCCAGATCTCCCACAGAATGTTGCATTCACCACAGCCTGTCTGAAAGAATCCCTGTCTCTAGCCAGATCTCCCACAGAACGTTGCATTCACCACAACCTGTCTGAAAGAATCTCTGTCTCTAGCCAGATCTCCCACAGAACGTTGTATTCACCACAACCTGTCTGAAAGAATCTCTGTCTCTAGCCAGATCTCCCACAGAACGTTGCACTCACCACAACCTGTCTGAAAGAATCTATGTCTCTAGACAGATCTCCCACAGAACGTTGAATTCACCACAGCCTTTCTGAAAGAATCTGTCTCTAGCCAGATCTCCCACAGAACGTTGCACTCACCACAACCTGTCTGAAAGAATCTGTCTCTAGCCAGATCTCCCACAGAACGTTGCACTCACCACAACCTGTCTGAAAGAATCTCTGTCTCTAGCCAGATCTCCCACAGAACGTTGCATTCACCACAGCCTGTCTGAAAGAATCCCTGTCTCTAGCCAGATCTCCCACATAAGGTTGCATTCACCACAGCTCGTCTGAAAGAATCCCTGTCTCTAGCCAGATCTCCCACAGAACGTTGCATTCACCACAACCTGTCTGAAAGAATCTCTGTCTCTAGCCAGATCTCCCACAGAACGTTGCACTCACCACAGCCTGTCTGAAAGAATCTCTGTCTCTAGCCAGATCTCCCACAGAACGTTGCACTCATCACAGCCTGTCTGAAAGAATATCTCTGTCTCTAGCCAGATCTCCCACAGAACGTTGCACTTATCACAGCCCGCCTGAAAAAATCTCTGTCTCTAGACAGATCTGCCACAGAACGTTGCATTCACCACAGCCTGTCTGAAAGAATCTCTGTCTCTAGCCAGATTTCCCACAGAACGTTGCACTCACCACAGCCCGTCTGAAAGAATCTCTGTCTCTAGCCAGATCTCCCACAGAACGTTGCACTCACCACAACCTGTCTGAAAGAATATCTCTCTCTAGCCAGTTCTCCCACAGAACGTTGCATTCACCACAACCCGTCTGAAAGAATCTCTGTCTCTAGCCTGATCTCCCACAGAACGTTGCATTCATCACACCCGTCTGAAAGAATCTCTGTCTCTAGCCAGATTTCCCACAGAACGTTGCATTCACCACAACCGTCTGAAAGAATCTGTCTCTAGCCAGATTTCCCACAGAACGTTACATTCACCACAACCCGTCTGAAAGAATCTCTGTCTCTAGCCAGATTTCCCACAGAACGTTACATTCACCACAACCCGTCTGAAAGAATCTCTGTCTCTAGCCAGATTTCCCACAGAACGTTGCATTCACCACAACCCGTCTGAAAGAATCCCTGTCTCTAGCCAGATTTCCCACAGAACGTTGCATTCATCACAGCCCATCTGAAAGAATCTCTGTCTCTAGCCAGATCTCCCACAGAACGTTGCATTCACCACAACCTGTCTGAAAGAATCCCTGTCTCTAGCCAGATCTCCACAGAACGTTGCATTCACCACAGCCCGTCTGAAAGAATCTCTGTCTCTAGACAGATCTCCCACATAACGTTACATTCACCACAGCCCGTCTGAAAGAATCTCTGTCTCTAGACAGATCTCCCACATAACGTTGCACTCACCACAGCCAGTCTGAAAGAATCTCTGTCTCTAGACAGATCTCCCACAGAACGTTGCACTCACCACAGCTCGTCTGGAAGAATCTCTGTCTCTAGACAGATCTCCCACATAACGTTGCACTCACCACAGCCGTCTGAAAGAATCTCTGCCTCTAGCCAGATCTCCCACAGAACGTTGCACTCACCACAACCTGTCTGAAAGAATCTGTCTCTAGCCAGATCTCCCACAGAACGTTGCACTCACCACAACCTGTCTGAAAGAATCTCTGTCTCTAGCCAGATCTCCCACAGAACGTTGCATTCACCACAGCCTGTCTGAAAGAATCCCTGTCTCTAGCCAGATCTCCCACATAACGTTGCATTCACCACAGCTCGTCTGAAAGAATCCCTGTCTCTAGCCAGATCTCCCACAGAACGTTGCATTCACCACAACCTGTCTGAAAGAATCTCTGTCTCTAGCCAGATCTCCCACAGAACGTTGCATTCACCACAGCCTGTCTGAAAGAATCTCTGTCTCTAGCCAGATCTCCCACAGAACGTTGCATTCACCACAACCTGTCTGAAAGAATCCCTGTCTCTAGCCAGATCTCCCACAGAACGTTGCATTCACCACAACCTGTCTGAAAGAATCCCTGTCTCTAGCCAGATCTCCCACAGAACGTTGCATTCACCACAACCTGTCTGAAAGAATCTCTGTCTCTAGCCAGATCTCCCACAGAACGTTGCATTCACCACAACCTGTCTGAAAGAATCTCTGTCTCTAGCCAGATCTCTCACAGAACGTTGCATTCACCACAACCTGTCTGAAAGAATCTCTGTCTCTAGCCAGATCTCCCACAGAACGTTGCATTCACCACAACCTGTCTGAAAGAATCTCTGTCTCTAGCCAGATCTCCCACAGAACGTTGCATTCACCACAACCTGTCTGAAAGAATATCTGTCTCTAGACAGATCTCCAACTACTGCTGTCACGTTCAAGGTCTCTTTGATATCTTGAAACGATCTTTCTTGTGAAGTGCCCCTGCCTAGTCTCCTAGGAACCAAGCCTTCCATGATTGTTCTGTTTAGTGGGCTCTGTTTCTTTACGTGGCAATAGTACATTAATGTCCTCTCTAGAATGTTGTTGTTCATAATCCAGCTCTGATACAAACGTCTATTATAAGAATTCTTAGAATTCAAAGAACAGCTAAATAGAGCAGTAAAGAAGTCGTGCAAGAATGCTGGACACAAAGATAACTTATCAAGTGCATTTTTATAATGAAAGTGGCTGACCATCTTTTTTTAATTAGGTCGTGAGATTGAGAAAGCCTGAAAATGTAGTTGGTCATGGATAATTAGAAGACGAAGATAATCACGCAATATATTTGCTCACTTAACAATCTAGAGTGAGAATAGATCTTCTGTTTTTATCTCCTACTCCCTCTTCTTTCCATTCCTCCTTCTTCCTCCTCATTCTTCTTCCTCTATTTTCTTTGTCTCCACCTCTTTACTCTTCTTCCACCTCTCCCCTTCCTTCTCTTCCTCATTCTTCTTCTTCCTTTGTATCCTTCTTGTCCATCTTCCCCTTTTTATTCCTCCTCCTATTTATTCTTCATCTTCCTCCCCTACTACTCCTCATTCCTCGTCTCCCCTCTACTTATTCTTCTTTCTCCTCCTCTTTTTTCTTTGTCTCCACCCTTTATTCGTCTTCCTCCTCACCCTCCCCTTCCTCCTCATTCTTCCTTTTCCAACTCCTCCTGCTTCTTCTTCCTTTTTCTTTTTCTCCCTCTTCCCCGTTTTCTTCCTCCTCGTATTTATTCCTCGTCCTCCTCCCCTTCTCTTCCATATTATTCGTCTTCCTCCTACTTATTGTTTGTTCTCCTCCTCATTCTTCTTCTTCTCCATCCTCATTCTTCCTCCTCCTCCTCATTCTTCTTCTTCCCTCCTCCTCCTCCTCCCCTTCCTCCTAATCCCCATTCCCCATCCTCCTCATTCTTTTTCTTCCAACTCCTCCTTCTTCTTATTCCTTTGTATTCTCCTCCTCCCCCTTCCTCCTCCTCCCCATCCTCCTCCTCATTCTTCTTCTTCTTTCTCCTCCTCCCCCTTCCTCCCCCTCCCCCATCCTCCTCCTCATTCTTCTTCTTCCAACTCCTCCTTCTTCTTATTCCTTTGTATTCTCCTTCTTCCCCTTTTCTTCCTCCTCCTATTTATTCTTCATTCTCCTCCCCTCCTCCTCATTCTTCCTCTTACTCCTTATTTTTCTTGCTCCTCCTTCTTCCATCTCCTTTTTCTTCCTCATCCTTCTTCTCCTCCCCCTTTTTCTTCCTCGTCCTCCATTTCTTCTGTCTATCCGGCATGTTCAGTCCTCCTCACTGTCAGCCCTTAAAAGATCGTTACGTGAGCGCAATTGTGTTGTGTTTTACAGCAAGCTACGATACTTGCACTTATCGGCCAAAAGCATCCGACTTCAGCTTGTTTGGGTACAGAATTGCCCTCCCTCACACTTTCCTACCTAGCTACCGCGGGGAGGTGGAGTAGGCTCTTAATCAACCGTTGTTCTCTGATTCAATCGCAAACAGTCAGCTATGAGTCACCGTGCGTTCTCATCCCAGAGAGTGTCCGGCGTCATAGCTCCATAGATAGACCAACAAATGGAACTTATAAAGAAAACAAATCGATAGCCAGTCGAACTCCAAACCAGGAGAACGCCGGTTCCATTCTCGGATGGGTCAAAAGTTGTTTTTTTTTTTTTTGTTTTTTTTTTCTATCGGGGGTGAAAAAAAAAACTCAGTCCTGAACACTCCGCGGCTACTGCAATGTACTGGTGGCCTTTATTCTCCGATCCTACAATACCCCCCCCACCCCCCATCGAAGGTTAGCTACCATGAAGCGCCATTCTGTTCTGTCTCTTGCTTTGATGGTGCAGGTTGTCGTAGGCTGGTTTGTCCATCTTTTGATATTATTCGTCCACGTTAGTCTTGGTCTGCCTCTGCCTCTTTTACCTTATTCCTCCTCAATTATGGGGAAATGACGTAAATTATGGTTTTCAAGAAAAAAAGACAGGAAATGTATGTAAAGACAGCATTAATGGTGCTACACAAAGAAACACAAGCTTTGGAGATGGAACGGTGAGGTTTTTGGGCACCTCTTACTTACTTCGATCTTATCATTAATGAAGAAGTTCACAATAAGCACGGTGGTTGTAATGTACGTGAAGTGATTATTGTGAAGAAATGCACACTGAAATGATTGGCCACGTCTCTCGGTCGACTGGCCTGATAAAGACTAGTCTGCAATGAAATGTGAAAGTGTACAGGAAATATAGGCAGAGAAGGCGTTGGGAGTATAACTTCAAAGACTGGGCGGCAGGCCTCGACTTTGTAGAGTACCAAAGGATGAGTGAAGATATAGAGAAGTAGAGTAGGTTGACGAAGTCTGTCAGTGTTGCCTCAACCACCACCACGGTTATGGAATGGTGATGATGATGATGATGAAGAGGAAGAAAAAGAAGAGAGGAAGAACAAGAATAAGAAGAGAAGAAGAGATGAAGTATAAGAAAAAGAGAAGAAGAAGAGGAAGAAAAAAGAAGAAGACTCTGTAAGCATAGCACATGATAATGTTGATAAAACAGCAGCACTGCCTGACTACATACATAGACAAGACAAGTTAGATCAACATTCATTGAAACTTGTAATCCCTTTGAAAACCACCGACGAAGCGCAAACAAATAGGTACCCTGTTTGTAGTGACGCCACTAGTTGTAGGTGCGGACCTCGTCTTGAATGTGAAGGTCGTTTCAAATGATTGCTAGAGTGCACTGGTGCATTAGCATATTTTGGGTCACGTGCTCTTTCATCGTGTCATCCGTATCAGCTGGAAAGGCAGTTATTATCTGAATGCCTACTGGTTAGCTACAATACACCTCCAGTCAGGCTCAAACTCGCTGTTTCTTTCAATAGATTGTAAGTGAACTGCACTTTAACGATTTAAACAGTCCGCTGGTTATGCAAACTCATCTCAGGAATAATTACCACCAAAAAATACACAAAGAAACAACAGATAAAATTGTTTGGCCGCTTTATATGACAGTAAGATGAAAACACAACACAACGAGCCTTTGATAAACGTTACACCAGACTCAACAACGACCACGAAAACAATGGATTGATGGGAAACACTAAGAAACATGACAGCATGAAAGACAAAATGCAGGGCAAATGACGAAAATTATATCTCACCTCGACGCTGAAAGGCAAATGAGGTAGCAAAGAAGAAGATATATCAAGCTGTTTACTATTCATGTCGCACGAGATTGCAATGTGTGTCAGAGATAGGACCGGTGCATCAATGAACACGTTTTATCGTGACATGAACACTCGCTTTACCATCACATTAAAACGCATATTGGTTTCATTAAATTTAAGAACATCTCCCTTCTTCTGGGACGTCAACATTAATAAGTTGGAAGAAATCGTTGGTCAGCTCAAGGCTGGTGACATTTCCATATAGCTTGTCCTGGTATGGTAGCGGTGATGGCTACACCTCTAGACGTCAACATTAATAAGTTGGAAGAAAGGGTTGATCAGCTCAAGGCTGGTGTCATTTCCATATAGCGTGTCCTGGTATGGTAGCGGTGATGGCTACACCTCTAGACGTCAACATTAATAAGTTGGAAGAAAGGGTTGATCAGCTCAAGGCTGGTGTCATTTCCATATAGCGTGTCCTGGTATGGTAGCGGTGATGGCTACACCTCTAGACGTCAACATTAATAAGTTGGAAGAAAGGGTTGATCAGCTCAAGGCTGGTGTCATTTCCATATAGCTTGTCCTGGTATGGTAGCGGTGATGGCTACACCTCTAGACGTCAACATTAATAAGTTGGAAGAAATCGTTGGTCAGCTCAAGGCTGGTGACATTTCCATATAGCTTGTCCTGGTATGGTAGCGGTGATGGCCACAAAAGCCATATCTGTTGATCCAATGTTTGGCATGATTGTAGCAGATGTTCAGCAATCATTGTACTGGTGCCACAATAACATTCATCAGTTTCCATTCATCGGCCGCTGTTCCTGCAACCAACAAAGTGTCCGTCCCGATTGTTCACTTATTGTATTGAACATGTTACGTTCTGTAAAAGTGACCACATTTAAGATTACACTTTCAACAACTGAAAAAGGTCTCAGGCCTTTGGCTGGGAGACCTACTCTGCGACGTAATGCTTGTCTGCTTCCTGCCTTCAGCTCAGATTTCGTGTAGCTGTACAGCTACAGGCCGGGAATGACATTCGACCTTGTCAAACAAATCAGTGAGAGACAACTGCGTCAACGGTTATTTGGCAAATTGCATAGTACCGTTTCAAAGGGCTTTTAAAAGTGCTTATATCGTGTGGCCGCAAAGCTGGAAGAGTTCCGCTATAAAGTATCACGATATGACCACGCAGTGACTTCATTATGACGTCCGCCCTGACAATGTTATGTCCATGAATCAAGTGGAGGGTGGATGAAAATGGAAGTATGACGCTGCGCAACTCTCTCAAAATGCCAGTGGAGAAGAGAGAGAGACATGCTTCTGTGTTTATCTAACAATTTGACTGGCAATTGAAGCTGTGATCACGTGCACAAATCAAGAGTTGCCTTTTAGGCAATTAATTTCCATGTACTCTTGTGTGATACATTTGTAATTAATGTCCATGTACTCTTGTGTGATACATTTGTAATTAATGTCCATGTACTCTTGTGTGATACATATGTAATTAATGTCCATGCACTCTTGTGTGATACATTTGTAATTAATGTCCATGTACTCTTGTGTGATACATTTGTAATTAATGTCCATGTACTCTTGTGTGATACATTTGTAATTAATGTCCATGTACTCTTGAGTGATACATTTGTAATTAATGTCCATGCACTCTTGTGTGATACATTTGTAATTAATGTCCATGTACTCTTGTGTGATACGATACATTAGTAATTAATGTCCATGTACTCTTGTGTGATACATTTGTAATTAATGTCCATGTACTCTTGTGTGATACGATACATTTGTAATTAATGTCCATGTACTCTTGTGTGATACATTTGTAATTAATGTCCATGTACTCTTGTGTGATACATTTGTAATTAATGTCCATGTACTCTTGTGTGATACCTTTGTAATTAATGTCCATGTACTCTTGTGTGATACGATACATTTGTAATTAATGTCCACGTACTCTTATGTGATACAATACATTTGTAATTAATGTCCATGTTCTCTTGTGTGATACGATACATTTGTAATTAATGTCCATGTACTCTTGTGTGATACATTTGTAATTAATGTCCATGTACTCTTGTGTGATACATTTGTAATTAATGTCCATGTACTCTTGTGTGATACATTTGTAATTAATGTCCATGTACTCTTGTGTGATACATTTGTAATTAATGTCCACGTACTCTTGTGTGATACATTTGTAATTAATGTCCATGTACTCTTGTGTGATACATTTGTAATTAATGTCCATGTACTCTTGTGTGATACATTTGTAATTAATGCCCATGTACTCTTGTGTGATACATTTGTAATTAATGTCCATGTACTCTTGTGTGATACGATACATTTGTAATTAATGTCCACGTACTCTTATGTGATACAATACATTTGTAATTAATGTCCATGTTCTCTTGTGTGATACGATACATTTGTAATTAATGTCCACGTACTCTTGTGTGATACGATACATTTGTAATTAATGTCCATGTTCTCTTGTGTGATACGATACATTTGTAATTAATGTCCATGTACTCTTGTGTGATACATTTGTAATTAATGTCCATGTACTCTTGTGTGATACATTCGTAATTAATGCCCACGTACTATTTTTTGTGTGATACATTTGTAATTAATGTCCACGTACTCTTGTTTGTGTGATACATTTGTAATTAATGTCCACGTACTCTTGTTTGTGTGATACATTTGTAATTAATGTCCACGTACTCTTGTTTGTGTGATACATTTGTAATTAATGTCTATATATTCCGTATTAGTTTTGGTTTTTCTTGTGACATACCTGTTTCTAAAGGTCTCCACAGAAGATATAAAGTCATAGTAGAAACTCCACAGAAGATATAGTCACAGGAGAAACTCCACAGAAGATATAATGAGAAACTTCACGACAGATATACAATTAGAAAATAGAACCAACAAAAGATGTTATGTCAAGTGATAGGAAGCCGGTCAGTTAGAAAACCTCTATAAAGATATTTTCAAATCTCAAACAAACTCCTGTTTTCGTTCAAGATATTCAAATCAACGTCACAAAATGTACACAAAGAAAGAATCGCCAACACAAGCACCGCACGGGGGTAAACTCAAGAAATCAAATCTAAGAAAGTGATCTTTCATTCTTAATTATGTCCCGAACGTGTTTCCCCCTTTAGTAAAACAAAGAAATACAATACTTGGAACAATACTCCAGGCATCGCTACGTCTCTGCGACACGCATCAGTGTCTGAGAATGTCGGGAAGACATTGGTCTGGTCTCACAGTTCTAGCAGTAAAAAAAAAAAAAGTGTCTTAAATACGGCTACTGAATTATGTAAACAAACGTGACTCGTACTCTCAACAAATATGCGTCACTGTTCCACGTGTTTGGAAAACTAAAGCAACATACAGAAACATGCCAGCATAGAGATCGACAGAAAGTTATACTAAATACATAAATTGGATCTAATATAATCTAAATACACAAGAGAAAGATATTTGAATTATCTCGGTAAAAATAGCACGCTACAGAAGAAAGAAGAGGTGACAAATGCCAGATGGAGAGTCGGTGTGACAGAAATGCTGGCGTAGCACGAGCTAGCAGCAACACATGATTAGACTGAAATAAAAGGCACCGAATATGTTCTAGAATACTTGTCCGAATCACTTGTGGTCTAATATTTACTTTCACTCGTTGGAATATGCTCGTTTTGTTGTTCTAATGCTATCCGTGTTTGTGTGTTCTAGTTAGTTAGACTCTTTACTGTATCCTTCTTTTATTTCTGCTGGCAGTCTAGATGTAAAGTTGATCTTTATTTCGTTGTCCGTTTGTCTTGGTCTCGTTTTGTTGTTCTAATGCTATCCGTGTTTGTGTGTTCCAGTTAGTTAGACTCTTTACTGTATCCTTCTTTTTATTTCTGCTGGCAGTCTAGATGATGTAAAGTTGATCTTTATTTCGTTGTCCGTTTGTCTTGGTCTCGTTTTGTTGTTCTAATGCTATCCATGTTTGTGTGTTCCAGTTAGTTAGACTCTTTACTGTATCCTTCTTTTTATTTCTGCTGGCAGTCTAGATGATGTAAAGTTGATCTTTATTTCGTTGTTCGTTTGTCTTGGTCTCGTTTTGTGTTCTAATGCTATCCGTGTTTGTGTGTTCTAGTTAGTTAGACTCTTTACTGTATCCTTTTATTTCTGCTGGCAGTCTAGATGTAAAGTTGATCTTTATTTCGTTGTCCGTTTGTCTTGGTCTCGTTTTGTTGTTCTAATGCTATCCATGTTTGTGTGTTCCAGTTAGTTAGACTCTTTACTGTATCCTTCTTTTTATTTCTGCTGGCAGTCTAGATGATGTAAAGTTGATCTTTATTTCGTTGTTCGTTTGTCTTGGTCTCGTTTCTGAAGAAGGTAGCATGTATGCCGAAACGTCGGTATTGGTCGTGTTCACCACACCTTGTAGGAGTGTACGTTACACCCCACTACTTGCTCATGATACCAGCTTTACAGCAGCACTTCAATTATTTACCTTTTCCCTACACGTTCTATTTTGTTTACTGTTGCTGATTTGGCTACGTTATATATATTGGAAACAAGAAAAAAAGTTCTTAAATGTTATGTAGAGCCAGTCTTAATATGTGGATGCGAATCATGGACAATAGGACAACAGACAAGAAAATCACTGGAGTCTGTAGAAATGTGGTTTTACAGAAGAATGTTGAGAGTACCACGGACAGCTAAGAAGAGTAATGAAGATGTTCTGAGAGAGGTCAAAGCAAAAAGAGAGATAATTTCCAATATTAGGAAGAAACAATCATCATTTTTTGGCCATGTAATGAGAAGAGAACAACTGGAATATATTGTAACAACTGGAAAAATTGAGGGACGAAGAGATAGGGGGAAGCAAAGATAAACAATAACAGACAGCTAAGAGAATGGCTTGGCAGAAGGTCAACAACAGAAATGATAAAAAGCTGCCGAGATCGAAAGTTGTAGAGAGACATGATCACCTACGCAGTAGGCCCGGTACTTGATGATGATGATATATATTGGGGGAACTTCAAGTTAAAGAGTCGATTAAACAGACAAACACGGTCCGACTTAAATCAAGATGCGCAAAATCTGAACAACAACGGGGAGGCAGTGGCATCTACATAACCGACCCAAGTGGACAGACAGGAAAATATTCTCTTCTACTCGGGGAGAGGTGCACACACTTTAGAGCAGAGGTAAGGGCACTCCACACAGCCATACAAACTCGCAACACACAAGGGGTCCCAAGTCTACACAGCCATACAAACTCTCAACACACAAGGGGTCTCAAGTCTAAGCAGCCATACAAACTCTCAACACACAAGGGGTCTCAAGTCTAAGCAGCCATACAAACTCTCAACACACAAGAGGTCTCAAGTCTAAGCAGCCATACAAACTCTCAACACACAAGGGGTCTCAAGTCTAAGCAGCCATACAAACTCTCAACACACAAGGGGTCTCAAGTCTGCACAGCCATACAAACTCTCAACACACAAGGGGTCTCAAGTCTGCACAGCCATACAAACTCTCAACACACAAGGGGTCTCAAGTCTAAGCAGCCATACAAACTCTCAACACACAAGGGGTCTCAAGTCTAAGCAGCCATACAAACTCTCAACACACAAGAGGTCCCAAGTCCAAAAATTACCACCCTCACCGATGCAAGGTCAGTCATACAAGCAATGTCAAGCTCCAAACAGGACATAATTTTGGGGAAAATAAAGAACAAAATGTGTTCGCTGTCAGAAAAGACAGAACTAGTCCTGCAGTGGATACCAAAACACTGTGACGTTTCTGGAAATGAGAAAGTAGATGAGCTCGCAAAAGCAGGTGAGAGCCTTCAATTGTCAAAGAAACTTTGAGGCCCTAAGCTGGGCTAAGTTAAATGAAACTTTCAGGCCCTAAGCTGTGCTAAGTTAAATGAAACTTTCAGGCCCTAAGCTGGCTAAGTTAAATGAAACTTTCAGGCCCTAAGCTAGGCTAAGCTAAATGAAACTTTCAGGCTCTAAGCTGGGCTAAGCTAAATGAAACTTTGAGGCTCTAAGCTGTGCTAAGTTAAATGAAACTTTCAGGCCCTAAGCTGGGCTAGGTTAAATGAAAATTTGAGACCGTAAGCTGTGCTAAGTTAAATGAAACTTTGAGGCCCTAAGCTGGGCTAAGTTAAATGAAACTTTGAGGCCCTAAGCTGTGCTAAGTTAAATGAAACTTTGAGGCCCTAAGCTGTGCTAAGTTAAATGAAACTTTGAGACCGTAAGCTGTGCTAAGTTAAATGAAACTTTGAGACCGTAAGCTGTGCTAAGATAAATGAAACTTAGAGGCCCTAAGCTGTGCTAAGTTAAATGAAACTTTGAGGCCCTAAGCTGTGCTAAGATAAATGAAACTTTGAGGCCCTAAGCTGTGCTAAGTTAAATGAAACTTTGAGGCCCTAAGCTGTGCTAAGTTAAATGAATCTTTGAGACGTAAGCTGTGCTAAGTTAAATGAAACTTTGAGACCGTAAGCTGTGCTAAGTTAAATGAAACTTAGAGGCCCTAAGCTGTGCTAAGTTAAATGAAACTTTGAGGCCCTAAGCTGTGCTAAGATAAATGAAACTTTGAGGCCCTAAGCTGTGCTAAGTTAAATGAAACTTTGAGACCGTAAGCTGTGCTAAGTTAAATGAAACTTTGAGACCGTAAGCTGTGCTAAGTTAAATGAAACTTTGAGACCGTAAGCTAGGCTGGACTAAATGAAACTTTGAGACCGTAAGCTGGGCTGGACTAAATGAAACTTTGAGACCGTAAGCTGGGCTAAGTTAAATGAAACTTTGAGACCGTAAGCTGTGCTGAGTTAAATGAAACTTTGAGACCGTAAGCTAGGCTGGACTAAATGAAACTTTGAGACCGTAAGCTGGGCTGGACTAAATGAAACTTTGAGACCGTAAGCTGGGCTAAGTTAAATGAAACTTTGAGACCGTAAGCTGTGCTGAGTTAAATGAAACTTTGAGACCGTAAGCTGGGCTGAGTTAAATCAAACTTTCAGGCCCTAAGCTGGGCTGGACTAAATGAAACTTTGAGACCGTAAGCTGGGCTAAGTTAAATGAAACTTTGAGACCGTAAGATGGGCTAAGTTAAATGAAACTTTGAGACCGTAAGATGGGCTAAGTTAAATGAAACTTTGAGACCGTAAGCTGTGCTAAGTTAAATCAAACTTTCAGGCCCTAAGCTGGGCTAAGCTAAATGAAACTTTGAGGCCCCCTGTTTAAACATTAACACCAGGTCTCTATCTTGCAATATAAGCAAAGGTGAAGTCCATTATAACACATTATTATAGTATGGCCCTTTTAGTCTTGTCAGATGGTCTAGTGGAGGCTATTGTTTGTATATATATATATATATATATATATATATATATATATATATATATATATATATATATATATATATATATTTTTTTTTTTTTTTTTTTTTTTTTTGAGGTTTTGTTTTTGTCGTACAGCTTCTCTCGTGGCTAATTCTACCAATGTTTGACAAACACACACGGCCACAGAATGAACAAGTCAGGCTCACTGATCCACAGGGTTTTTCCATCCTTTCTCATGAATCTTTTCTCTTCTAAGTTTTGCCTCATCACAGTCTTAAATGATGTTATACCATTCCTTATACATGCCCTCCATGATGTGCGATCACTTGCCAGATGTTCCCAGTCATTTTACAGATGGAGAAGTCATTCAGAGATGATTTACATATATCTTTATATTGTATTTGGGTCTGCCAATTTGTATTTTTCTCTATTGTAGATTACAATATAGACAAATGTGAGTTCCACTAGGATTGTGGGGCATATATCTAACGCTTGTTGGCACGGACCATGAATGAAACCAGAGAGAATAGCAACGACGAATAAGACAATCCAGACGAGAAACGAATCACAAACCGCGAGTGAGAAATAACAAACAAATGATGTAAGAAAGCAAGGAGACAATAAATGAGGTAACTACAAAGGCACATGGCAACACAAGCAAACATACAAGCCTAATATCATTTACCATAAACATCGCTATATTCGCGTAGGCGAAGTTAATATGCCTGGACACGTGACCTTATTTTTCAACTTAAGTAAACACTGATGTAGGGCACACATACGCCCACACACCAGCAGTAGTGGGGGGGGGGACAGAGAATGTCTCATTCAGGGCTTCTCTAGCGGGGTTCGGTGGGGTCCGGGGTCAGAGAATGTCTCATTCAGGGCTTCTCTAACTGGGTTCGGCGGGGTACTCGTGTGGTCGACGAGGACAAGAATATCAAATTGAGTTTTGTCAAGTTTTACGAATTCAGCAAATTGAAAGTTCACTATGTTTCTGTATAAATGAATAGTTTAACTAGCTCTGATAGAGGAGTTTCTGTATAAATGAATAGTTTAACTAGCGCTGATAGCGGAGTTTCTGTATAAATGAATAGTTTAACTAGAGCTGATGGAGGAGTTTCTGTATAAACGAATAGTTTAACTAGAGCTGATAGAGGAGTTTCTGTATAAACGAATAGTTTAACTAGCGCTGATAGAGGAGTTTCTGTATAAACGAATAGTTTAAATAGCGCTGGTAGAGGAGTTTCTGTATAATTGAATAGTTTAACTAGAGCTGATAGAGGAGTTTCTGTATAAATGAATAATTTAACTAGCGCTGATAGAGGAGTTTCTGTATAAACGAATAGTTTAAATAGCGCTGATAGAGGAGTTTCTGTATAAATTAATAGTTTAACTAGAGCTGATAGAGGAGTTTCTGTATAAATGAATAGTTTAACTAGCGCTGATTGAGGAGCTTCTGTATAAATTAATAGTTTAACTAGCGCTGATAGAGGAGTTTCTGTATAAACGAATAATTTAACTAGCGCTGATTGAGGAGTTTCTGTATAAATTAATAGTTTAACTAGCGCTGATTGAGGAGTTTCTGTATAAATGAATAGTTTAACTAGCGCTGATAGAGGAGTTTCTGTATAAACGAATAGTTTAACTAGCGCTGATAGAGGAGTTTCTGTATAAATTAATAGTTTAACTAGCGCTGATAGAGGAGTTTCTGTATAAATGAATAGTTTAACTAGCGCTGATAGAGGAGTTTCTGTATAAATGAATAGTTTAACTAGCGCTGATAGAGGAGTTTCTGTATAAACGAATAGTTTAACTAGCGCTGATAGAGGAGTTTCTGTATAAATGAATAGTTTAACTAGCGCTGATAGAGGAGTTTCTGTATAAACGAATAGTTTAACTAGCGCTGATAGAGGAGTTTCTGTATAAACGAATAGTTTAACTAGCGCTGATAGAGGAGTTTCTGTATAAATGAATAGTTTAACTAGCGCTGATAGAGGAGTTTCTGTATAAATGAATAGTTTAACTAGCGCTGATAGAGGAGTTTCTGTATAAATGAATAGTTTAACTAGCGCTGATAGAGGAGTTTCTGTATAAATTAATAGTTTAACTAGCGCTGATTGAGCAGTTTCTGTATAAATTAATAGTTTAACTAGCTCTGATAGAGGAGTTTCTGTATAAATGAATAGTTTAACGTCCGCTGATTGAAGAGTTTCTGTATAAATTAATAGTTTAACTAGCTCTGATAGAGGAGTTTCTGTATAAATGAATAGTTTAACTAGCGCTGATTGAGGAGTTTCTGTATAAATGAATAGTTTAACTAGCGCTGATTGAGGAGTTTCTGTATAAATTAATAGTTTAACTAGCGCTGATAGAGGAGTTTCTGTATAAACGAATAGTTTAACTAGCGCTGATAGAGGAGTTTCTGTATAAATTAATAGTATAACTAGCGCTGATAGAGGAGTTTCTGTATAAATGAATAGTATAACTAGCGCTGATAGAGGAGTTTCTGTATAAATGAATAGTTTAACTAGCGCTGATAGAGGAGTTTCTGTATAAACGAATAGTTTAACTAGCGCTGATAGAGGAGTTTCTGTATAAACGAATAGTTTAACTAGCGCTGATAGAGGAGTTTCTGTATAAATGAATAGTTTAACTAGCGCTGATAGAGGAGTTTCTGTATAAACGAATAGTTTAATTAACACAGACTGAAGAGTTAGCTTAACGAGTGGTAAGGGTTCCACATTATGTGGGTGAGTGACAAGATAGTGATCACTAATTTCGTGAAAAAAGCCAGTTCTTCTTTTGCTTCTTCTGCTTTCCTCATTTGCCTTTCAGCGTTGAATGGATAAATAATACGTGATCTTTTGCTCTTTTGTTCACCTCTGCTGCCGTTATGTTTCCTAGAGCTTCTAATATGCCATCAATCTTTTTTCGTGGTCTGAGTGTGCTGATCTCGTCATGTTTATTGAATGCTCGTGATGTTGTGATCTTTCTGCCTTATCTCTGACCAAACATTTTATCTGTTGTTTCTTTATGTACTGTATGGCAGGAATTATTCATAGCTTTTTTTTCTCAGTTCTTTATTTCTGATTTATCTCTCAGACTGTTTCCTGTCATTCCAACCATTTAATCTCGGTGGTAGTTATTTTTCTTAATTTGCATACAGAGTCCAAGTCTGGCTTTGGTAGCACAACGTTGCATTGAAGATTGTGTTGTAGAGTGCCCGTTTTGCCTCTAGAGTTACCTTCTTATTGGAGAATAGTGGTGGTAGCTGTCCGATGACTTGACAAGCCAGTGGTTGTATGAAAAGTGATAGGCGGCTTAAGTGGTAGCTTGAAGTTCAACGAGGGGATGAAAATAGCCGTGTAAGGACTAGTCATTCTACCGACCACAGTGGCGTTACCTATAGTTATCTAACAGCATCGCTGGATCAAATGAGGGGATAAAATAGTTGTGTAAGGACTAGTCGTTCTACCGACCACAGTGGCGTTACCTATAGTTATCTAACAGCATCGCTGGATCAAATGAGGGGACAAAATAGCCGTGTAAGGACTAGTCGTTCTACCGACCACAATGGCGTTACCTATAGTTATCTAACAGCATCGCTGGATCAAATGAGGGGATAAAATAGCCGTGTAAGGACTAGTCGTTCTACCGACCACAATGGCGTTACCTATAGTTATCTAACAGCATCGCTGGATCAAATGAGGGGATAAAATAGCCGTGTAAGGACTAGTCGTTCTACCGACCACAATGGCGTTACCTATAGTTATCTAACAGCTGCTGGATCAAATGAGATCGCGCAGATCAGTGTGAGTGTGGATTACAACGTTAACATATTACTTTATAGAGCAGCGATGGTCAAATGGCGGCCCGCAGACCCGACCCGGCCCATCAATCTATTGTTATCGAACCTCGAAGCATTCACTGAAACTACTAAATATCTATAAATAAAAACCGAAGATACAGTTGGTATAAAACAAAACAAACAAACACAATAATTGAATCCGACAATAATCAAAGCCTTTTTTTTTTTAGGTGGATCTACAAGTTGCTTTTCTGTCAGTGTGAGGTGATAGCGTGCAGACATTATTATTTATGATTAGATCACATCATGACATTGTTAACGATACTCAAAGTTTGGCCCTCTGGTTCTGGCCTTGGCTCGGCCCTCGGTCAACCTTCAGTTGGCCACCTTTGTTAGAGAGAGAAAGGTAAAATGGTAAAAGTAGGAGATTTCGACCATCATCTTCGGCCACCTATCAAGGATGTTCGGAGATTCCTGTCTAGTGTCGCCTCAAGCATCGTAAATCACGAGCGAGGTGCTATTCCTCACCTTCCAAAGAGTATAAACCTTGGTACCTATTTCTGCCAGTGGCTGGGTCGACCGCAGGGGTATCTTTTATTTTTTCAACCACAAGTACAATTGACAAACTGCTTCCGGCGGCTATCGAACACGGGTTGTCCGAACGGTGGTAGCTAGTGGGTTGGTTGGTTTTCCCAGCTAGGCTACCAATGCTCCGTTATAGAGGGAGAATGATCAAGAATTCTTGTATGGCAGTGGGTTACTACTATTACATGGGACACAAGTATGCATATCAAATGTACAAAATATCAAATATACCCACACAAAAAAATCAAATATACAAAAAAATCAAATAGACAAAAAAATCAAATATACAAAATATCAAATATACAAAAAGAAGTCAAATAGACAAAAAATCAAATATACAAAAAGAAGTCAAATATAAAAAAAATCAAATATACAAAAAAAAAATCAAATATACAAAAAATCAAATATACAAAAAAATCAAATATACAAAAAATCAAATATACAACAAATCAAATATACAAAAAAATCAAATATACCAAAAAAATCAAATATACAAAATATCAAATATACAAAAAGAAGTCAATAGACAAAAAAATCAAATATACAAAAAGAAGTCAAATATAAAAAAAAATCAAATATACAAAAAAAAAATCAAATATACAAAAAATCAAATATACAAAAAAAATCAAATATACAAAAAATCAAATATACAACAAATCAAATATACAAAAAATCAAATATACCAAAAAAAATCAAATATTCAAAAAATCAAATATACAAAAAATCAAGTAACATTCGGGGACCGTCAGAAGACCTGCAGAGAACATGTAAAAGAGAGAGCGTAGAGCAGCTAAACTAATAGAAAGACAGGACAAACTACGACGTTTCGGCGAGTTTTCATCCAGTAACATACAAACTATTACAAGTAAACAAATAAATTCGCAAACTATTACAATTGTATATATATATATGATTGTTTTCTTTTACATCTTACTATAGAGATCAAACACTCATGTCATACACCGGATCCACATACATTTACATATTATTTTGGTTGATGACTCCACACTCCTGTCAGACATTGAATTACTTCTGCTATATTTTACATTAATTAAAGATCCCCCATTTCTGTCAGACACTTAATTACTACTTTTAGAACATACTTTAGTTACAGACCACATACTTCAGTCAGACATTGAATTATTACTTATATATTTTACTTTAGTTAGAGACCCCCACACTTATATCAAACACTGATTTCCTACTTCTACTCTTACTTTAGCTAGAGACCCCCACACTTCTGTCAGACACTGATTTGAATGTAACGTGGTGAATGTAACGTTCTGTGGGAGATCTGGCTAGAGACAGAGATTCTTTCAAACGGGTTGTGGTGAATGTAACGTTCTGTGGGAGATCAGGCTAGAGACAGAGATTCTTTCAAACGGGTTGTGGTGAATGTAACGTTCTGTGGGAGATCAGGATAGAGACAGCGATTCTTTCAAACGGGTTGTGGTGAATGTAACGTTCTGTGGGAGATCAGGCTAGAGACAGAGATTCTTTCAAACGGGTTGTGGTGAATGTAACGTTCGGTGGGAGATCTGGCTAGAGACAGAGATTCTTTCAGACGGGCTGTGGTGAATGCAACGTTCTGTGGGAGATCTGGTTAGAGACAGAGATTCTTTCAGATTGGCTGTGGTGAATGCAATGTTCTGTGGGAGATCTGTCTAGAGACAGAGATTCTTTCAGACGGGCTGTGGTGAATGCAACGTTCTGTGGGAGATCTGGTTAGAGACAGAGATTCTTTCAGATTGGCTGTGGTGAATGCAATGTTCTGTGGGAGATCTGGCTAGAGACGGAGATTTTCTCAGACGGGCTGTGGTGAACGCAACGTTCTGCAAGGGACGTGTGACCTGTTGATGAGAACTTTGTGATTATAATTAGCAACTATCAATAGAACTGAAAATGAACACGGGGGGTGGGCGAATACGTGGAGAGACATGATCGCATCCGCCTGCAGCATGGCACCCAAAGATGAAGACTGGCCCACTGGGTCCAAACGATCAATCCCAGTTCGAAATGTTTAGAAACTATGTATAGATTCCTACTTCCGGTGAATGGCCTAATTTCAGAACAACTTCCTCTTCCTGTTCTCTGGTGATGGGTCACAAAATTAAAATAAAAAATATAATTTTCATCAAAGCTGAACCAATCACAAAGTTTGGCTCAAGTTTCTGACGGTTCAAAAAGTGCGGGCGTGGAGAAGAGGCCGGAAGCGCTGATGTTTGTTTCTTCCCCAAATCATGACCTTCTTCAGAATCTAGACAAAATACAACAGGTAGTTAATTATCAAAATCCAAAACGTAACGAGGAGGGCGGGTGGCCGAGTCGATAGATCGTCGTGCTCCAAACCAGGAGAACGTGGGTTTGTATCCCAGTAAAGATATATGTATTTATACCGAGGGTGATATAAAAACTGAGGTCTGAACACCTCGTGGCGACAGCTCAGGACAAGCGGCTTTTATTTTCCAGCCTTACAGGGTGTCATTAAAGCCTGGACACATCGGTAACAATAAATACAGAGAGTGGCTGAATGAGAATTTCCTTGAATGGATTTGAAGATGCGGTCATGTGGAGTGGTCTCCTCGTACATCTGACCTTTACCCCCCTTGACTTCTCTTTATGGGGTCAGCTAAAGGAGAAGGTGAACTCAATGACAATCACAAGATGTAACACACTTGATTGAACGGTGGACTCAATGACAATCACAAGATGTAACACACTTGATTGAACAGTGGACTCAATGACAATCACAAGATGTAACACACTTGATTAAACGGTGGACTCAATGACAATCACAAGATGTAACACACTTGATTGAACGGTGGGCTCAATGACAATCACAAGATGTAACACACTTGATTGAACGGTGGACTCAATGACAATCACAAGATGTAACACACTTGATTGAACGGTGGACTCAATGACAATCACAAGATGTAACACACTTGATTGAACGGTGGACTCAATGACAATCACAAGATGTAACACACTTGATTGAACGGTGGACTCAATGACAATCACAAGATGTAACACACTTGATTGAACGGTGGACTCAATGACAATCACAAGATGTAACACACTTGATTGAACGGTGGACTCAATGACAATCACAAGATGTAACACACTTGATTGTACACATCAAGAGTGAATGTGTTCCAATTGATGACAATGTGGATTTCTGACATTGAGTTCACCTGAATGTTACAAAGCGTAACAACCTCTGTATCACAAGTGATGGAAATCATATTGAAGACGTTATTTCATATTCTAATTGAATCAAATGTTCATAAATTTCTTTTCTTGAAAATATGTATTTTTGTTTATGTGTCCAGACTTTAGGGGCACATTGTATATGTCCCCCAGGCAGCCCCTAGTAATGGAATAATGCCATTAAAATATATTACTATTTTTTTTTTTTAAAGAAAGTTTATAAAAATAACACATAATATCGGAACCTGGGAGAGGTTCACAACTGACATTGGCTTGAATCCTTGATATGATAAAGTACCGTCTTAAGGGAAGTCTTGCGGGTGATGAGCATCTTATCATCTGTGTCGACGTCTGTATGTGTAACCAGACATAGTTAGCGGTACTAGTGCTCACTGTCAGGGCAACATGATGATAGTTGTATGTATAAAAATGCAGTGGCTTCAGTACAACGTGACGTCAGCATAGCGGGTATGTAGCAACAAGGGGCTCAAGGTGACAGCGTCATTAGTGTAGTGGTAGCGTGGTGGTTTGGCTATGATGGGAACGTGGATTCGATCATATCTTATCGCTCTCAAAGTCAACACAGATGGCAACATAGCTCAATAAGTGTGAGAGAGAGATGAGGGAAAGATAGGGGATGGGAGAAAGAGGGAGGGAGAATGAGAGGTGGAGAGGAGAGAAAGAGAGGAGGGAGAATGAGAGGTGGAGAGGAGAGAATGAGAGGTGGAGAGGAGAGAAAGAGAGGAGGGATAATGAGAGGTGGAGAGGAGAGAAAGAGGGAGGGAGAATGATAGGGAGAGGAGAGAAAGAGATGAGGGAGAATGAGAGGCGGAGAGGAGAGAAAGAGGGAGGGAGAATGAGAGTTGGAGAGGAGAGAAAGAGAGGAGGGAGAATGAGAGGTGGAGAGGAGAGAAAGAGGGAGGGAGAATGAGAGGTGGAGAGGAGAGAAAGAGGGAGGGAGAATGATAGGGAGAGGAGAGAAAGAGAGGAGGGAGAATGAGAGGTGGAGAGGAGAGAAAGAGGGAGGGAGAATGATAGGGAAGAGGAGAGAAAGAGAGGAGAGAGAATGAGAGGGCGAGAGGGGAGAATGAGAGGGGGAGAGGAGAGAAAGAGGGAAGGAGAATGAGAGGGGAAGAGGAGAGAAAGAGAGGAAGGAGAATGAGAGGGGGAGAGGAGAGAAAGAGAGGAGGGAGAATGATAGTGGAGAGTAGAGAAAAGGGAGGGAGAATGAGAGGGGGAGAGGAGAGAAAGATGAGGGTGAGAAAGAGGGAGGGAGAATGAGAGGTGGAGAGGAGAGAAAGAGGGAGGGAGACTGAGAGGGGGAGAGGAGAGAAAGAGAGGAGGGAGAATGAGAGGGGAAGAGGAGAGAAAGAGGGAGAATGAGAGAGGGAGAGGAGAGACTGAGAGGAGGAGAGAAAGATGGTGGGAGAATGAGAGGGGAGATAGAGGGAGGGAGAATGAAAGAGGGAGAGGAGAGAAAGAGAGGAGGGAGAGAAAGAGGGTGGGAGAATGAGAGGGGAGATAGAGGGAGGGAGAATGAGAAGGGGGAGGAGAGAAAGAGATGAGGGAGAGAACGACGAAGGGAGAATATAAGGGGGAGATGCGTAAGAGAGGGAGGGAAGAAAGAGGGAGAGGAGAGGAAGAGATCGGAGTATAGGAAGAGAAACGGAGGAGAGAAAGAGAGTAGATAACGGAGAGTCGGATAGGTAGAGGAGCTCAAGAACAGTGGGATCAAACAAAGGAATTTCTGTGCCAACCTTCTATAGGAAAATTGGAATACCATCGTGACCTAAATACAGGGGTTGCCTCGCAATGAAAGTGTGTCAATAATGTTCCAGAGAGTGTGTACAGCCAATCAGCATGTTGATGTAAGGAAGCTCAAGACGAGGCTGCGATGCACACGTCTAAGAAGGACAAACTAAATTTACATCATAGTCTTCCATAGCAGCGGATGGTTGGTGCACAGCTAACTATAGATCTAATCAGGGCAGAAAATAAAACCGGAAGACCCACTAATTAGGGAGACGTGTTAAACTATAGGAGATATAGACGGCTGACGTCACTTCACTCACGGGGTAGCATATAAGCGTCTGCGACTTGAGGCTGGATAACAGCATAGCTGGAGAACATCAATGACCCAGAACAGGCAGTTCTACCTTCTCGTGGTCAGCGCCGGTGACAGTCTGGCTAGTTAACAGAAGCGAGGATGGCCGTGTTGCCTGTAGTGGTGTCTTCATGTAGAAGACCTGGTGGCAAAGGCGCATCACAGCAGCGGAGTTGGAGGTTTTCACCGACCAAACAGCTGCGCCAGGATCTGTGAACCAGAACCATCCAGACCCTACTCCACCTCTCTGTGGTGCCTCCAGAAACAGACTAACCTGTCTAGTCTGGTCAAGCGAGTAGGGATTGAAGAGGAAAGACAGCCCGGTACTCAAAAATAACATGCTGAAGTCGGATGTGTTGGGCCGAAAGGCGCAAATAGCACAGTTCTACTGTACACAACAAAACACAACGCATCTACGCCCACTTAATGCCCTTTTAAGGACGGATGACGACGATGAAGTCTAACCTTTAGTCATCGGGTGAAGGTGAACAAAACTCTACCCACAACTACTCCTGCTCACAAAGCTGAAACGTCACGCCAGTTGGTGGTTTTCCGGGAATTCCGTCTCAAGCCGCAGGCCTTAGTAAATCTATAGCTGACTGTGGTTGGTGCGCCTTGCTACGTCCGACAGGGCAACAATAAAGTCTGTCCCTCGCGGGCTGACCATGACTAACCTTAACTGAATTATTTACGCGTCATCGTCATTGAGTTATTTGCGGATCATCGTTATTTTATCATTTGGCGGTCATCATCATTCAGTTATTGAGTTATGTGCGGGGCGTCATCATTGAATTATGGAGTTATTTGCGGGGCGTCATCATTGAATTATGGAGTTATTTGCGGGGCATCATCCTTGAATTATTGAGTTATTTGCGGGTCGTCATCATCATTAAGTTATTGAGTTATTTGCGCGTCATCGTTATTGAGTTATTTCCGAGTTATCATCACTCAGATATTGAGTTCTTTGAGGGGCATCATCATTGTTATTTACGGGTCGTCATCATCATTAAGTTATTGAGTTATTTGCGCGTCATCGATATTGAGTTATTTGCGGGTCATCATAATTCAGTTATTGAGTTATTTGCGGGGCATCATTACTGAATTATTGAGTTATTTGCGGGTCGTCATCATCATTAAATTATTGAGTTATTTGTGCGTCAGCATCATTGAGTTATTGAGTTATTTGCGGGTCATCATCACTGTGGTATTGAGTTATTTTCGGGTCATCATCATTAAGTTATTGAGTTATTTATGGGTCATCATCATTGAGTTATTGAATTATTTGCGAGTCATTATCATTGAGTTATTTGCGGGTCATCATCACTGTGTTATTGACTTATTTGCGGGTCATTATCATTGAGTTATTTGCGGGAGTTATTGAGTTATATGCGTGTCATCATCATTGAGCTATTTGCGGGAGTTATTGAGTTATATGCGTGTCATCATCATTGAGTTATTTTCGGGTCATCAACACTGCACTCCGAACATGTCCATAGATGGCCAGATCCCTTCCTCAGCAAGTCCCACAGTGTCCAGGCGACTGACGACTCCAGTTCTGTGTTGGTTGATAAGTCTTATACGCCCACTGAGTTTCTCGTTTCTGGCTGTGCCCATCTTAACTCCCATCTCTTTCATCCGAAGGAGTGACGTGGACTCATGGTTGTCGAAGTCCTGTGCCCTTCCCACATCTCGGAGGGCATTGAAGACATTCGCCTGATCCATTGGTTGATCGTCTAGCACGGCTAGCCAACCTGTCCGCTCTTTCATCTCCCTGTTTCATTAGCCTAAATTAGTCATCTTTAAGTCCCATGTCCTTCGCTAAGTTGTCCTTACTCTGCCTGTCTTTCGCCGTCCGTATAGATTAACTGATTGAACGTTTATGTGACTGTTTCTGGATTTCTTCCGAGCATTTGTGTCTATCTAGCTCATCGTCTTCCTGTTATCACTACGGGTCATCTTGCCCACCTTGCACCTCTTGAGATGTTCGTGTATTTGTTTGGCCAAGATATTCTGATATTTTTTTGTCTTTAGTTACTGGGGCCCTGACCACGGTGAGGAGAGAAAGGGACAGAGTTACTGTCACGTGCCACGCGTGCCGTAGAAGGCGACTAAGGAGGTTTAGGTAAAAGTCTTCAACGATACTACATAATTCGTGCTTCTGAGCTGGAGTCATTTTCAGTGCTTTCCCTAGTGCACGATGGATGTGCTTCCTATAGAAACGTGCTGAAGAGGGATTCCGAGCACTATTGGGTTGTCGGTTATGCAATTAAGATGGCATGTCGACTAAAGGAAACTATTCTGAGAACCTCTTTTAGGCAGACTGCTCTAAGGCTGCATAAAATAAAAAAAGTAAAGTACCCCCGTCACGCCAAGTGTCGTATAGGGAATATGGTGTTAGTGACCATAAATTTTACAGACCTTCGGCACATGATTTTTGGAGTAATGTGGTCGGTATTACGCCCGTGCCGCTTCACTTTCCCAGAAAAAAATCCGGTACCCATTAAAGGGTTTTCTAATGTTTCTAACATTCCTTCAATTCATCTTTTTCGTGGTCGGCCCTTGAGTCTGGTTTTCTTGCATCGTTTATTGAAGGCTCGTTGTGCTTTGATCTTTCTGTCTTATCACGAAACGCTATTGTATCTATTGTTTCTTTAGGTATTCTATGGCGGTAATTATTCCAAGCTATTTTCTCAGTTCTTCATTTCTGATATTATCTCTCAGGCTGTTTCCTGTCATTCGTCTAACACACGCCATCACAGCAGATGTTATTTTTAACATTGTTCTTGCATCTAGGGTCCAGGTCTGACATTGGTAGCACAACGTTGGGATGAAGATCGTATGGTTGAGTGTCCGTTTTGCGAGTTATTTTCTTGTTGAACAAAAGTGAAACTATTGTTCGATGATTTAAAAACATTTGAAGCATCTAACGTCTATTCCTGCTGCTTGTGAATTGTGGTTTGTCACTAGACTTCCTAGATATTAAATTCTACCACTTGTTTTAATTGTCTGCCGTCAATCGTTATGTTGATGTTCTATTTCTCCTTTGCGACATTCATGTCTTCTGTTTTGCTGATGTTGATTTTCATGTTTTATCGAGTGCCTGTGCTGTTGAGTCTATTTAAATGTTCTTGTAGGTCTTCTATTTTCCCATGTATTAGTGTCTAATCATCTGAAAATAGAAGCTCGTTGATCTCCTCTGTCCCTGATGGGTTGGCTATATAAGTGCATGTACGAACCCTGATCTCACCTAAACCCGCTCGTTGATCTCCTCTGTCCCTGATGGGTTGGCTATATAAGTGCATGTACGAACCCCTGATCTAACCTAAACCCGCTCGTTGATCTCCTATGTCCCTGATGGGTTGGCTATATAAGTGCATGTACGAACCCCTGATCTCACCTAAACCCGCTCGTTGATCTCCTCTGTCCCTGATGGGTTGGCTATATAAGTGCATGTACGAACCCCTGATCTCACCTAAACCCGCTCGTTGATCTCCTCTGTCCCTGATGGGTTGGCTATATAAGTGCATGTACGAACCCCTGATCTCACCTAAACCCGCTCGTTGATCTCCTCTGTCCCTGATGGGTTGGCTATATAAATGCATGTACGAACCCCTGATCTCACCTAAACCATACGAACCTCTCTCAATGCTAGCAATAGCTGACCGCTGAAAAAGACTGACGAATTGATTAAACATAAGCTACGATATGAGGTTATCTTCACCTTTTACTTAGTTTCTCATTTCAGAATCAAACCTATGATCTGATACGATCAGTGTTACCAGATATCAAATAAAAGTGCTTGTCTCCTGAACGGTTTTCCATTTATCTGTCGTATTTTTATAGAACTCTGTTTCTTTGGGGATTTCCACAAGTTAAAAATGTGATTATTAAAAATATAAAACAGGTATCGTAATTGACGGTTTGCACGGGGAAAACCCAGATCTGAGCTTTTGTTGACTTTTTCTAGGGAAATTGATGGGGAAACCAGGAATATAGCGATTCGGAGGTAGGGGTACGTGTTGGATGATGTTGTTAACATCTAGTTGGTGAGAATAGTTAACGATGTTCGTAAGCGGTTCTAACAGGTGACTACGGGGCTAGGTTAGCATGGGGATTTCCTGTAGATGCTGATAAATTAGGGTGGGAATACGGGAGTCGGGGAGGATATTACGGCTATTTTAGCGTGTGATTATAATATAGGGAGGGGGATAGGAGGAAGAAATGGGCTTAAAAAGTGATAAGTTAGGATGTAAGTGAGAGGAGGCGAGGAAGGATGAAAGACAAGAAGAGATAAACAACTTTAGGAAGAGAGTAGGAAGCAAATTTTAATGTGAAAGGAATATATATATATGTATATATATATAATATACGAGGGGCGTTCAAAAGGTAATGCACCCCATCATTTTCATCAGCTAATAATAAACACAGAAGCATGAAATTTTGCACACTTTAAATATGGCATGTATCGATTGTGTGCATCAAATTAAACTGCAATGGCCAGATAATGCGACTGCAATAAACCTTTGAAATAGAGCATGTTAACAACTTGCATTATAAGCAGCGAACTGTGGTAGAATTGATCGATTTAGATAAGGAAACTGTTGTGAACATTCACAAGCGCCTATGTGATATGTATGGAGGTTATGTAATAGAAAGGAGCACAGCAAGCCGCTGGGTTCAGAGAACAAAAGAATCGGAAAGAGGAGATACGGTGCTTCGTAATCAGCCGCGCTGTGGACGGACTACCACAGCCACCAATGCAGAGATGTTGAAATGCGCTGAGGGCATTATTCTTATTGATAGGCGCATCGCTACTCAACAATTGGCCTTAAAGTTGCCAGTCAGCATTGGTGGTTCAAATGCAATTATAAAAACTCTCGGATTCTCTAATGTCTGTGCAAGATGGGGTCAACGAAATCTCACAAATGAGCACCGATTGCAAAGAAATGCAATTTCTTCTGAACTGTTGGAGTGTTTCAGTGTTGATGGAGAGAACTTTTGGCTAAGATTGTTACAGGGGACGTAACCTGGGGGCATCGTTTTGTAGCTGAGATAAAAAGACAGTCAATGGAGTGGCATCATCCGCACTCACCACGAAGAAAGAAATTCAAGGCATCTCCTTCTGCTGGAAAATTCATGGTCACTGCCTTTTAGGACATTGAAGGTGTGAATCTTGTGGATATTATGTCAACAGGAGAGACAATCAATTCACAAGCTTACATTAAGACATTGAAGGTGTAAATCTTGTGGATGTTATGTCAACAGGAGAGACAAT